>BLSF01000004.1:540088-952445 GCA_012862575.1 Parietichytrium sp. I65-24A
GTCTCTCTATAGATAAATTTGTAAGCAAATTTTCACTCCGCCATAAACTTGCAAAGTTGTCCACACAAGCGCGCTGCTCCTCGCTCGAGATTGGTTCCAGAATCGGAGGCTCAGAGCTGGACAAACCAAGCATCTCCATGTCAACTGTTCAACTCTGGGCTGGGGGCACTCTCCGTTGTGGCATGAGCAAATTTCCTGAGGAGGAGGCTATACAGAACGAAAGTCACTTCGAGGTACCCCTGGAAAATCCCGAACACAAAGCAGTCCTTGCTTGCTTCCTGATAAGCTTTATTCCCTGCACTCGGCACATCCTTATCGGCCAAGTCGGGCTCGTATCATACCTCAACTCTAGCATCCACCTCGATCGAGCCGACTTCGGCCTTTGGACAGTTCCAGACTTGCGACCCTCTCAGAAGACTTCGTCACCTTCGTGACAGACGCCCCGGAAAATGCCGCCGACAATCTTCATCGTTGCTTCAAGTCCCGTGCGTCAATCGCTAGATACCTACTTGCCCTTGTCCACAACGAACCTCGCTCAGAGATCCAAAACCTCAAAACACTTGCAGACGACAAGCAGAAGGACTTTTTCAAGCGCGCCATCGGGATCCAAGGAACCTGTTCTGGTTGCGGGCGGCCCGCCCGCTTACGTTTCATTGTAGTCACATGTAGTCACTACCGGTTCTTGCATTGCAAGATCGAACCGACCAGTTCTTGTAATATCTGAAGAAAAATATGCTTATGTCAAGGTACCGATCTTACAGAAATTCCGTGTTAACTGATGGGACGATACCACAAAAGCAAGCCTACAGAGTCTACAGAGCTTGCTTGACCTTCTTAGGGCTTAATATTTCCTAGCCAGTTTTCTGATTGTACTGATTGTGTTGAGATTGGTGCTCGTTTCTGAAACGTTGTTGGAGCACACACTCTCGCATGTGGTGACCAGCGATGCACTGCAGACGGCGATGCGAAAGTAGTCCAGAGTTTGCAGACCCCGAACGCTAGCGGCAGGCTGTGGTGTCTTGAGGTTGTCGAACTCGAATGAGAATAGCTTGGAGGGCAATATCTAGTAGAATGTCGAAAGCCGCGGAGCAGCCCAGCGGCGAGACAGAGATAGTGGGGACGTGCCACTGTGGGAACGTCAAGGTCACGGTGGGAAGATTGCCGACGTCACTGACCGAGTGCACTTGCTCAATTTGCGACAGGTACGGTATGCGGTACGCGTACTACCACAAATATTCTGGTCCGGAGAACGGGTTGGCAAAGGTCGAGTCAGAAGTACCGACGGTGGAGTATCGCTGGGGAAAGAAGGATCTTTCCTTCCATCACTGTCCAACGTGCGGATGTGCAACGCACTACAATTTTGTGGACGATCCGACCCAAATTGCGGTCAATTCTCGCATGTTCCCCCGTGAAATAGTGGCTGGAATTCCTGTAAAAGTCTTCGATGGAGCTGAGAAGCTTTGACCCGTCAAACAAAGATTGCAGGCCAATGAATTGTGTAACTTCTTGTCGATTAATTAGGAAAGAAAACAAAGAATAACCGAGTAGAGAAACCCCGGCATTTTCAACTGGTTGTGTGAACGACTAAGTTGACTTGTGAGTGCACAGTCAATTAATTCAATCTTGTTTCTCGAGAGTGTTAAACGCATTCTGACGGGCGCCCATGAAGGCTTCGTGTATAGAGCCAAGGAGGGTTACCGCCTGAGCACTCAGTTCCGAGCCTTTCTTCACTTCAACGATGCATACAGTTGCGACCAAAAATAAAAGAACGGCAGCCTTTTCTAGGAGACCCTGCGGAAGGACGAGAGAGCAGAACAAAAACATGTTACAAGCGCCAAAAGCCCCAAAGACAGTAGCCTGTCCCAAAGCGAAAGTGGTGCGCTCCTTGGAATCTCGAAAAGCTTGCTCTAGCTTGAAAAGCGCGAGCTCTAGTTCCTTATTCCGATTTTGCAAAACTGCGAGATCCTG
The DNA here is from genome assembly GCA_012862575.1 of Parietichytrium sp. I65-24A. Taxonomy (NCBI): domain Eukaryota; class Bigyra; order Thraustochytrida; family Thraustochytriidae; genus Parietichytrium; species Parietichytrium sp. I65-24A. Next base: position 542,057 of record BLSF01000004.1, read on the forward strand.
CTCATGCTCGTCCGCAGCTGTACCGTCTCCACGCAGCTTGCGGAGAATCGCTCGACTAAAGTCTCCGAACTGGTACCCTTCGTTTCCAGCGTCCCTCCCGGCGCTCTTCTTCCACGATCGCCTTCCGCTGCCCTCACTCGCGGGACTAGAGGGAGGAACTCCGCCCTCAGATGCATCTTTTTCTGGCTTCGTCATGGGTTTAAATGATCCATCGATGATCTCGTCGATCCCGTTTATTGAGCATTTTTTGATTTCGTGGACCTCCGTGTTCATGTCGTAAAAAATGTTTTGTATTGCGCTCCAAATACCGTTCGGTCCCGGTGACTGGACTTGTGCAACCTGTTTGCCGCGCACGCTCGCGGTGACCGTCTCGCCGTCTGCACTTATAATGATCACAACTTCGTCATCCTCCTTAAACTCACCAGGGACAAGGTTCTCCACGAACTTTCTGGCTTCCTGATGGCCATCCACATCGACCCTACTGAGGAGGCTTTTGGTGAAGGACGAAATCATCTTCTCTCGCGAGATGGATCTGCACATTTTTAAAACAAACGTCTTTCTAAACTTGGATGCCACGATGGCGTGGTAAAACGTCTCGTCGGCCGCCAGAGAGTGCTCGTCCCTTCCGACATAATCCTTCAGGCACTCCGCTGCGCCCTTTGGCTCGACGTACAGCCCAAAGCTGTACACATTAAACGAGGCTATGCCGAAGCTGACCACCCTGTTTGCCGACCCGCAAAAGCGGTCCCCGTTGTCCAGCTCCACAGCGAATGGCTTAGACATTGTGCTCTGAGCAACACTCCGGTGGCGTGAGCTCCAATCCAAAACGTCCGTCGGCAATCTTGTTGTTTCAGCACTCGAGACTTGGGTGCCAGACTGAACGCAATCGAGGACCAAAACCGAGGACACGCACACGTACGTTCGTGTGAACACGTCCTACTATTGTCTGATTGTCTGAAACTTTCCGAATTCTGACAAATTTGACACAAGGGGATTTACTAATGCTCGCTACCGATGGTCCTATGTGTGTGCCTCGTGGAGTGCTGCTAAAGCACACATACTTTCTACTATAAGAGATGACGTATGCGCAGCATTAGTCCTTGTTTACGGGTGGATAGCAGTGGACGTGTAATGGATTTCTTCTGGCGATGGATTGGTTGATGATGAGATCACCTTGACAGTGAATCCTATCAAGTCAGGTCAAGATTGACCGGAGCAATTTTGACACGAGATTGTCAGAGAAAGAAGAGAAAAAGAAGAAGAAGAAGAAGAAGAAGAGGGGCGTTGTGTTGCTTGAAGTGATGTTGTATGATACTACCGAATTGTAAATATGAAAACTTCCTGATGAAGAGAAAGAGGTGTTCATTCATTTCAGCCCGAGGTTTTGCTCGAGCTTGTTGATGTTCTCCATGAGGGAGCGGATTTGCTGGCGCTGCAGCTCAATTTCTCGCGTGGACTCACTCTGCTCTGAAAAGAACCCAGCATCTTCGATCGATCCAGGGTTTGGAACTCCGGAGACCTCCTCCCGGGCGGAACCAATCAGGGAGGCGAACGTGCCCTGGTTTTTGCCTCCCTTTCTCGAGACAGAATGTAGCTCCCTGCGAAGGACATTGATCTCGTTAGTGAGATCGACGGACTCGCGCAATAATCGCATTTTGTCTGCTTGGTGCATCTTCATGTCCTTGTTGAGCTTCCTCTTCAGCGAATCGACACTCTTCTCGAGATACTCGCGCTGCCTGTTGTAGTCCTTTTGTACATTGCCAGCCGCGCTTGGGTCTTTTGCGTCCATAGTGTTCTTCTTTTTCGCCCCGGCACCGCGCTTTTGCGAAGTTCCCGCGCCACCTTTCTTGGTTGGCGAGGTGGCCTCCGATGATCCTTTGGTGGAGCTCGAAGCGGGGTTTGCGACGTACTTTTTGTACATGGCCACTACCTTACCCTTGAGTGCAGAGTTGTCGTCCAATGACTTGATTGTCTCATGCAGCTCTACACGGCAGCTATCCGCACTTGACTTGGCGTCGCGGAGTTGGTCGGTTTGGGTGTCAATCTCCTTCTGCATGCCTTCAATCTTCAGCTTGAGTTCGCCAATCATAAGATCGAGGGCCGCATTGCTCTTCTGGTACTGCTCAAGTTCGAGGTCCATCTCTTTGATCTGCTGCCGCATGTCCGCAATTTCGTTTTCGCGAGGCTCGATCTGCCGCTTCAGCTCCTTGATCTTGTAGTCCAGCACAAACTTGAACTTTTCTAGCTCCTGGTTCTTCTTCTTGAGATCATAAATTCGCTTCTCCTTGTCCTGAATGGTTTCCTCTCGCTCTTTTATCTCTTTGTTGTGCCCGTGAATATCCTTCTCAAGACCCTTGATACGCTCGTACAAGTCCATCTCCCGCTCGGTAAGCTGCTTGATCCTCTGCTTTTGGCCCTCAATGTCGTCCTGAAGCGCAGAAAATTTCTTTTTCATAATACCATTCTCACCTTTAAGGCGCAGTGTAGCTTCTCGCTCAACAGTCAGCTTGGCGACGTACTTTTCTTTGAGCTCCTCAATCTCCAGATCGGCATCTTCTTCGACTTCTTGCTTTTTGTCCTCAAACTCTTTCATCAAAGACTGCTTGTTCTTGTCGATGCCTTCGCGGTCTCGAAGTTCTCCAGCAAGTTTGTTTTCATAGTCTTCAGTGACCTCGTTGACATATTTCTCGTGACTTTCCACAAGGACTTGATTTTGCTCGTCCCAACGTAGCGCAAGCTGCTCCCGTTCCTTGACAAGATTCTCGAATCGCTGCACCTCTGCGTCGATCTTTTCTTGATACGACCGTTCAAGCCCGCGGATCTGATCATCATGGCTTACTTGGAGCTTCTCAAGCCTGTCTTTGAACATGTTTTCCATGCTGACCTTCTCTTTTCTGAGCTTGTCGTACTTTTTACGGTCTTGATCCAGTTCTTCAGTGAACTTGCCGGTGACTTCTTTGATCTTCTCGTTGTAGTTCATATCTTTGAGTCGAAGTTGATATTCGTTGTGCAACGTCAGTTCGTCCACCTTGCTCTTCAGCTCGTGCATAAGGTTGGTCTTTTCCTCCATATCGGACTTGGTCACCAGAATTTCCTCCGCGAATTGCATGGGAGGTTCTTTCTCGCGACTCTTGCGAGCATTGCTGCCAGAATCAAAGTCTTCACTGACCATGTAGATGGCTAGCATGCCATCATCACCGCAAGTGAACAGATACTGCTCATCGTGGCTTGCGCACATACGAGTGACGGAGCCGCTGTGTGCGGAGCACCTCGCAAGCTTCTCCCACTCTAGCTCGAATCCCTCCGGTTCGCTGCTCTCTGCATTCATCATCTGGTGAAAAGGATTTTCCGCTGCTCCAGAGTCTTTACCCTCTCCGTTCGTCGGGCTCGAGCCCCCTGCTGCAGCGCCCTCCTCCTCCTTGGACTCTTTGACTTGATTTTCTCGGAGTGGAAGATGTAGCATGAGTGTGGCGCCGATGGATTTGGACTGCATCTTTGGAGCGGCGCTGTTTGCAGCCCCGCCCTTGTCACGTGCAAGGAGATTATCGTACACCGAGCAAAATACTGCCCGGCCTGTTTGAGACAAAATGATTTGATCAAATGCCATACCTTGTGGAGCCCCAAGCTCGAATTTGATCTCCCCGTTGTTGAGCGCAACCTCCTTGAGCTTAATGTCCGGGCGGCCAGTGCAAAGAGCTTGATTTGCCTCAACGTCAATTGGCATCGCAGATGTCAGGGAGGTGCCCTTGCTGAGAAATTCGCCCTCTTTTCGGCCATCCTTGACACACCAGCGGTACAAAACACCGTCTGCAGCAGCTGATAGTAAAATCCGGTCGTCTTGTGACCATGAGAGGCTGTGGACCTTGCCAGCATGCCCGCGAAGCGTATGGAGACACTCAAATGTGTACGTGTGGAAAACCTGAATGACATTGCCATTTGCGGCTGCGAAATACTGGCCACCGTTTGAGAAGCGGCACTCCCGGCAACCTTTGATAGCAAATTCTTTGTAAGTTCTGAGATCGTCCATCAAGAGATTCAGCAAGCGCAGCTTATCCATGAACCCGACAAGTACGTGCAGACCGGAAGGATGGAAGGACAGGGAGAGCGGAACCTCCGCAAACTCCTTGGTTAGCACGACGCTCTTTTCGAGGTAGTTCCAAATGCGCACGGTGCGATCCACTCCGCAAGTAGCGACAAATGGCTTTCGCAAGCAGACGTCCATTCCCGTGATCTGGCAGCTAGTGGCTGCATTATTTGTCTCATCAAGCGGCTGCGCTGCTCCCCCTTGTAAAGCACCGCGTTGAGCTTGAAGCTGCTGCTGCTGAGCCGCGCTGAGGTTTTCCGAGGAGAACGGCCCGTGCACTGAGGTCGTCAGCAATTCAAAGCTCATCTCCTCTGCTTTGAGAATATCGGTGTTGGAGAGCCCAAGCACGTAGATTTGATTGTTTGCAAGCGAGCACGCAAGATTGTCTTCAGACGGGGACAGCGCCAAGTTGATGACACGATTGGGCGGTCCGTCAACGGTGAACGTCTTTGTATGTCGATAGTACTCGTGCGGATCGTCGCATTGCTCAAATACGCGAAGTGTGCTGTCACCACCGCCACACACAAACCCTTTGTTGTACGCAACCAAGGAATCAATACAAATAACTTCCGCGTCGTCCTCTTGACGAAGGAATGAGAGTGTTCCGCGAAACTCGAAATTCTCGAATAGAAGCAGCTCGCCAGCATCTGTGGCTACCACGAGCCTCTCGTCCGAGAGCCAGGCGTGGCAAGTGTATTGCTGCACCTCGCGCTTGAAGTTGAAAGGAAGTGGTTTCGTTGCTCCGTCCTGAACCCTCAGAAACCTTAGAATGCCATCTCCAAGCACAAAGAGTGTGGAGCTGTCCCATGGACAGAACTCCGAGGAGGTGACGGCGTTGCCTTGCGCGTTTGAAGCTTTGCTTACCACTAGCGTCTTGCTCTTCTCCCAGGCCCAACACACCATCGTCCAATCAGGGTCTGCGCCTTGGGTGAGAAGCTGCTTGTTGTCGGCCGAAAAGTGCATGCTCAGAATCTCCTTGGAGTGAATTTCGGCGGTCACCAGCACTCGCCGCTTTTTCAGCGTTGTCAGGTCGTAGATGGTCACCGTAGGCTTCTCCATCCGCTCTGCCACCGCAATCAGCTTGCGATTCGGCGAGCACGCAATCGCTGTAATCCCTCCCGAGCGCTCATTTCCGTACACAAACCTCTGCACCTTGGTCTCCAGGTTATAAATCACCACCAAATGCCCGCACGGATAGAGCACCGTCGTTTCGTCCACGTACACCACATTTCCTTTGATGTCTCCGCGCAGACCGAAAACATGGTGCAAGTCCATTCTTGCCAAGCGAGATCCTTTGGCCCGCCACCACACTCGCTATGCTCCAGCAACCTGCGCGCACCCCCGACCTCTCTTTGTCTCTCTCTCTCTCTCTCACACACACACACACTCTCTCTACTTGCCGAATTTCGAAACCCTCTACTCGCTCACTCAACTTGGGTCGCGTTGTTTCGCTTTTTCTAACAGCTACGAGTCTTCTCCTTCCTCCTTCTCCCCACTTTTGCGATTTTGGCCATTTTTGCCACTTTCGCCGAGAGGACTCCAACGGAGTGGCGAGCTGGGCTTACCTGTCTCTTCTATACTATTCGTTAGTAATGATGGGCGACTCGGGAAATCATCACGCTCAACGCATCTCGCGGGGGAATATGATTTGCCGGGCTCGGTATAGCACTTTAACGGCATCATCTCTAGAAGTGATGGGTTACTCATTCATATGGGAAAATGGTATAGAAGGAGAAGAACCCAATTAGGTAAGACCAGCGGCTAGGAGAAATTGCCTGAAGAACCCATTATCAATGAAGCTGGTTCTCCGCGAAGTTTAGTTTTGGAAATGCGCGTAGTCCTGCTTCCCAACTCGCTTTTGGCCAACGCAAACAGCCCAGTTAGTAGACGCTTTTATCATGGGGTCTATCTGAGCATCGTTCGAAGAACAGTGCTCATGCACGGACATACATATTCATCTCGATGGAGTTCAAAACGCATTTTCAGCGCTCTTCTTTTAAAATTAAGATAGTGCGAGGACCGGCCGACGGGGAAACGGAGGTAATGGTGACACACAATTCTTCACTTTCTGGGCTCTGATCCCAAAGCGCCTCTTCCATCTCACGCGCTCACTGTCCATTGAATGCTCTCGAGACCTCAGACCCTCGGGCGAAAAGAAAGTTCTTCTGTCAAATCAGAGCTTTCCAATTATCAATGGCTGCGCCAAAGTAGTAGTACTTGCATTCTCTTTCTGTCTCGAGACTCCCGTTGCCGTTCAGAAAGATCAACAACATGATGGCAAAGAGAATGGAAAAATGAAAGGAATGAAAAATGAAAATTGAAAATGGCTTGGAAGTCGTAGTAGCAAATTGCTAGGGCAGAGGAGTATCCTCGTGGAGGGAATGATTCGGAAATGATCCACCAAACCACCTTAACTCCTGCCTCGCAAGGGCTATACTCTCGGCTTGATAGTCTCTACCCCTCCACACCCATATTACAAACTACTTTCATCGCTAGTCGACATTACTCTGAACTTCTACGATGCAGAGTAATCTGCTTATCCAGTGCCTCACCCAGGGACATCTAGTAGTACTTCCAAGGCCAAAACAATAAGAGCGGAGCAGCAGTCGTGGCAGGAGCGGCACTGGGAGAAAGGCGGGGCCACCTCCTCCTTAAACCTCTTGGGGCGTGGCAGCAGACCACTCAGCGAGTCTTAACAGCGCTTAAAGGAGTGCTAGGCGGCGGAGAGCAGAGCGAGAGTGCGCGCGAAAGGGGTGAGAGCAGAGAGAGAGAGACGAGGTATTGAGTTAGCGAGTTAGTGAGGGAGGAGAGGCCCCATTAGAGCGAGGGAAGAAATCCACTTGGAGTGCGCGCGTTCGCAGAGGAGGGAGGTAGCGTGTAGGTTGTAGAAAGGCGAGGAGGGAAGATGTCGTCCGCAGCAGATGAGGAGCATGACAAAGGTATCGAGTTGTGGAAGATCAAAAAGCTGATCAAGAACCTCACGCTCGCAAGGGGAAATGGAACGAGTATGATTTCGCTCGTGATCCCGCCAAAGGATCAGATCTCCCGCGTGAATAAGATGCTTACAGATGAGTTGGGCACGGCGAGCAACATCAAGTCCCGCGTGAATAGGCTGTCCGTGTTGTCTGCGATTACCAGTACCCAGCAGAGGCTCAAGCTGTACAACAGGGTGCCTGACAACGGCCTGGTGATCTATTGCGGGACTATTTTGACGGACGAGGGCAAAGAAAAGAAGGTCAACATCGACTTTGAGCCATTCAAACCGATCAACACGTCCCTGTATCTTTGTGACAACAAATTTCACACCGAGCCGCTCGCAGAACTTCTGCAAGACGACGACAAGTTTGGGTTCATTGTCATGGATGGTCACGGCTGCCTTTTTGGTACTCTGAGCGGTAACAATCGCGAGATCCTGACTAAATTTAGCGTAGACCTTCCTAAGAAGCACGGTCGTGGTGGTCAGTCCGCGCTCCGTTTCGCGCGTCTCCGTCTTGAGAAGCGTCACAACTTTGTCCGCAAAGTAGCAGAGGTTGCTGTTCAGTGCTATATCACCAACGACATGCCAAACGTGAAGGGCCTCATTCTTGCCGGATCCGCAGAGTTCAAGAATGTCCTTTCCGGCTCAGATCTGTTCGATCCTCGCTTGAAGGCGGTGGTGATCAAGCTTGTTGATGTGTCTTACGGAGGTGAAAACGGGTTCAATCAGGCTATCGAGCTCTCTCAAGAAGCGCTTGTGAACGTCAAGTTTGTGCAGGAGAAGAAACTCATCACTGCATTCTTCGAGGAGATTTCCCAAGATACGGGCAAGTACTGCTACGGTATCAAGGACACGATGCAGGCGCTAGAGCTTGGAGCGGTAGAGACCTTGATTATCTGGGAAAACCTCGAGGTGAACCGCTTCGAACTCAAGAACAACCAAACAAATGACATCACGGTCAAGCTCTTGACTCCGGAGGAAGAGAAGGATGCCAAGCACTTTGTTTCTGCAGATGGTGTGGACCTGGAGGTGCAGGACAAGGTTCTGCTGGTTGAGTGGTTTGCGAATAACTACAAGCAGTACGGAACCACCCTCGAGTTTGTCACCGACCGTTCTCAGGAGGGTTCGCAGTTCTGCAAAGGATTTGGTGGCTTCGGAGGCATTTTGCGGTGGAAGGTGGACTTTATTGCGATGGACCACACCGAGGTCGCGCAACAAATGTACGCCGAAGATGAAGACGATGAGGAGGCCGAAGACGACCCAAATGCAATTGACTGGGACGACATTGGCTTCTAAACTGTGACTGTGTTTATTTCAGGGTTTCGGCGGAACTTTGGGAGCTCTGCGTCCTGCCGAGACTTGTTCTACTTTTTCCCATCGAGTTGGCTCGTGGGCGACCTGGCTGGTCTACTAGTTGCGTGGTGCGTCGCGCGCTTCATTCAGCTCAGCTTAACCAAAAGAAATTAGAGAGAAAGATTCAAGAAAATTTGCCAATTATCTACCACTTTTAGTGAACGTACATTGCCTTCCCAATCACAGAGACGACCAGGAAACGAAACGCCCTGACTTGTCTGACTTCCACCCAGTTCTCAACATTGGCGCAGCTAGCCCTGTCTACGCCTTTCTAAGCACGGTGAAACCTCCGCCAAACTACCTTAACTTGTGATGCCACGCAATAGAATAGCTCCTAGCAGAGTACGCAGGCGTTACATTTCGGGCGGTAGAAGAGTTTAAAGTTAGCAGTATGACCTTTGCACAAACTCTCAGATTCATGTCCTTTGATTCTGATTCTGGACTCGGAAGTTAATTCCAAAGAGCTCAAATAGTTGCAAGCCGAGAACGTTGTCTCGCGAACGAGCGCAAAGCGTGGGCGGCTCGAGCACAGCTGAACGATAGCCCAGCAAGATCGCCCGAAAAAATCTCGCTCCCATCGCATTCTCTTCCCCCTCGCCATTCTTCATCCACCCTCGCTTCGTCATTGCCTCTTTCTTACTAACTAACAACAACGACGACACTGCTTCTAAGCAGGTCATCGCCATCCTGGCCTACCCAGGCCTAGCCCAGCGCCTGAGCCGCCTTTCCTCCTTAAACCGCTCTCCCTCTCCCTTCTCCCTTACACACCGTGGACATCCGTGGACTGCGTGCTAGCTAGGCTTTCGAAAGGGGAAACTACCTCTCTGCTCTCTCTGCCACTGTAAATTCTATTCTTCCACTCACGAGGAGCGTGTGTACGCACTGAGTGCCCTCACGGCCCTCTGCCACTCGCGCAGGTGTCCGCGCGCCCCGCGCCTCACAACAACTACGCTGTCCGCGTACTCTCTCTCTCTCTCTCTCTCCATCTGTCGATCTCCGTAATATACATCTTTGGTGTTTTCTCTTCGGCGCTGGCAGCCAGTCTCGACCCGGACGCGAGGACGCGAGGACGCGAGGACGCACAGGCGCGCAGAACGTTCGCGGAACAGAGCAACAGAGCGGGTAACGATCGCGGAACAGCGCGATGTCGTTCCTGTTTCGCAAGAAGGGGCGAAAGTCCGCGGACTCGGTGGCGTCCGCGGAGGAGGAGCCCTCGCGCCGGTCGTCCAAGCAGCAGAGCCACCGCGACCTGCGCCGCACGTCGGCCAACTCGCACCACCCGCACCAGCACCACCACCAGCAGCAGCAGCAGCAGCAGCAGCGGCCTGCCAGCGCGGGGCAGCAGCGGCCAGGGAGTACGCGGGGACATGCGGGAAACACTGGCGCAGGTGTCGCCCGCGGGAGCTTCACGGATGGGCAGTCGTTTAGAGCGCACGGTGCGCAGAGCCCGCCGCATCACTCGCCGCTGCACCAGCAGTCCTCGCCGCGGACCCCGGTAATGAACATGTTCGACGTGGCGCGGGAGGAGAAGCCCCCAGGGAAAGACGACACCGGCATACCGGAGGAGTGGGCTGCCAAGCCGAGCAGGGGCAGGAGGTTCACGGCCACGGCGCGCCCGGATTTGTTCAAAGAGGAGAACGACGATGCCGAGAGGGACGGGGAGCTCTCGGACGAAGAGGATGACGAGTTCGAGGTGCTGGGCCGCGCGCTCGAGAAGATGGAGAGGGCCGTGCAAGAGGCCGGCATCGAGGAGGAGGAGGAAGAGGAGGAGGAGAATGGGTTTCAGTTCTTTGCCGGACCCGCGCCAGGTCGCGGGGACGCGGCTTCCCGGCACTCGAAGAAGTCGGGCAAGTCGGGGCGGTCAGGGGCCTCCAAGAAGGGGAAAGGCAAGTTTTTCATTCCGGACAACTTTTGCATACGAGGCGAGCTGTACAAGAAGGGGGGCTGGAGGACGAACTGGAAGAAGCGAATTTTTGTGATTCAAGGACGAGCAGTCCGACTGGATTACTTTGCTTCACAGGACGATATCATGAACGGGGAGCCTAAAGGCTCCATCAATCTCAGGGGCGCCATGTTGGAATTCGACGAGGTTCCTAAGAGACGCAAAAACGCCCACATTAATTCCGACTTCGTCTTTTACATCAAAGAGAGGGGCGGGAATCAGCGAAAGTTTGAGCTGGCCGCCGAGAACGCTGAAGAGATGGACAGATGGGTTACCTTCCTCCAGCACATTTTCATTATGCAAGAAGAATTCAAACGCCAACATCCGCGGCCCAAAACGAGCGGCGGCGGTACGTCAGCCATGGCGGAAGAAGTCGTCAATGACGAGGAGGAATCGGAGAAATACGACGAAGCTCAAAATTGGGTGGCTTTTGGTCCCGGCCTGTACGAAGGGCGCATTGGTCAACAGACGTCTTTTACAGTTCAAGCGAAGGACGTCTTTGGGAACAACCTACCGAGCGCAGGGCATCTTCGTCCCAGCGTGGTGCTCGAAAGCCAAGATTTGCATTATGACGTGAACTTGGTGGACAACGAGGATGGCACTTTCACCGCAACATATTGTCCAACAAAATCTGGAGACTACGAGCTCACAATCATGCTTGGTGACTATGACATTTACGGAAGTCCGTACCACCCCACCATTTTGCCGGCGCCAGTGTGCACGACGCACTGCGTGGCAGATGGAGTTGGCCTTTTGTGCGCGATCATTGATCACCCGAATGAATTCGTAATCTATCCAAAGAACGAATTCGACGAACCAAGTGATCCTTCCGAGGACCTGGAATTCCAAGTAACTTTAGCACCGCCTTTGATACTAGACAGTATCACGAAAAGTCACGACGGGTCGTACCGTGTAAAGTACAAGGTGGTATGTACCGTCGACGAGCTCAGAGTGCTGCAGGCAGACAACGAGTGTCTCTCGGCAAGCATCTCTGTAACTTTAAACGACAATAGATTCAAGCTAGAAATGCTTCGGCACATTAAGGGATCGCCCTTCACCCCGGGGATCGCCGCGTCTCTTAATCCTGAAGACCTTGCCGCCGCCTACACTGCTTCTGAGTTTTCGAAACTGCTGGGCGACGGTAGCCTGCGCGGAGCCAAGGCATCCGATCACAAAAATCCGTTTGTGACGTTTTCGAAAATGCTCCGCAACAGCGGACTGCTCAATATGCCCGCAGAACGTGCCAACACAGCGCCGGGCTCGCCGCAGTCTGGCCACGAGTCCCTTCCGGAAGCCCCAGGAGCCACTGAAGAGCTCGGCGAAGTTGATGGTCAATCAGAGGACGAGGAGGAAGCAAACACATACAACGGGCCACCGTCTTTTCGCCCGACGTTTGAGGACACTCGCTCACAGATGAGTTTCCCATCGGCAGGCGGTAGAGACATTCGCAATATGCCTCGCAATGAGCACGAGCCTACTCAACCTCAGACGTCATACCCGTCTTACTTTCCTACTTATGCTCAACAACAATCGCAGCAGCCACCTCGTTCCCATCCGCAAATGAACGGTCTCTCCGGCTATGAAAACGGGGCCCCTCAGTTCTCAGTCGGGGAAGACAGGTCTAGAGAGTGGAGTCCACGGGGACCTGAGGCCAGCTTGGTGCAAGAGTCATTGGAGGATCGGGTGAAGGACATTGCGCGCGAAAAGGAGGAGCTCATTCGTAAGCGGCGGGAGCTAGATGAAAGCCGGCTTTTGATCGACGAACAAGTGCGCAGAATGGCCGAGATCGGGCAAAGAGTGCACGCCGATTCGGAGCGTGTCATCGAAGAAGCTCGTCGAATCACAGAAAGTTCCGCTCCTTCGCTTCGCAATTCAGAGCATTTTGAGGTGAATGGCCAAGGCTCAGTGAACCAAGGTCGTCCAGCAGTAAAGCCACAATCCTCTCCCAAACAAGCTCCTGGGGCTAGCCAAGCAGGAGGCGCCAACAACTTGCTGATTTTTGATAAAGCGCTCATTGCGCTTCTGGACAAGCATGCCGTAGTGCTGAGCCGGGTGTTTGAGTTTTACAAAGGGGAGAACGGAACCAACGCTGTGCAGCTCTCGGATATCATTAAACTTGCGCAAGACTATGATATCACCCCTACCTTCATCTCCCGCAAGGAAATACGGGAGGTGTATCAAGATGTGCAAAACCGTTTTCAGGAGGCCATGTACAGCCTCTCATACGAATCTTTTGTGGAGGTCTTGGCGAACATTGCGGTGCACTCTCTTTCAAAGCCTATGTTTGCGCATTTGTATTCGACCAATCTTTCCAAAGTCAATGTGTTGCTCTCCATGTGGGGTCTTGCTGACCCCGTCAAGCTCTCCGAAATTCAAGAGGAGAAGAGCCGCCAGGAGGAAAAGCTCATCTTCTAAACTTTCCTTTTTAAAGATATAGAATTCAGGTGCCGGTACTGTTACTTGTACCGCTGTGTTTCATCATGAAGGTCCTTCGGATCACGAATGTACAACCAATTTTCTTCTCGTTTGAACTATTGTGTTTCTGGTTCGGCAGTCGTTTCTTTTCCCTTGTGTCTGCAGCTTTATGCCGACAAACAGTTTTCTGGTTTGGCAGAATTTAGGACGGAGTTCTAGGATCCGAAAACAAACAGGACTGTGTTGGTCGAACTTTGACGGATGTTGTATTCTTTTAATCTCAGCTATTGTTGTATATCCAAATAAAATAAAAGATCTCAGTCGGTAAGCGCCAAGGGAGACTATTTCTTTTCATGTACACAAAGGTCACACTTTGGGCTCTTTGGGGTAGTTAGAATGGTGCGCTACTTGGGTTGAAGGATGCAAACGTCGTCTTCTGGGTCGCAGCCGTTGTAGACCTTGTATTTTTCAGTGTCGAGTTTGGCCTTTTCAAGTTCTACACAGCAGCATCGGTTCTGTTTGGCAGCCGGGACGTACAGAATTCGAGGCACTAATTTGGATGTCGGTTTCCGGTGCTTGAGCAACCCATCGTGACACCACAGCTTGGAACCGTTTTCTTTCGTCCATTGAGAATTGCAGCCCGGAAACTCCACCTGGAAAGATTTTAGCTCTTTCTTCGACTCGTCGACCTTGAGCGGTATCTTTTGCAACTCCAAGAGTTCCGCAGAGGGCTGCCCTTTCAAATTGTAATACCTGCCTTCCAGCTTCCCGACGTAGGTGTATGTCAGGTGAGATTCGTAGAATTTGAGCCACCCAAAGATAGAATTGATTTGTCCATCCTCCATGTCGGCGATGTAGTCCTCAGAGACGCCCTCAAAGGTCCCCGTGGAGAACGCCCTGCTCGCATCTTTCCCCACAAAATATTCATATCCACCACCAGGTTTGTAGTGTTCTGCGTCCGTTACATCAAATACTTTACCCATTATCGCAAGGTACCTTTTCGGCTCCTGCACTCCGTCAAATTTGGCTAGCTGATCGGGCGTGAAGATGTTGACCTCCACCCTGGGATCTGGAAGCAAAAGCGCCACCACCACCCCCAAGAGCATGTACACATACCACGACGCATAGAGCCTCGTTACTTCCGCCTTGGAGGGCTCCTTCGGAGCGTCATTTTGCTTCTTCTCCGCGCTCATTTCTCTTCCACGAGCGTTCCACAGGGCCGCTTCAAAGTTGCCTACAACGCTCTCAAACCGATCCAGCGGCCGCTCAACTCTAGCTAGCTCTCGCACTGACAACGCTGCTGCTGCTGCTGCTGCTGCTGCTAGGCCTGGCACGAGATTGGCGCAGGGACAAGGAGGTGCCTCCACTTGAATCGTTTCAGCTGTTCCTTTCCTCGCAGAGTTGGCTTTCGACGTTGGGAGCTCTGACAGCTCTGACGCTCATGTCGTGGTTGATCGCGCCACGCTTTTCCTTACGACCCACTCAGCCATGTACACGTATCTGTACAGCGTATAACATAACAAAGCTTCTAAGTTTTCCATGTCAGAAGATGTCAGAAGAAGAAGATCTATCTGGCCGTATCTACCTGAAAAATCGAGGCCGAAGACGAGTTGCGAATTGCGGGTTGCGAGCTGCGTATTGCGGCGGCGCCCGACATACGCTGCCAATGCCATGTTGTTGTTGTTGGCGGTCCTCATGCGCCCTGCATCGATGCCAGCTCCTTCTCCACTGTACAGAACCGGTACTCGAGCACTCGGTCGCGGTACTCACGTGCCAGTACCGTACGCGGCGAGCCTCAGGATGGGATTTTACGTTTCGGAATCATAAACTTATCATTTTTCTGCATGGATTGTTGCTGTGGGTTCGCGTCTTCGTCACTATCAGATTCATTCGTTCCGTTCCGTCTCTAGAAATTATAACGGACCTATTCACCGTCAATCAATGAATCAATTAATTTTAATCAGACTGAAGTGAGTTCCTCTTGATCTCAAACTGGGATTATTGTTTACTGACTGTGAGCAAAAAATAAACAGCACAAGTCTTGCAACTCATACGAATGTGAAGACTTATGTGAAGACTCTTCCTTGGCCTCGTAATGCCTCGTAGTAATGATTCTAAGCACGACGTGATTCAGTTATAGCACCACATAGTTGACGGGCTAATGAGCAGCATTGCTCTGCGATGCGAGGTTCCGTTTTGCGAGGGGCGTTCTCTCGAAAGAATTAGTACTACCGATATTACTATCAACTGATAGTCTAACTTTCATCAAAGTATTTGCTAAAACACCTCAGTCTTCGGAAGATGGAACAGAGAGCTGCTCTTCAGGGTTAGGGTAGGGTGCGGGCTTTCCTGTGGAGGGGAACAAAGGATCAATTAAACCGCACTGCCCCAACCAACACTAAATTATACCCAAAAAGCGGAAGTACACCTTAGCACCGTTCGCGATCATTCCCTGGCGAAGAGGACTGGCAGAGAGGACTCGCCTAGCTGCGACTACCCCCTGCGGTAGCGTCTAGGCAGAGGCGGCAGGGAGCTGCGGAGGCAGGGAGTTAGCTCTCCGCTATCATGATCTTAGGAGGTGGGTGGTAGCGGCGTGGCCAGCGCGGCGCGTAAGGAAATTTGTTGGAGCGAAAAGAGAGAGAGAGAGAGAGGGAGAGAGACGAGGAGATTGTGTTTGGGATCGGAGACGTGAGCAGACAGAGCATATCGCACGGGCAAGATGGGCAAGCCACAGGGTATCAGAACTGGACGCAAGCTGCGCATGCACAGGCGTGCGCAGCGCTGGGCGAAGAAGGCGTTCGCAAAGGCTCACAGCAACACCAAGTACAACTTGCCGATGGCTGGTGCGACCATGTCCAAGGGCATCGTGCTCGAGAAGATTGGAATTGAGGCAAAGCAGCCTAACTCTGCTATCCGTAAGTCGGTCCGTGTGCAGCTGATCAAGAACGGTAAAAAGATTGCGGCTTTCGTGCCACGCGATGGTTGCTTGAACTATGTGGACGAAAACGATGAAGTGCTCATTGCTGGTTTCGGTCGCTCCGGTCACGCTTTGGGAGATATTCCGGGAGTGCGTTTCAAGGTCGTCAAGGTAGCTGGTGTGTCTCTCTGGGCGCTCTACAGGGAGAAGAAGGAGAAGCCACGTAACTAAGAAACATATTTTCAAATTGTCTGCGAACACTTTTTAGCTTCCATCATTTCAAATTAGTGCAACATCTTTACTTTTTTTCTGCCCGGGCGCATTTTCTTCGTACGGTGCCCCTCTTTGTCCTCTGCGAACCTTGCTTGGTGCAAAAGCTTGGTCTTTAATGCGTGTCGAGCGATCCGTTTGCGATTTGTTGTTACTCGAGAGACAACTTGAATATTTTCATCAGGACCCAAAGCTTCGACAAACATTGTCACTGCCTTATACTGAAACTGAGAAAAGTAGCGTATACTTGAACCGACCCTGGCACCCTCAAGCCAATGAGATGCGAGTAGTTCTTCATGAGCGCCAAGGCCGTTGGGCCAAGTGACGAAGAGAGAAGTGACATAGTTGTCGAAGGTGTCGATATCGAGCAACTGGCATCCATTGCTCCTGCGTTTGGACCAAGGAGTTGCTGGGACCTAAAGGTCGGCATCCGCCTCTTGAAGAACCTTACGAAAAGCGCATACTTCTTGAGAACCGAGTTGGGCCATCGACAAAAGCCATTGATTCTTTTGTTGCGGGGATAGGAAAAGTAATTTGGCTATTTAGCAGGTAAAGTATCAGCCGAGAACTGAACAGGCTTCTGCTTTTTTTAGATCCTATACGTAAAAAAAGTGTTTGTGTTCAGGAAAGGACAAAAATAACTTCTACTGTGCTTAGTATGCGCCACCGTCACCTCCGAAGAGACCGCCACCGCCAACATCGACCTCTTCCTCAGCCTCCTCAGCCTTGTCCTCCTCAGCAGCAGCAGCAGCACCTCCAGCAGCAGCACCAGAGCTTCCAGATCCGCTTCCAGCAGCTCCCTGGATGGTCTTCATCTTTGCCTTACCAGCCTCGAGGAGTTCAGCAGCGTTCTTGCCCTCGAGAGCGGTAGCAACAGCGTCGAGCTTCTCATCCTCAATCTCGGATCCAGCCTTCTCAAGGAGAGCCTTGATGTCGTCTTTGCTTGGGTTCTCCTTGCCTCCGAGGACAAGGAGCATGTATGCTGCCAAGTACTTCATTTTTGTCTATACACCAAAAACCATCGATTGACAATCACACACACAACAATCACCATTCCACGGGAATCACCATAGAAACAATCGCGACGTATCGCCATGTCAGCACACAACATCCAACCACAAACATCCCAGCCCGCAGCCGCCCAAGCGCCGCGACAGATCCACAAAATGTCCAAATCTCAATCTCGGAAGTCGATCCATTGATCGCAAACCCGAGCTCCGAAACTGAGACAAAGACGACCCCACTCGCCACAACTCCCGAGCTGCCCGCCACTGCCGCCGTCCCGCTGCTCCAACTCACCTGTCTATAATGTCTCCCGGACAACAGCTCTCGTCTGCTATCTGCGTTCGCTTTGAGGGACCTACGTGACCTTCCACCCACCCATCTACTCCGACTCAGCTCACACGCTCCCTTAGCCACCTCCTACCCTGACTCGTACTCAGAAAGATTAGGCAGAGCCCGTGGCCCTCGCCCTCGGTAGACGCTCTGGCAGGCCGCCCCAGACCGCTCGGGCCAGGGTAGGGTTAGGAAACTTCGCGTGTTCGCGAACAAAGAATTGAACTGAGGGCGGAACGAAAGGGAAGGGCTCTGCAGAACTGCTTTTCCGAGCAAAAATCGTCGGCGAATATCTGCGCAGGCGTGAAAAATGTGCAATCTGGAATCTCATTGACGTAATGGAGGAAGTACTTTCTTTTTGTAAAGTTTCTATTTCAAAACGAGACGAGAAACTCGCGAGATAACTTAGATAACATCACTGACACGCATCATCAACTTGAATTTGGAAGGTACTGACTGACTGACTGTGTGGTCTGTCGTGCGTTGTGTGTGTTTCGTTGTGTTGCTCTGAATTCTGAAATCTTTGCGAAAGATTTTCAAAGTTCGAGGGACTGACAACAGAACTTTCTGACAAAGCAAGCAAAGTGGAAGCAGTGCTATAACTATAACATAAGAAGAGGGGTGTACTCACAGTTCTCGCGATACTGTACTCAGTCGTAAAAGTCGGACTGACAGGAGTGCGAGGAGAGCGAGGAGAGCGCAGAGAGCTGGTGGTAGTCAAGTGGGTTGCAAAAGGTTGTGTCACTTGTCACGTGTCACACAGATCTTGGCAGAAGCGGAGTCGGCCAGAGGTGCGAGAGAACTTGGGAGCACAGGCGAAGCGGGGTTGAAGCGCGGGAAGAGTCGCTGATTGCTGGGGAAGATGGCCTCGAAACAGGTGTTTAAAACGGCGCTGACGGACCTGCTTGGCATCAGGCATCCGATTATCTCGGGAGGCATGCATTATGTCACATATGCCGAGCTTGCATCTGCTGTGAGCAACGCCGGAGGTCTTGGAACGATTACTGCTCTGGTGAGTTTATATTATAGTTGATCTGAATTTTGAGCAGCCGAGATTTTATTGTCTACCGATTCCACTGCTGACAGCGTTGACGTTCTGGCGCCGTGACCTGCAGTCGCAACCAAGTCCCGAGGCCCTACGAGAGGAGATCAGGAAAACCAAGAAGATGACCTCCAACCCGTTCGCGGTCAACTTGACTCTTCTTCCGATGTTGGTCCCTCCTGATTACGACGCCTTTGCACGCGTGGTAGTTGAGGAAGGTGTTACCGTAGTGTAAGTTCCATGCCTCGTTTGGCCCCCTCCTTGAAGCGGCACAGCGGCGCTGACGAATTGATTTGAACGCCACTCCTGTAGTGAAACCGCCGGACATTACAAGGGACTCGAGCCGTTTGTGAAACTCTTCAAAGATAACAACATCAAAATTGTGCACAAGTGCACCCAAGTCAGACACGCCAAGACCGCAGAGCGGATGGGCGTAGATGCCGTGAGCATTGACGGGTTCGAGGCTGCTGGACATCCTGGTGAAGCAGATATCGGCTTGTGGGTTCTCCTCGCCAAAGCTGCCACCGAGTTGAAGATTCCGTACGTTGCTACCGGCGGCTGTGCCAACGGGTCTCAGCTCGCAGCCGCTCTGTGCCTTGGGGCGTCCGGGATGAACATGGGAACCCGTTTGATGGCCGTTGCCGAGGCACCCATTCATGCCAACATCAAACAGGCCATCGTGAACGGTGACGAGAACTCTACTGCGCTCATCATGCGTACGATGCGCAATACCGAACGCGTGTTCAAAAACAAGGCCGTCGAGGAGCTCCAGGCCATCGAAAGGGAGAACCCGGGAGACTTTTCCAAGATTAAGCACCTTATCGGTGGCCGCATTTACAAAGAGGTCTTCCATGAGACCGGCGAGGTCGAGAAGGGCGTTTGGAGCGCTGGGGTGGTAATGGGCCTCATTGATGACGTCCCAACTGTTCAGCAGCTCTTCGATAGCATCATTTCTGAGGCAAAAGAGACGTTGCAGTCAAAAGTGCCTAGCATGATTGTGCAATAGGCCACAAACCAGCGAGCGTTGTGCATATCTAAAATTTGCCGCTTCGAACATTGTAACTCGAATCGAGCTGCCCCTTTTCCGATTTTCCCTGTTTTGTATCCTTTTGCTGATTCAGAATAATGATCTGAGCTGTAGAAATTAGAATTGCCACTCGCTTCAAGTCAAGTCACTTTCGCAACCTCAGGCAAAGAATTGACTTGCCGGTGAATTCTGAAACAGTGAAGTCAACACATCATTTACCTGCCGCGGCATTGTGCATGATGGCACATATTCCACCGCTTCAAGTCAAGAGAAACAATGACCAATCGCCCATCGCTCACAGATGCTCACGGATGCTCACACAAATGTCAAATGAAAATCACGGCGCACTTTCAGCAGAGCCAGTCAACCAAATGTAATTTTTCACTGCTTCTCTTTTTTGTGCCTCACCGTGGCCTGTAGCCAGCGTTACGCGCGAGCGCAAGTGCGCCGACTCGGCCGACTCGGCGCAGTAAAGCCACAGTAGACGCAGGCTTGGAGACCCCTTAGAGTCCAGCGTAGCGCATGTTCAGGTAGCTCAGGTTCACAAACTTGGTGAGACCTTGTACAAGGGCATCTATTGCACCTTTCTATGATGTATTGCATGAGAGCATCACAATCCGTGCTTCAGCAAACCTGTTTCGTGAGGTATCGGTGCAGCGTGACCAGGGGGCTCAGAAGGGAGACAACGAAGGAGCTTGGGACGAGGAGAAACAGGATCGGGCTGGGGGATTGAATTTGGGCAAGGAAAGCAGGGAAGATGCTCGGGAACGCACTCAAGCTCGGAAGGCTGACTGCCAAGCAGCAAAAGCTGGCAGCTCTTGCCAGCGGGGCGAGAAACATGTCCTCGTTTCAAAGCTTTGACATCTACAACCCGACCGAGGAGCACAAAGCCTTGCGCCAGATGGTGCGCAGCTTTACTAAAGATGAGGTTGACAAGCAGTCGCTCGAGTACAACCGCGCCGAGAAGTTCAATATGGAGCTTTTCAAGAAGATGGGAGACCTCGGACTCCTCGGCTTGACCGTGGACACCGAGTACGGCGGATCTGGCATGGACTGCACTGCGGTATGCGCGGTGCACGAGGAGCTCTCCGCGTCCGACCCGGCCTTCTGCTTGTCTTACCTTGCTCACTCCTTGCTGTTCACCAACAACCTTGCTCGCAATGGAAATGATGAGCAGAAGAGACGTTTCTTGCCTGGCGCCAGCTCTGGTGAGATCATTGGAGGCATGGGTATGAGCGAACCAAACTACGGCACTGATGTTCTTGGTCTTCAAACCACCGCAACTAAGGATGGCGATGACTACATCCTCAAGGGACAAAAGTTCTGGATCACCAACGGGTGCGTGGACGACAACACCCTCGGTGACGTGTTTCTCGTATACGCTCGCACTGGGCCAAAGTCGATCTCCTTGTTCCTCGTCGAAAAGGGAATGAAGGGTTTCTCGCTTGGCCAGCGCATCAAGGATAAGTGCGGCATGCGCGCTTCTTGCACTGCAGAACTGGTGTTCGACGAGGTCCGCGTTCCAAAGGCCAACCTTGTTGGCAAGGAAGGTGAGGCAGTCGTTTGCATGATGCGCAATCTCGAGGTCGAGCGTATTGCCCTTGGTGCAATGAGCTGCGGAATTGCTCGTCGTAGTTTCGAGATCATGAATCAGTATGCGAAGGACCGTGTTGCATTTGGCAAGCCACTGACCCAGTTCGGGCAGATCCAAAAGTACATCGGAGACTCTTACGCAAATTACATGGCTGGCCGCGCCTACACATACGCAGTCGCCAACAAATTGGACCTTAACAAAGCAGGCAACCGCCTGGAAACCGATGGTGTCAAGCTCTTCACCACCACCATGGGCAAACAGGTCGCTGACAACGCCATCCAGGTTCTCGGAGGAGCTGGTTACATTGGTGACTGGCGTGTTGAGCAGCTCTGGCGCGACGCCAAGTTGCTCGAGATTGGAGGCGGCACCCTCGAGTCCCACCAAAAGAACATCGTTCGCGAGCTTGCACATGTGACTGAAATTGAGTAAACCATTTGTTTTTAAAAGTATCTATCGTTTTTATTTGCACACAAAAATAGTTTTCTTTTCATGTCTCTCTCAGATCGAGTTGTTGCTTGCTCTTGCTATTTGAGGCTGCAGCTCCATCCACTTCGTTTGCGGCGCGCTGCTTGCCGAGCAAACAGACTGTTTCTTCCTCGTCCTTCTTCTCGGCTTCAGCAGAGTTGTTTTGTCTTGGTTGGTCGGTTCATTGCTCTTTTGAATCTTCTCAATGTAACACAAGCCATCATATCTCGTCAGTCTTTTGTCGCTTGAGGTTCACCAAAGGTTTTGGCCTCGTTTTGAACAAAAGCTTTTGGCGCACCATACCTTTAACCTCATAGGTTCCATCGTGGTCTGTGCTGGCTCCTGCCGTGCACTGCTCCAGCACCGCAAAAGGCTTCTTCAGCTGCACGACCTTGCCTTCCAATTTGTGGCATCCGATCTCCAGCACGGGCACCTGTTTTTCAAACCTGATTTTCCCCAGCTCCTGGCCATTCATGGACATCGTCTGCTCGTTGTCTTCCTCGTCAACCGAGCTCTTTCCATCGCCGTCCATCTTGAGGGCGCCTTGCAGCTCCATCACAGCCCACTCCTCCACCTTACCATCGCATTGTGCGGGGATGCGCACGAGTATCGAGGACAGCGCCATCGGCTTTGCCTTTACCTTTACCTTGTTCACTGACTGAATTACTCGAGGGTACTCGCACGCAGTTGCAGTCGGACGGATGGTGAAAGTCACTGGGCTCCACTAGGATCGTCTAGCAACGGGGTTGATGGCATGGGTACGCGAGTACAGACGGATTGGCCGCGGCGAGCGCGGGGAGAACTCTCTTTCTGAATACAGAATTCAGAAATTGTTCAAAATTGAAAAATTCAAAATTCAAAATTCAAAGGCGAAGCTTTGTAATGCTTGGTAGATCTTTGTAGCAACAAAGGGGATAAGCTTACTCGAATACCAGAATACACTGCTTTGAAAAACTTGGACCTCGAGGGACTAATGGAATCGAGATGGCATAGGAACGGTGGGCAATGCCGGTAATAAAAGCGACCACGGAATAGTACGTGCTAGATTATACGTGTAGGTAAGTCAAGAGTTGCGTCTGTCCCCTCTCACGGGAAAGGGTACTCGGCGCGTACAGATAGAGACAGGCAGACAGACAGAGAGAGGGAGCAGTGGGCGGTGAAAGAAGACCGCGTGGCGCACACTGAGAAGATGTACGCGGCAATGAGGCTGGACGTGAGCGTGGAGAACGAACAAGTACGTTGGAGAAGCACTTGGAAGTTGGGGTGGTGAAAGAGTGTGGACGGCGGCTTATCTTCTGTTGGTGGTTTGATTGCTCAATTGCAGTACAAAGAGAGGTTTCTCGAGTTGAAGGAAGAGAGCGAAAAGGCAAGGTCAGAGCTGGAGGCTTTGCGAAAGAAAGTGAGTTCTTGGAACGCCTCTCAGGCTTTCGCGGTAGGAAGACTAATTGATGGCATCACGGAACAGGTGGATGATTTGGAGAAGCAGAACGGCATTCTTGAGAGGAACATCTGCTGTCTGTACGACACGGCAAAGCGGGAAGTCGGTCGTAAGGACATGATCATTACTGATTTGCGTGCGCAAATTTCCAGCCTTCGAGTTGCACAAATCGAAGCTCTTAACAATCCTGCGTAGCGAAGATTGCTTGCAAGCTGGCGCTGAACATAAATGACTCTTTCGGTCTGCTTACAATCTGCTGTCGAGCAGTGAGAATCGCCCTAGATGCATTTTCACTAAAGCCATTTTAGCGAGCAAGTGGTGGTTGACCGACTACCAAGGGCGTTCCAACTCCCTGGGTGCAAGTCGAGTTGCTCGCTTGACAAATGTTCTTCTGCGTCAGTGATTTATTTGGCGATCATCCCCTGGCGCTTGCAAAATGTGAAGGCTTCCTCTCGTGTCGAGGCATACTACGCCGTCAAAGCAAAGTCTACATCGGTCCGTGATATTTGTGTCTGCATTTAATGACGTCTATTTTCAAAGAGAGAAGGCACAAGGACAGCTGGCTTAGCGCATAGAGAATTCCGAAACACCTAAAACACCTGATGTGTGTACGTACTAATCTGCGAGGTACTCTGCGCGAAACAATATTGAAACTCTTTTTCGAATCACAATCAAGTCAAAACTCGATGCAGGTTGTCACACTACTTCAGGTTTGCTTCGCAGGCGCACTACGCAGTGCCATTCGGCCTTCCAGAAATTCACACGTTTCACACGCTTTTGAAGACCTTTTCAGAGCTCTTAGGATCCACTTCAGAAGGTTGAAGTTCTCCCAAGGCCGAATCCGCAGTATGCAACAGTTACAGCTCCAAAGAAGCCATCCTTTCTTTATTGCTCAGCGCCGATGGAAGCCGACGGTCGATGGGGATTCTTAGTGTTTATGAGTTGGTCAATTTGATCAGGCTGTTCTAAAGATGAATCTAGACTCGGATCAAGGAGAACCTTTCTATATCTATTTCACCACCAAATTATATTTATTGAACCAAATACTCTGGTGCGAGACCTTGCGAAAACTCCGCTACTCCAGGCCTTCTCGAAAACTTGCAACTGCGAAACCACACCCCACTAGCGTTTCATTCAGGCCAACTCACCCTCGTGTTAACGCTCGAAATTGTCAAGTTGCGACGGGCACTATTTCCCATTGCGCTGCAAGCTTCTCTACGACAGCATTGAGAACAACCCCAAGCCAGGCTCTGGTTGCTAAACCTATAAATAGAAAATACACTTTTTTGTTTCGCTGAATATTATTTCAAGATTCATCAATAATCGCGAAAATCAGAGTGTGTTGGCCACATGCCCACAGTAGACCTCCGGCCCCTTGGCAAAAGTACCGGCGGCGGAATACATCTCCCGAAAGAACGATCGAGAACGGCCATGTGCCGCGCGTCACGTGTCACACTATTCCCTATTCACTATACACTAGGAACATTGCTCTGAACAGAACCAGCTTTTCTTTACACTGACCAACTTGCAGCCTCAGGCTGCGTAAACATTGAACGTTCACTTATCAGCAGCACTTTCTCACGTTCGCGAAAGATTGTCTATTAACTGTAAATTTTAATTTTTGAGAGTCGAAGAGAAGCCAAGCCGAGGAGCACTCTACCGCAGTTGCCTATCCAGCCGCATAAGACTTCTCCCAACAAGTCCTGGGGTGTTGCTGACTCTCGTAGCTCAGTGTGAATTTGGGGGGAAGCACCATCCCTACCTAACAATATCTCTAGTGTCTACTTCAGCTTGCCATGTGCACTTTTGCCTTGCTGTAGCACTGAAGACACTGACATAACCTCCGGCTCTAATATCTACTAAAACACTATACTTCATCAAGCTATGAGTACAAGTAGACAGCTTCTTTGACTAGAGCACCATGTAGCCATCGACTAGCCATCATATTCGGCTCTTACACAACAAGCCACGGAACATACCTCACCCAACGTCGGGTTCAGCGAGAGAGTGTGCCTTGTCTGCAAGTTACTTGAAAGACTAGCTAGAAGTACAGTGCGTGCCTGACTAAGGAAAGTGGTAATGTATGTGTAACACCAGGTTCAGTCAGGAAGGCGTAAGCCATTGGAGCGTAATGGAGCGTAGTGCCTTCTCGTATGTGTGGTTAGCAGATCCTAGTACGCAGATATATTGGCGGAAACAGGGGAGAGATGGGGGTTGTGAAAATCAAATGATATGCAATCACCAAACCCAACAACGCCAATCCCAAAGCGTAGTCAAAATTCAATCATTAATTGACGACAAAGCTGAAGCAGAGTGCCCTGACAAGGATACAAGAATGAAGCAACAATTTATCGCCGAGCTGCAGGTCCTTGGCCTCGAGACCGTGTTCCGGAGCTCGGATGAGGTTTCAGACATTTCAGACATTTCAGACTTTTCAGATTTTTCTTCCCTGCATGGGTCCGAGCCGGGAGATGAGCTTTCCAGCCTTTGCTCCTCCACTCCACGCAACAAGTGCAATAAGAGGAAGCGGAGAGAGCCGTGGTCCGAGGAAGAGGACGAATGCCTGAAAAGTGAAGTTTTGCGGGTATCAAGCGAGAGCGGATGCAGCCGCATTTCCTGGAAAAATATCTCCCGCAAAGTCCCGAGAAGGAACCCAAAGCAGTGCCGAGACCGCTGGAGCTCCATCGGACCCGATGCTGCGAACAAGCAAGAGTGGACACAGCAGGAGGACGATACCCTCTTGAGGCTGCACGATCAAATGGGAAACAAGTGGGTAAAGATCTCAAACTATTTCCCAGGCAGGAATGACAACATGATCAAGTCGCGCTTCCGGGCCCTAACTCGGCATTGTGGATTAGCCATTCCAATGAGCAATGTGGAGCCTGTTGAGAAGGACTTTAGCTCCAAAGAGAGGTTCACCAATGACGAAGACGAGGATAGCGCAGACATGAGATTCTTGATGGAGGCTCTTTTCGAATGATAGCGCTGCAACCCACCACGGCGCTTCGATGAAAACTCGAGTCCATGTTCTGTATTTGATTCCATACCTCAATCTTCTTAGATGTCGAGCCCCTTGACGAAAAACTTCAGATATCCAAAGCTGTGCAATTCCTACTCGAGCGAAACAGGGTTTCAAGCCATCGGCTAAAAAGAAAAAATATCGGGGTCTCAGTCTTTCTGCATATTCTCGACCTTCGTGTGCTGGTAGGGAGCACGGGTAGGTCGCGCCATTGCAGTAGAGAGCTACAAATGAAAAATAAGTGTAACAAAAAGCAATTTTTATGGCAAAATTCGAGTCACGACTATTTTTAGAATTCACAGGCAATGCGGATAGCGTCCTAGGATTCCTTGATACCACTTCCATAGCGCGCCAAAAGCAAGCCCTTGAACAGCACATCTGTATTGGGCATGAGCTTGGAGCGAA
Source organism: Parietichytrium sp. I65-24A (assembly GCA_012862575.1). Lineage (NCBI taxonomy): Eukaryota > Bigyra > Thraustochytrida > Thraustochytriidae > Parietichytrium > Parietichytrium sp. I65-24A. Next base: position 568,340 of record BLSF01000004.1, read on the forward strand.
TGCGCAATACTGTTAGAAGACGTCCATGCCTGGAAGTGTTGATATCCCCCTGTGAGCCCAACAGAACGTAAGTGAGGAAGGCTGCTTGGGTGCTCTCCATGTGCTTCTTGCTATTGTATCCATTCTTCGGTGGCAATAGCCCGGCAAATCCAATTATTTGTTTCGTAGAATCCAGAAAGCTCGTTTCCCACAGCTCTGTGGACAAAGATCCCGAACGGTGCTTTGGACCGACTCGTTCCGTGCGTGCACCAGCCACCCCTTTCACCTTCAGACAAAGAGTTCGCGAACTCGCCCGCTGTGCGTTTTGGCTCAAATAATCAGCGTCAACCCAATTCGAAGATTGACAGAAGGAACAAATCGTGCAAGCATGGAGAGACGCCGCCCCATTGCGAATATCTCGCTGGATTGCACGAAGGCAGACTTTGAATTCGCAGAGTCCCCCCGAGGATCCTGTCCTGCGGACAACCTCTCGAGTTGTGGTTCTCCTCAAAGCGCCAAAACGAGGAAGACACGCGAGCCCTGGTCTGAGGATGAAGATGCTTGTCTCAGGTGGGAAGTCATGAAATTAGCTAGCGAGCAAGAGAGCAAAATCAGTCGGATGCAGATTCCATGGAGTATTATTTCCCAGGGTGTCGCAGGGAGAAGCCCCAAACAGTGCAGAGACCGCTGGTCAACCATTGGGCCAGCCGGAGAGAACAATTCGAAACCTTGGACTATCGTGGAGGACTGCAGGCTCCTCGCCCTGCACGAGGAACTTGGAAATCGTTGGGTGGAGATTGCCGGGTATTTTGACAAAAGGAATGACGGTGCCATAAAGTCCAGGCATCGAAAGTTGGTGAGCAAACTTCAGGAAATTGGGGAGCTCCAAGACTTGCAAACTACTTTTGACGACGGTCAATTAAACTAACTTCGCACCGCAATGGTCGTTTGATTCTACTTCTATAGCACTTCCCAAATATACAATGTAATCTATCTCTTCTGCTGTATTCCCTCTGAAAGAATTTGTGAAGCTGTACTCCAGCGCCGCTAACGATATCTTTCACGTCACCGAGAATTTAACTGCTGTGCGTCCACGGTCCACCAAAGCGCGCGCGAATATTCGATGTCCATGCAGTGCATCTTTTCCTCAATTCGATATGCTATGTGCTTTGTTTGCACCTCAACACGACATCCGGCATCACATTCAAGCGCCAAGTCGTGGTTTCGATGTGGGGCAGGCTTTTGACGGCGGGCTGGAAGCTGAAGCTGAACCCGCAAAGGGGGGTTGAGAATCTTGCGAAGGAGACTAACCAGCGGTGGCTCACAGAGCGGAACCGAAAGATAAGTGTCAGGGTCAGTATGAAAGCGTAAGGTGTTGGATGTTTCGGAGGGAAGGATGAAGACACGGAGAATCACTGTGACAGCGGAGCGTATTGATTGGCCCAAAGGTGCAAATACCCCGACGCTCACGGTGAAATATCAGATCAGCCGGTCTCACAGACTTCACAGACACCCTAAATGGGAACCCAGTCACAGCTCCAAATGCTTGCAACTTTCGCAACCTTCTGGAGCATGTATGTCCTCCGTTTCATACGAATACTGGCACGGTTCCGTTGGTCCCTAGCCCACCTGAGCCTGACTTTGTGCGAGCGAGTTGATGCGAACTCATTGTCAGCGTTGCAATCCCATATCACTCGTCAAACATCGTCAAACACAAGAGTCACCAACGTTACAGACCTTCCAATCATTGCAATCCGAGCAAAACACTCAAACTTGATCACGAAAATGTAAGAAAGAGTAGTGTTGCATTGAAGGAGTTCTACCCAACTCTCGTAAGGTGCTCCAAGTGCTAGTTAGTTGGTTGGTTAGTTAGCTAGTTGGTTAAAGGTGACCCTTCGCCTCGCTAAGCGCTCGCTGTGAGATACTCGCGCAAGAGCTTAGGCGCACCCAAATGTCGTGAGACAGAGAGAGTGCGCGCCAAAATGTGAGTGCGCCATAGCACTGCGACCTAACAACCAACCCACACCCAACACAACCTCTCACCAGGACACGGTAGTGTGTATTAAGGCATCGGTAATGAGTGCTAGCTAGAGTACCGTGATGAAATACGCCTGACGACCAATTGCAGGCGCGTTTGATTCGTTTTCGGTAAGGAAAGGAGAGAGAAATACTCGTCAATGCGATGGACTTTGAAAGAGGGACGAGTGCATGGTGCATGGAGCTACGCGTGCCTCTTCAAAGAACAGAGGATGCTGCAAGTGGGATTTGGCTTACCTTATTTTTAGCAACTCTGAAGAGGGAGCTAACTACAAACTCACAGCCACGGGCCAAGTTGTGCACACAGTGCTACAATATCGTGTACTTACACGAATAGCACGGCATTGGCAAGCGAGTGATAGTAGTGCCCAGTGTAAACAGTAGAAAAGCGTGATGTGTGGAGTGGACTTGGATGATATCCAAGCGGACGAGCAAACTCCAAACGCAGAAGTGGATAGCCAGAGAGAGAGAGAGTGATAAGTGAGATTGAGAGCGCAAGTGAGACAAAATGAAGGTCGCTGCATTGCTCGGGGCTGCGTCGTTGATGGTGGCGAACGGGGACATGACGATGAAGAACTGCTCGGTGATGACGGAGGAGTTTGTGGAATTCGCTGCCCACTACAACGGCACCGCAAGCACGGGCAGCGGAATGAACATGCTGCGCATGCTCCACGAGGTGGACGCATCTGACCTCGAATTGGGCTCCTGCAACGACACCAACTACGAGTTCACGTTTGACAACAGCACGTACTCCGTCAACTACGACACGTACACCTCAGAGACGTGCATGACCAACATGACCATGTGCTACAAGGCGTTCTGCTCCAACGGAAAGTTGCAGCTCGGCCACTGGGCGTCATGTTGTGCGGACATTGGTGACGCGGAAGCACATCACAGCTGCGATGTTGAGACGTACTTGGCTGCCCTTGAAGCAGACACAACTACTGATCAAACTTCCGCCCCGACTTCCGCAAGCAACTCCCCATACCAAGCTTCTGTCGTTGGCTTGATTGCTACTGTGTTCGCCAGCCTCCTCGCTCGCGCGTAAGCCCCAAGCTTGCGTATGAGAGATACTGTAATTCGTAGCAAATCGGCCGGACTGTTTCCCGGCCTAGGTCTGCAAAGCTGTGTCAAAGCGGACAGATCCTGAACCCAATCGGGTAACCAAGTGCATACTTCTACTCTTCCTAATTCAGTAAAGATTTGATGATTCGTCTGTTCCGTTCGCTCTCGGCTGGCACGAGCGCGTGCTTTTTGTCAAGTCGAACGAACTCTGTTGGTGAAAGAACTCGTGTCCCTATTTTAAATCAATATGAAATGTATACTTTTTAAAAAGAAGGATTTTTATGAGAGAATAAAATAACAAAACAAGGCGGAGTGGGTGATTAGTTACAAGAGCCTCGCGATCAAAGCCACGACTTGAATACTGGCCCGACGGTATCTTTCGAGGCCAGGCCAGCGCTGGAGTGATTGCTGTGATGCATATCGTTCGGCTCCATTGGATTCGCGTGCTCGTTTTGCTCGGACTGCTCCTCGATCTCACGAAGCCAGCGGGGAACCGACAACTTGGTGCTCACATCAAACAGCTGTGCCATAGCAGAAACAATGTCCGATACGAAGTGGATCTCCAGATCATCGCGGACAGCTTCAGGAATCTCCTCGACATCCTTTGAGTTGCGCTTCGGAAGCACGATGCGCTTGATTCCAGCGCGATGGGCGGCAAGAACCTTTTCTTTGACGCCGCCCACCGGGAGCACCAATCCGCGAAGAGTAATCTCTCCAGTACACGCAGTGTCGGGGCGTACACATCTGCCTGAAAGCGCGCTTAGAATTGCAGCTGTTACAGCCACACCTGCGGAAGGGCCATCTTTTGGCACCGCTCCTGCCGGGAAATGTACGTGCAGATCTGCACGTGAGAGAGCTCGCTGGATGTCCACCGACTTGCCGCTCACCTTCAGCAAACCAAGCTCTTCCAGGTTGCCGCGAATGAAGCTAAGTGCCGCGCGGACAGATTCTTGCATGACATTGCCAATTTGGCCGGTGAGTTGCACCCGCCCATTTCCGCGATGAAGCCAAGCTTCGATGAAGAGAATTTCACCGCCCACCGACGTCCACGCCATTCCAGTCGCCACACCAGGAATTGCAGTTCGCTGGGCAATTTCAGACTCATACTTTGGAGGACCGAGAATCTTTTGCACCAAGTCAGGAGTGATGGTGAGAGGCTCAAAATCTTCTGCAAGAACAAGCTGCTCGTTTTGCGCTGGCAAGCTGCTAGTTTTTAGATCATCTTCCTTCTTAGCAATAGGCTTGCCTTGCTCGCCATCAGTCTGCGCTGGAACGTTGTGAGCTAGCTCATCGTCGCTTAGCTCGTTGATTTGCATCTGCATCTGCATGATGCTTGGCTCAACGGCTCGGGCTTCCTCGGAGGAGGATTCCTTGGCCTTGTTGTTGATGTATCGGTCCCGGGACTCGGCCACTTTTACCGCGGCATATCTGCAGATTGCGGCAATCTCACGGTCAAGACTTCGAACACCGGCCTCGCGGGTATAAGACGATACCACCATATCTATCGCCGAAGGAGTGAACTCAATGTGCTCTTCCTGAATTCCGTGGCGCGCAATCTGTTTGGGGACGAGGTGGCGAGTTGCGATCTCGTGCTTCTCAGATAAGGTGTAGCCCGGGAGTTCGATGATCTCCATCCTGTCCAAAAGCGGGCCGGGGATGGTGTCAAGCCGATTTGCGGTAGCCACAAACATCACCTTGCTCAGGTCGAATGGGACATTGAGATAGTGATCCACAAACGAATCGTTTTGTTCTGGGTCCAGAACCTCGAGCAGTGCCGAAGCTGGATCTCCTCGAACGTCGCGACCAAGTTTGTCCACCTCGTCCAAGAGCAGGACAGGGTTGTTGGTGCCGGCCTTCTTCAGCGTCTGAATGATGTTGCCAGGCAACGCGCCGATGTAGGTCCTGCGATGACCCCTAATTTCGGCCTCATCTCGGACACCACCAAGGGCCATTCTACGAAACTTGCGGCCGAGCGCATCTGCGATGCTCTTGCCCAAAGACGTTTTCCCGACCCCAGGGGGGCCAGCCAAACACAAAATAGGACCTTTCATGTCCTTCTTCAAAGATCGAACGGCAAGAAACTCGATGATGCGCTTCTTCACTTTGTCAAGAGCGTGGTGATCCGCGTCAAGAATGGAGCGGGCGTTCGAGATATCCAAATTGTCCGTCGTGGATTTGCTCCACGGAAGGTCAGCCATAAGCTCAAGGTATGTGCGAATGACGGAGTACTCGGGCTGAGATGGCTGCATCTGCTTCAAGCGCTGTAGCTCGCGGTCCGCAGCAAGCTTAGCCTCCTCCGGGAGGAGAGCCTTCTCCAACGCTTCCTCGAGAAGCTCCATCTCATCCTGGTCATTCGCACCACCGTTCTTGCCATTGATGGCGCCGAGCTCCTCGTTGATAGCTCGCAGCTGCTGACGGAGGTAGTATTCCCGCTGAGTGTTTTTAAGCTTTCCTTCAACTTCGCTCTGAATCTTGTCCGAAATTTTGAACACCTCCACCTGCCTATTCATGAGCTCCAGAGCCTTACGGAGACGTGGAGCAAGGTGAAGCTCTGCCAAGACTGCCTGCTTTTCCTCGACACTCGCATCGAGGTTAGCCGAAAGAAGATCGGCGAGACGACCAGGAGATGCGCGATCGAGGTTGTCGATGACTTCCTTCGTCTTCTTTCCCAGAGGCGAGTTGCGCTTTCTCTGCAGCTCGAGCAAGTCCCTGGCAATGTCTCGCACATTAATGGCAAGCGCGCGAACCTCCGTATCGTTCGCTGACCCTTCGTCCGCGAGCCAGGCCACCTTGGCCACGTGGAACGGGTCCGTTCGCAGGATCTCGTCAACGCGAATGCGCGAGACACCTTCTACAAGCAGGCTGAACTGGAAGGACTGGTTGTCGCTGCCGTTGACCCTAGACAATTGCAGCACCCGCGCCACCGTCCCCGTCTCGTACACCGTCTGGCCGTCCGACTCCTTCACCTCCACGGTATTCAGCTCCGGCGAAGGACCACTCTTCGGGTCCATCGCGTCGCTCTCCAACAGCACCGTGCACACGGCCACCATTGCGCCTTTCTTGAACGTTCTATTCTGCGCATCCCAGATGCTTTCCACCAGTCTCACGGACTTGGGCCGACCGATCTGGAGACGCAGCAGTACGCCTGGGAACAGCACCCGCTTGCGAATTTCCAGCAGCGGGAGCTCCCGCGGCCTGCTCTGACCATTTCCGGACCCAGACATCTCTCCTTGCTTCTTCGTTTCCCTCAACTCCCACTACCAGATCCACTCCTCGGCAGTGGCTCTTCACTCCCTCACACTCAACCTGCCCGCTGTCGTGGAGACACCAATCCAAGCCTCAATATGTGATTCGCGGAGAGTGTGCCCGCCGATGAAATAACAAAAATAATGTCCGCGAACTCTTTCCCTCTTCAGCTCAGCCTAGCGAACTTCTTCTTCTTCTTCTTCTGATTCGCTGTCAGTCCGCCGCGCTTGCCCCTGTAATGTATGGGGAGTTTCTGTTACTCACTTTGCCCTCTTTTCTTTCATCTGAACATCAATGTGTTGTATGTTGTGGGCTCTCTCTCTTACTCACCAACACTTCGACGCAGTCGCACGTCAGAGTCCACGGGTGAGACCCTCGGTTGACGCTATGACGATTTGGAAGGGGGTAGACAGCGCGTATGAGGATCGGACTGCCGGGGAGGAGGAGGTTGCGAAAGGGGGATAGTATCGGGAAATGGAAAATGCTCGGAGCCTCGTTCTTTGAAACGTGCCTTCTAGACCCACGCTAAGCCGTTTGCATGTTTCATTTCTTTGTGCTTCGAGAGAAGCTGCGAACAAAGAGCGCGTTCCCCTTCACCTCGTGCGGAACCCTTTCGAGTATGTGGCGGTTGGTTAAGTTTGTTAGCGGTTACTGCGGTTACATGCGGTTACGAACGTTTCGCGAGGTCGAAGGCGCCGGAATTGCCGTTCTGCGGTGTCCGCGCGGTGCCGAAACGGCTAGTCTGCAGGGGCGTGTAACTGATGGTGGCGAATTGACCGTAAAGTGTCCGCCGCGGGGAAGAACAACGGACAGCGGGAGCTCTGGAGTATTTGGGACTCGGGCTCTCGGGCCACGGTAAGAGAGAGAGAGAGAGAGAAAGAGAGCACAACTCGCAAAGTGAACGAGATCTCCGAGACATACGCGATCCAGCAGTTCAAAAGACGAAAGTTTTGTTAAATTTACTTGCAACCGGGTTTCGCGATTCACATTCTGGTGGGCGGCATTCTAAGAGACACGCCCCGAGAACATCAAAGACGTAAAAGAGCGGTCTATCGTATCGGCATCTTGGCCAAAGCGCAAAGGAGGCCTGATGGAGCGCAGGAGAAGCACGTCAGAGGTGATTGACACCGTGGAGAAGATATTTGCGGACTTTACTGCCTCGAGGAGTACGCCTCTGAAAGGTCTTAAACCCGAGGACGAAGAGAGCGTGCATTCCTCCGTGGAGAGGAAGAACTACGGCCTGCTAAATCACCAGGGTGGGATAGCGAGGCGAGGCCGTGACAAGCCGCTCAGCGAAGCTGGGTACAGCTTTAGATCGAAGAGCTCGAGGCAGTCAGGAATTTACGACTCGGAAGATGATGACGATTCTTCCAGCATTCCTGTGCGCGTTCAAATTGACTTTGATGGCGAGCGGCCGCGGAGTGCAAAAAGACAAGGGAGTGTGCATAGTTCGCCGGCGAAGAGCACAGTGTCTGTCACATCCAAGTCGGTAACGATGCCGCCTAGCCAGCATCGATCACACGGAGATATTGAGAAGATCAGCGAGCTGTGGCAGCAAGCTAAACGAGAGCTGCAAAACAAAGCGAGAGAGATTCACGAGCTGCGCGCTGCACTAAAAGCCAAAGGCGTATCCAGCCTCGCAATGAACCAAGACGCGTCGGATGCCGCGCGGGAAATCGCCAGCTTGAAGGACCAGCTACGTGTGCGAACGGAGCAGTTGCAATCGGCGAGAGCAGAGAACGACCGGTGGTCCCAGAGCTACCAGGTTTTGCATTCCGAGCTGCAGTTAGTTCGCGAGATGCAGGAGAGCGCTCGTCAAGCTTCTGCTTCAGAGCAATCGAGATTGACAGCTTTTGAGAGCCGTATACTGGAATTGGAGGAGGAGCGGCAGCGGCTGGTGTCGCAGGCAGTCAAGGAGTCGAGACGAAGCGAGGAAGATGTGAAGATCGCGAGCACTCGAGCAAAGAGCTTGGAGGATCGTGTCCGGACGTTGACAGAAGATCTCGAGCTGGCATCTCAGAAATGCGCTCGGTTGGAGCAAACAGTTGGCGATATTGGTTCAGAGTCCATTAAGAAGGATAGCCGAATATTTGAGCTGGAGCGGCGCGTGGAGATTCAACAGGGAGAACTCGAGCACGATGCTCGCCTTGCATCTCGGTTCCACCTCCGGGAGAGCCAGGTTCGTATCGACCATCTCCGCGTGGACAACGCACGCCTCCTTGCATTGCTGAAGAGCACACAAGAATACAAGGAGTTTTGCCAATATCTAGTAGATGCTGGCGATCCTCAAGGCACGACCTACTTTGCCTCACCCGAGGCAGCCTTACCAGAAGGTCACATTCTGTACTCAGAAAGCGCGGAGGGGAAGTCCGGCCAGTCTGTAAGGCAGCATCAGCGCAAGTCTTCGTGCCATGATCACTGTAAGTCCCCTCGGCGCGAAAGGCCATCCGCAGCGAAGGCATGGGCTTCGGGACGCACCAAGGAGGAGATCATCCTGCTGGATCACGAGTACAAAACAGAGAGGAACGGGATTTTACGGGGCGACGCAATCATCGAACCTGGCTCGAACGCGCTTGAACAGGAAAATTGGATGCCGCAGCGCGCTATGGAGGTCGGGGCGTCCTTCCGGCGCCGGCATGTTCCAAACGTGTCCATGGAAGTAATTAGGGAGCTGCTGAAAGACCTCAACAAGGTATGGCAAAAACACACACTCAAGTTTACGTCCAAATTGCGAGAAAAGCATCGCAAGGAATTGGAAGATCTCAGGCGTCGCGCAAAGCAGTCAATGCCGTATGAGGAGGTGCTACAAAAGAGCAGAATCAACCGGTTGGAGCAGAGTCTGCGCTCTCTACGTAATTCGGGTTCTAAGAGCCAACACCGGAGTAGCCGAATGTTGGAGTCGACTGGCTCGGGGTTCAACATCACTTCTGCACAACGAAGGATTCTCGAGGACAACACACAGCTTAGTATGTCCGCTTGTTTAGCAGAGCTTGAGGATGTTTCGCATCGTCTCAAAGCTGTACAGGAAGAAAACATACAATTGAAAGTAGATCTAGATAGGAGGCACGGTCTCGAATCTGAGCTGGCGCTTGAGTGTTTGTATAATGAGGCCACAGAACTCACCAAGCAGATGCGGCTACGGATGCGAGAGTGTATGAAGCGGGTGGCCAATCTCCAAGCCACGTCTACTGATGACAGCGACCAGATGAACCTCGTCATTCGCGCATATAGTGCGATGATGGAAGATATTGAGGATCTGTTGGAGAAGCTCATCCACAGACTCTCCTCGAACTTAGCTATGACCCCAAGTCAAGCGCGGCTAGGCGACTATAGGGAGAGTCTGTCCCTCCCAGGCAGACCGCCATCCCCGGGTTCGCGATCGAGTGTTGGTGTTGGTACCAGTAGCCTGCGAATGGGGGACTTAGAGTAGGTAGTACACACATTTATGTTTTTAAAAAGTTCAACTCTCAAAATCAAAAACACTTTGAACAACTCTTCAAAACAAAAACACTTTGAACGCCGGAGCGTCTGAGCGAGCGGCACGTTATAAAAAAAGAAAAAAAATTGCGTACCCACTACTAGAACCGTAATTTTCGTCGCTGGAAGTTCAACTCTTAAAAACACTTGGCCTGAGCGACTCGAGCGAGCTGCACGTTTTTAAAAAAAATTCTTGCGCACCCACTACTAGAACCGTAATTTTCGTTGCTGGAAGTATGCCGTACGTCAATGTATGCACCGACCGCTACGTGTACATAAGATGAGTAGCAGAAAGCAAAAAGGAAGAAAAATTTAGCGTTTGTTGAGGAGAAAAGGTTACCTGGCAAAATAATTAGTACTGACTGTGAGCGCAAAACAGGATAGAGTTAAGAGCTAAATGTCTATTGGTTCTCTGGTCTAAGCCCGCGAACAGTCTTGCCCGCCCTCCACATCTCAGATTCGCGCAACACGTCGAGCTCCTTCTCCAGAGACTCCTTGTAGTCTGCCTTGGAGTTGATGTCAATGGAGCGCCTGCACTCGTTTCCGTTCTCGACCTCGCTGTAGAGCTGCTCGAAGACTGGCTTAAGAGCCTTCTCGAAGCGTGGGTACCAATCGAGGGCACCGCGCTGTGCGGTGGTGGAGCAGTTTGCGTACATCCAGTCCATTCCGTTCGCGCCAACAAGTGGGTAAAGGGACTGGGTTGCCTCCTCTACGGTCTCATTGAAGGACTCGGATGGAGAGTGTCCCTTACTCCGGAGCACATCGTACTGTGCCTGGAAGGCACCCTGGATCATGCCCATGAGCACTCCGCGCTCACCGACAAGATCGGAATAAGTCTCCTTCTGGAAGGTAGTTTCGTAAAGGTATCCGCATCCGACGGCGACTCCGAGAGCGAAGGAGCGCTCCTTTGCCTGGCCGGAGTAGTCCTGGTGCACAGCGACAGAGCCGTTGATTCCGCGACCCTCAAGAAACAAGTTGCGGACGGTGGTACCGCTACCCTTTGGAGCGCAGAGGATAACGTCGATGTCCTTTGGTGGGACGACTCCGGTGTCCTCCTTGAACACAACGGAGAAGCCATGGCTTACATACAAGGTTTTGCCAGTGGTGAGATGTGGCTTGACCTGGTCCCATGCAAGCTTTTGGCCAGCATCGGACAGGAGGTACATGATGACGGTTCCCTTGGAGAGAGCCTCATCGATGTCGAAGAGGTTCTTGTCTGGGACCCAGCCGTCGGCAATCGCCTTCTCCCATGAGCCTCCGTTCTTGCGGATTCCAACAATTACGTTCATGCCGTTGTCGCGGAGGTTGAGCGCCTGTCCACGTCCCTGGGTTCCGTATCCGAGCATGCACAGGGTATCGTTCTTGAAGATCTCCTTGTACTTTGCTGGAGGGTAGTCGCTTCTCTCGATCACATTCTCCTTGGTGCCTCCAAAGTCGAGGGTCTTGAGCCCGCGGACCTGCACGCCGCTGGCAACGGCGCGAGGGGCCTTGGACACAACCGCCGCGTGGAGGGAGCCCCGGGCAGCTGCCGACACCGCAGCGCGGCTGGCGAGGCGCATAGCTTGTCTGGAGATCATCTTTCACTGCTCTCGCGTTCCACTCTTTCCCGCTCTCCTCAGTTTCAAGTCTGCTGCTCCACAATCTGCAACTCGCTTTCTTTCTATGTCCATGTCTGTCTCCCTTCCTCCCGATCTTCTATCTATCTTTCTATCGAGACGCCTACCTATCCATCTATCCATCTAACTCATCTCCCCTTCTCTCACGTTCGCTCGCTCGCTCCCTCTCTACAGAGGTCTGTCACCTCTGTCTGTCTGTCTGTCTGTCTCCCGGGCGCTACGCAGCAGCTATGCCGTCGCATAGGCTTTCGTCCCTTCCCAGCGAGCGCTACGCCCGTCGCTACTACTTACCCCTTCTTTCTTTCTTTCTTTCTTTCTTTTTCTTTTCTTTCCTTTCCTTTGCTGCTCGCTATCTTTTTTCTTCTTCTTGTTTTCGTTTACTTAGCTTACTCGTTTCTTGTGCAAGCCTGTGAAGACTGTGAGATCGGTCCGTGCTATACTACTGCAGAGGGCGGTGGACAATGGACAATGGACAGTGGAGAGAAAGGTGGTGTCGTTGTTGTGAGTGCGTGCAGCGCAGTGAGAGTGAATAAATGAAGAGGAGAGTGAGAATAAGTGCCTAGTGAGCGCGGCGTTTGCTCGTTTTCCCTTTTCATAATTCGGAGAAGAAAGGTTGGAAGCTCGAGAGAAGGGGGGGATTGCAACCGAGGTGCGTCTGTCTTGGTCTCTCTTGCCTTCGTCTGTCTATGTCTGTCTGTCTGACTCTCTGTCTCTTGATTTCTAGTGAACGAGCTGCAGCTCCGTACTCAGTAGCACCAACCCGCGAGTGGGACTGATATGTTTTTTGCTGTCATTCTGAATTTCTGAATTCTGAATTCATGAGTTTCTGGCACAGCGAGTTCACTCCGACAGTGACTTTTGACACAGATTGAACACATGAATGAAATGAATGAGCAAACAAAGCGATATATCTTTTTCGCTGCGAATGACGGTTGCCATGCCTGATTCAAAGGTAAAGATAGTAAAGATACTGTTCTAGTATCGGTACGAGTAAGTACAGCAATCATTCGAACGAATCACGTGCGTCGCTCGACGGACTCCGCTTTGCTACGAGCACATACTGCGAGAGGTAGGGTCGGCATTGTCCACGAACAGTTTTCCCTCCCTTCACTTTCCAAACAAACACTAAGAAACTCTATCTTCCATCCTCGTATCAGAATGAAGTGAAGAGGAAAGCTTAGTGAGTGATAGTACTAATTTTTAGAAGGAAGACAATTCTCCCACGTCAGCCTGAACGCAGGAGGACTAGTGCTGCGTCGAGTGCGTAAGTAGACATAAGATGGACGAGGTGCACCTGAGCAACTGACCATAAAACTGACCCGTTAAATAGGAGTCTAATACGTCTAATAGGAGTCTGCGCACCGCACGTTGCGCCTAATGGGACTCTGGTGAAAATCTAACTCGTCTTCCTTTGTTTCGCACACAACTTGCTCTTCTCGAGACTCTCACAATCAAACAAACAAGAACAAACAAACAATCAATCAAAGAATCAATCAAAAAATCAACTGGTGAAACAATGTTGGGCAAATGAAAAAGTGTCAGTACGGACACGTGATGATCCGATCGAGCTCTGAGAATGAAAAGTTCAACTTGGTGACTGTGAGTGAACATTCTCGAGGCGCAATGGCGCAATGTGCAAATCATTGCACCTCCGACGAGTCTGCAGTGACTGGGCTCACTCGGGCGTCAAAAGGTCCGACAAAACTCTGTCTTCCTGTGGCGCGTTGGAAAAAGGAAACGCTCTTGTGCTAGCTAGAGCACCTCCGTGAATACCAAAGCCCGCTCTGAGCCTTCTGAGCCCGGCGATTGTCTACTTCCTGCAGCTCAGAAAGTTGGGTAACCGGAAATTTCCACTTCGCGCATTGCACTGCCCGCAAAAGGTGCACCCGTCAAGACAGTCCATGGACTCTCCATGGGCTTTGACGGTACTCAGTACATTGCATTACATTTCTTTGCAGTGTACCCGCGAAGCACCATCGTCGCGCAACTTCTGGCGTTTTTCCTGTTCCGAGCAGCGTTGGTGCGAGTAGGTGAGGATAGTGCCCACTGGGGGTTGGTGGGCAGGCGCAGTGAAGCCACGAAGTGAGAGCGTAAACAAACCCTATCGGAAGGTGGGGTGGGGCAGGCGTGCGAGCGGGCAACGACAGACTCGTTCACACACACACACACACTTCGACGCGCAAAGTGATGCAATGTTGCCCGCTCCGATCATTAGATACGGTAATGGCTCTCCTGCTGATGTCATCGTCGGTCCGTCGTGTGTTGTGCTCCTCCTCCTCCTCCTCTTCGCATCCACTTTCCGGCGTTGATTGACATGGACTGAGCGACAATTCTGATACTACACTATAGAAACAAAGACGGACCAAATGTTGCGTAGAATGTTGCTAAACAGTCGTAGGTGAGCAACTGGATGCATACGACTCTCACTTTTTTTCTGGGGAGCCATGCTCGCCGGAACTTCTGAATTCGATCCGATGCGCGCTTTCAAGTTCTTGCCGGGCCTTGGGCCCTTGAGCTCAGACGCGGTAGCTCTTTGCAAATTCTTGGCCCCTCGTCACCGAGAGATTGATTGATTACTTGACTGATTGATTGCAGAGGAACTGAAGCATCTGGTGTCTGGCTCCGATCCCGGCTAAGTTGCGACAGGACAAGGTCACAGCGCGGACACAATCCCCATCAGTGAGGAGGCCTTCAGATGCTCTTCTTCGTGAACGAAACTGTGCCCTACGTCAGAACTATTTCTGTGTGTGAAGTACGAAAGAGGACCATGCGTGTACTGGGACTGTGCACTATACCGGTGACTCCAGAGAATCTCGGACCTGCGTTTGCTTAGTTTGCTTGAGGAGAACGCGTTGGAAGGGAACGTCTTATAGCCCAAGCGCAAGATGATCCGTATGGAACCACGATAAAAATGCGAAACCGACGCTAATCTTTGCATTCGAAAAGCTCATCTCTGACCCAATCGTGTACTCGACCGACAAATCCGCTACAGGCTGGAACTTCGTCCAAATTCCTGCTCCGCTGTCACAACGAGAGCAAATATGCGGACGAATGGCAAAGGACCCAATGCGGAATATCAAGAGCGAGCGAAGAATGGAAGCGGTTTGCGGCTCATTGTTTCTCGCTCTATATTTTGTCATCGTCGCAATTTCCCGAGAATTTTTTCCCACTTCCAGCCATTAGCCTTTCATTAGAAATATGGTTGCGAGTGAACGAAACAGCCCGCGCGACTGTGCCGGTTTCTCAAAAGGCAGGAGTCGCGGTCGCACTCACAGCCACAGTCATGTTCAAGTTGCCCACCATTTCCATCATCTATGCTGAGAACAAGTTCTTTGCTCATGAACAACGAGTCGCTCCTCATAAGACCATATACCCACCTCTATGAATTAGTATGCACGCCATGCACGACGATAGCCGTCCTTAACCAACTCCTACCGCCCCAGACGGTGTGCGCAGCGAAGCTCCGCTGCTTGTTTTGTGTCTCTGCGTATCATTCTGCAGTCAGTCCGGCCCTTGAGCTGAGGGATCGCGCACCCCAAAGTGTCCCCAGGTGTGCATCGCGAACTAGCGAGGACACAGGCAGCCGCGGGACCGGAGCGCAGGAGCGCAGGAGCACGGCCGAGGACCAAGTGCTGGTGGCTGGAATTTCGAAATTCGAAAGAAAAGGAAACAAAGAAAGAAAACAACGAAAAGCAGGCACTGTGAAAAATTGAAAAGTTGGAAAATTGAAAAATGATGCTAAGTCCGCGCAGGTTGCGCAAATTGCACAGCGGTATAACATGGACGGGCCTCGGAAAGAGCCCGGTGGCGGCGCAAAGTATGGTGCGCGTCTTTGGATCGGTTGGTGGGCAGGTGGACTCTCGAGAGCAGAATCATCAGAATGAGCAGGTCAAGCACGAAAAAGCAGTGTTTGGGGTAGAGACGATCAAGAAGCTCGGATGGGACCCCGAGTCGCTCAAAGCACCAAAGGATTTCAACAGGTATGTGATGATTCCAGCGGCGACGCTTAATCACCTGTGCCTGGGAAGCGTGTTTGCATGGTCCATCTTCAACGCGCCTCTCATGAGGCTCAACGGAGTGGTGGCGCCGGCTTCCATGGACTGGGCTCTTGGCGACATAAGCATCACTTTTAGCCTGGTCATGGGCGGCTTTGCATGGGGTGCAGTGTTTGGCAAGTACCTTGACGCTTACGGTCCTCGCGTGAGCTGCCTCATCGGAGCGTCCAGTCTCCTGTCTGGATTTTCTCTAGCCAGCGCTGCCGTAGTAACGCAGAATCTGCCGCTCCTGTACTTTGGCGGAGCTGTGTGGGGCGTTGCCAATGGCTGGGCGTACGTACCTCCCGTAGCGTCCCTTGTCAAGTGGTTTCCAGAGCGGAAAGGGCTAGCTTCGGGCATGTGCATCCTTGGCTACGGGGGAGGCGCAATGATTGCGGCTCCAATGTTTTCCAAACTGCTAGATTATTTTCGTGTGGACCCAGAGTTCGCGGGGGATGCTCACAAGCTTGATTTTGTCAATCAGGGTGGCAAGCTGTGCCTGGACACAGCATCGGGGCTTCGCGAGGTTGTAGTTGCGACGGCATCAGATCTCAAGGCATCCGGCCTCACGCATCTTGCAGACGGAGCTTACTTTGTCGGAACTGGGTCTACAGGAGTGGCCGAAACGTTTGCAGTGCTCGGGCTTGGGTACGGTCTTGTGATGGCTGCGACCTCTTTCGCGTTCCGCATTCCTCCTGACGGCTATGTACCTCCGTCGATCGAGACAAAAGCTACTGGAGAACCTGAGCAGCACCTGACGGTCCAAGATACTACGCCCGAGCAAGCGCTTCGCACGCCGCAATTCTGGCTGCTCTACTCGGGCTTTGGACTAAGTATTGTCGGTGCTTACGGCCTGCTCTCCTGCGGTAAACTCATCATCTCCGAAGCATTTGGCCCAAACCTGCCGGACATTGTCACCCCCGCCTTCACGAGTACCTTCGTCGCCGCAATGAGCGCTGCCAACTTGTCTGGAAGAGTTTTCTGGCCTGGTGTTAGTGACACACTTGCAAATTACAGAGGCGGAGACCCGTTCTATGCTCGCAAGTACACCTTTGCTGCAATGTGGGCTTCCACACCTCTTCTTTATGCTGGTATTGTCAAGTCTATTCACGACTGCGTAGAGGAGCCGGATCCTTTTTCTCTCGGAATTTTTGGCGTTTCTGCCCTCGGCATCTTGGGTGTTTTCGGCGGAACCACCGCCGGACGGCCGGCGCTCATTGCGGACCTTTATGGATTGAAGAGCATGAGTGTGATCACTGCGAGGCAGCTTTCGGTGGTTTTGCCAGCGGCCTTTCTCGGGCCGCAGATTGTCGCCTATTTTCGTAAGCAGAGCATGGACGACGCCATTTTCAAGCTCTCTGAGCAGGTTGATAGTGCAGCATTTCATCATGCATTTGGTGCAGACAAGACCGCACTTCAGTCGCTGATTGACAGCAACTCTGTTACGATCAGCCGATTGGTAGATATGCTGCCTCCCGATGCACACATTCATGACCCAACTCCGTACCTCTACGACAAGTCCATGTACATTATGGCAGGCTTTCAGATGCTCGCGCTCCTCTCCAATCTCGCTCTCAAACCAATTTACAAACATCCGAGTGAGACAAAGAAGAGCTCATAATCACTGCTCACGCGATTGACTCTGGACTCATTTAGCACCCGTTTTGTGTCGTTTCTCTCGAACTCTTGTATTCTTTCTTTTTAGCCTCCGACCAGATACTTCCTCCTCGCCTGTCTTGATCGAAAACAAATCTTATAGTCTCTTTCTCTCTCATAATGTGAAACGGAGTTGCTCTTGTCCTTCGTCCAACCGTACGAATTTGTTGTCGATTTGTCCCGCTCTATTTGGTCACATAGCTTGGGAGCGCACAACGAATGAAGGGCAAGGATCACTATGAACAACACACACAAACCAGGAAGGTTATACTCTTTAATTAATCGCTTTAAAAATTGCGTTGACTGCGCCCATCCAAGAAGAGTACAACTCTCTTGCGCGGCGCAATCCAGCTTGAACGCGCTGGTGACGCTTATTCAGGTCCAACACAGTCGAGCTGACGACCTGCGCCACTCCATTGGTGGTTATGTTGCTCGAAGACACCACATACGCGACTTGATTACCTGCCACCTCCAAGGAGGCAGTATTTGAGTCCATCAGAACTACTGGGCAACCGCAACTCATTGCTTCCGCAACTGGAAGACCAAACCCTTCTTGCATCGAGAGGTAGATGAGCGCTGCCGCACGCTGGTAGATGGCAGCTAGATCGTTGTCGTCGACAGGCCCGCGTTGCCTCTCAATTATCGCGCAGGACGGGCCAACACGATCCATCAACTCTAACTCCTCATTATCAAATTCCCTCCCTGCAATTACTAACACTCGAACCCGTCGGCCAAGTTTGGAGCAAATATCTGGCAGCGACTTCCAAAATACGGCCCCGCCTTTGTAGCCGTGCCGTTGGCCGACGAGTACAAATGGCCAGGTATCGTCCAGAGATGCTTCGATTGCATTTGGTCGAAATACCTTTGCGTTTACCGCGAGCGGAAAGGGGGCACCTTTCTCCGCCTGTGCGGTTGGGTAGTGCTGCGCAAAGGCTTCGCGAGTTGTTCCCGAAACTGTCAGAACCGTGGTCGCGGACGAGATAGCGTGTTGCTTTGCTTGCCACTCTGGGAGGTTGAGGTTCCACCCAAATGCTTCGGGAATAAAGTCATGCGCAATCACCACTCGACGACCACTAAGCTGATCACAGGTCGTATACCAGGTCGAGATGAAGGCCTGGGGGCGCAATTCTGCACATAGTGTATTCAAAATCGAATCTTGCCATGTGAGCTCCCCTTCCGAGCGCAACGAGATGGGGGGAAAGTTAATAATCTTCACATTTCTTGATTCGCTGAGTTTGCGAAGCGTCTCGGACACAAAACTAGGCTGCAATTGACCTTGGTGGGATAACCCCCCGTGACGGGCAAGGAAAGTCAATTTGATCCCAAGTTGCCCAAGAAAAGGAAGCATGCGAACAAGAACTTCACTCCAGACTCGAGATATGCCCCCGCCAGTTTGTTCCAGCTGAAAGATCGCCCCGTCCACGACGATGTGGCGAGTAATTTTTGCATCCAATGAGCGAGCTTGAGTGTGCCCCTCCGCAGGAAGCGGTATGAGGGGCACCGTGACCGCAATTGGGCTCAAGTGAGGCCTGGTGGCAATGACGGGTTGCTGAGATTGCTTATTTCGCGCGACCCAACTCAAATATTTTGTGATATCCACCGTGTCTTCCATCGTGTTTTCCACCGCCTCACAAAGAGCCTTCCACTCACTCACTGCGTTCACGTAACCGTAAAAGGCTTCCTTGAATCGGACTTGTTCTTCAAAGACATAAGCATAGTGGGTGAAACCGATTCCCAGACGAGCTGTCTCTTTATGCGAAAAACATCGTTGTCCGCTACTTGCGGTCCAGGTGTTAGACCCGCGGGGCAACGAATACAGAATAGGCGGGGCGTGGGAGTGCCAAAAATATGCTGCCTGAGCCGGATCGACCCACCACAAACGCAGCCACTCAAGGTCATCATCGTGCGAGTAAACACCGGGTCCTTTGCTGGCGGTGACGAGATTTGGAGCCACGAAAAAGTGGCAGTCAACGTATGCGCAAGGCTTCTCGGCCTGCTTGAGCAAAGCAAATGCCTTTGCCAAAGACTCCGCGCTCCAAAGTTCATCCAGATCTAGCTGAACGAGCAAGCACGGGTGCTCGATGGTGCTCAGAGCAGCATTCATCATCTCTAGCTTGTCCAGCCAGATCCGGCTTTCTCGAGGCGATCTGTGGAGAAAGACGCGGTCTTCAAATGCAATTTTGAGATTTTCAAGGAAATCAGTCGTGCCGTCAATACTTGAGCCTGTTGACGTATTGAAAAAGTCGGCCCCGATAGGATCACTCGAATAAGGCCTAGAACGGTGCGCGCGGCGCTGGGCGACCCCCTCAGCAACATGCCACTCCCACACGATCCCAAAGCTGGCTTCCAATTGCTGCATAGTTCTGACGTGGTGCTCTAAAAATTTAGCGCCATTCAGAGCCAAAGAGACAAAGCACACTCTGTTCTCGCCAGGGGACTGTGTGCGCTTCGGATTCGCCCGCGTCGAGTACCACGAGACTTCTTGGAGAAGGCCGGTAATATTGCTTTGCGTCGGATTCTCACGGCCGTATATTTGCACGGCGATCGAGCTCACGGTCCCAGGCACAAGAAAGCGATAGTGGGGCTCTGCTGCAGTGCACAGCAGACTACTCTTTCTCGGCGAAGGTCCAGGTATATGCTCTGTTCGTATGCAAACTCGATCTGCAACCACTCGAAATTCGTCGAGGTCAAGATGACACGCCACGTCATGCTCTCGTAATTCCACTCGGAGTTTTGCTAGCCCAGTCGAACGAGCGCCTTTCGCGTCCAATTGCGGAAGGAATTGCGAAAGCTGGGCTATGAGCAGCGCAAGGTTTACCTCCGAAGGAGTGCCGGCAAAGCGCCAAAGCCGGGACTGAAGATCCTTCATAAGTTGACTAGCCTCCTGAGAGCTAAGAGCCTTCAGCGTGGCGTTTATGGATTCCCACACCTGAGGGAGATTTCGAGCATCTTGGATACACAACAGAACCGAAATTTTATCCTCCACAAGCGATTTCCTCTTCAACGCGTGCAACAGAAAGGATGTTCTGGCTTCAATTGACAGGGCCCCTGCGCTGGCGCAAATGTCACTTGCTGTCGCCTCCCCGCTTGTGACTTCACTGGCTTTCACAGCGTCCAAAATTATTGAGACAGGGCCGCGCTGGTCGAAACGTTCAGACCGCTTTATCACGCCCCATCGATCGTTGGCTGACCTCGTTTCATTTTCGAAGGCGTGCCAGTCCTTTCGGATGTACGTCGGAGAGCCGCACTCAAGGGTTTCCGTTTTCTCAAATCCGGCCAGCGAGAATAGTCTTTCAAGTGCCACTTTTGAGTACTGTACGATGTGGCCGTCAAGAAAATCTTTTTCCTGGCTTGTCAGAATTTGTATATTGGGCACGGCGACCCGCAGGTAAGCCCCTGCCTTGAGCTGCTCCAAGCACAGACGCGCGGCTAACAGCGCTTGCGCTGGCGTCAGATGCTCCCAAACATGCTCTGCAAGAAAGCGATCTACCTTATGAGAGCCAAAGATATTGGAGAAATCTGAGGCTTGCACAATGTCAAGGGTATCCCTGTCCGTATGAACCCAACCTTCCAAGCGTGTGGACCCAGCACCAATGACGACATTGACCCGTTCGCCACTGCTTGCCAGAATTTCGACCTTGGTGCGCAGAGCGCTCCTTTCTGCTTCGGAGGACTTGTGATGTTCGAGCACAAAGTCCTCGATTTTCCGCTTCACATCATCAGGAAAAGTAGATGGCACAATCTCCAGGACCGCTCCATTCTGATGGCGGACCTTCGCCGACAGAGAGCCGTGTACGTCGAGCCACTTTCCAATGCCTTCATCTGTATACATTGGCCTTGCCACGCTGAGCTCTTTGATGCAAAACCTCTTTGGTTCGCAAAGCGCTGAGGCACCATCCCCATCTCTCAGAAACTCCGCTCGAGCTTGAAAGCATTCGTCCAAGAGCCCTAGTGGCAGCAAAATCTCCTTCTTTCCCCGCGTCCACAGCGCCATTAGCCATTCTCCTCGGTCCGTGAACACTGCCACCTTTTCGGCCCCCGACCGAATTCCCACTTCTCTGCCCCATTGAAACGCGCTGATCCCACACCTTCCTGCGCGAGATCCCGGTTGGTCTGAGTCCGCGTGCAATGTTCCCTTCGAGTCCGCGTCTGGTAACATCAAGCACTCCCCGCCATGTGCGCCATGCGCGCTGCTCGCCAGGTCCCCGCACTCTTTGAAACCGCTCTTTTCCGGGTCGCCTTTGCCGCGTGCTGCTGCGACCAGGAGAACCAGCGCGAGCGCGAGAACCCGCGGCGGCATCGCGCCTCGTGCGTCCCGCGCGTGAGGCAAGCTGCGCCGGTTCTTCGCAGGAGAACCCAATCCTGCTCCACCCTCACACCCTCGCACTCTTTCGCTCGCTCGCTCTCGCGCGCCTCAGTTATCCCCAGTTCCTTTATCTCTGAGCGGGCCAATGCGTTCCGCACACCACGAAGAACAGTTCGTTGTGCTCCAGAACAGAGAGCTGTTCGGTTTTTGTGCACAACGAGCTGTTCTTTCGCTCGCTGCTCTGGAAGCATGTAGAGATTGTTACGGTCGAGTAAGGGCGTGGGGTAGAGCTTGGGGGAGGTGCCGAATAGGGGAAACTGTAGTGCCCTGAAAAGACGTGCAGGTTTGGACTTACGCAAGGATATGCGAAATGGTAGCAATCGATTCGAGTGGAATCGATGGGATTTGTGGCGTCTGGAAGAACGATTCTCTACTAAGACTGGTATAGACTTATTTGTTATGCTTGAACTCTCACCTGCAGACTATACGTATCTACGGCAAGCTGACTAATATTGACTAGTGTTTGCGCCTGACAGCCACTGCCCTACTGCGAGTACCCACGAAGCCATCCTACCATGTCCTTACTCAACTGCTAAATGCGAAGCTAAACGAACTACGGCCTACTTAGCTCCCTGGTTGTTCGAGAGCAAAGCAGCCTACCTCTACCCTACTCAAATCATTAACCACCTAAGAGCCTCGCAGTGGGAGTGGCGCTAGTCCTTGTGAGAAGCAGTGAGAGCTTAAGGAGATTCCCCTAGATCAATCTACCACCCACGTAAGCAAATGAAGGAGAACCTTGCTAGTGGAGCTCAGATAGCTGCCCGTAGCGTGCGAGTAGAGGGCACGGAGTTGTGGAGGAGCAGATAGAGGCAAAGGTAGGCGTGCGAGAGACAGAAAGAGAGAGAATGAGAGAATGAGAGAGAGAAGGAAAGGAGAGGCAATGGATCAATGGATCAATCAATCAATCAATCAATCAATCAATCATTCATTGAACTCATTGAACATTCATTCAATCGATCTCTCAGCCGTTCAGTCGTCTCGTTGCACACTGCACACTGCACACTGCGCGCGGGCAAGGAGAGCAAAGGAGAGCAAGGAGAGCAAAGGAGAGCAAAGGAGATAGGTGGGCGGTGAGACAGTGAGACAGTGAGACAGTGAGACAGTGAGAATGAGCGCAGCAAGGCAATTGGCAGTGGGTCTGACCCGCGTGGCGCAGCTGGCAGCCACGGCAGGCGTGGTGGGCTGGGCAGGGCAGAACGCTCTGTACAATGTCGACGCCGGAGAGGCGGCAGTGCTGTACGACGCACTGAGACAGGGTATCCAGCCGGAGGCGCGCGTGGAGGGAACGCACTTCAAGGTGCCGTTCGTGCAGCAGCCATTCATCTATTCGATCCGCTGCAAGCCGCGTGTGGTGAACAGCTCCACGCCAACCAAGGACTTGCAGACGGTCAACATTGCGCTGCGTGTGCTCTCCAGGCCGCAGGTAGAGCACCTCCCTAAGATTCATCGCGAGCTCGGCCAGAACTACGATGACAGAGTCCTGCCATCCATCGTAAACGAGGTCCTCAAGTCCGTCGTCGCCCAGTACAACGCTGACCAGCTTATTACAATGCGTGAGAAGGTCTCCCAGCAGATCATTGAGATCCTCAACGAGCGCGCAAAGGGATTCCACATCACCTTGGACGATGTCTCCATCACCCACTTGACCTTCGGCGCTGACTTTACCACCTCCGTCGAAGCCAAGCAGGTCGCTCACCAGGAGGCCGAGCGCTCCAAGTTCCTCGTCGCCAAGGCAGAGCAGGAGAAGAAGGTGCGCATCATTGAGGCTGAAGGAGAGGCCCAGGCTGCAGAGCTCATTTCCGATGCTCTTAAGCAGAACGGACGTGGTCTCATCGAGGTGCGCAGAATCGACGCCGCTAAGGAGATTGCTGCCAACCTCGCTGCTTCACGCAACGTTGTCTACTTGCCTTCCAGCAACTCTGGAAACGGCGGCAACATGAGCTTGCTCTTGAACGTTGGCCAGTAAGCGCAAAGGGGGCTGACACAAATTATTTCATGACTTTTTTGCACGCCACACACAGACAGACCAGACCAGACAAACACACGGAATATACTTTTCTCTTTGCCTCGTCCTAATTTTGCCCCTGTAGGTTGTCTCAGTCACAGTTTTGTGAAGATCAGCTTGCGCGAGGAGGATGGGTTCGATGGGCGAGTGAGGAGGCTCAATTTGCTAACCAAAAAAAAATAGAAAAATAGGGGACGAACATATGGTGCGAAACTGCGTTTAATGCGACCTATCTTGCGTATGAAGGAGTGGAGGTGGAGATATTGCGCGTGTGGGCGTACATCCACCGCATACTTCAGCTGTCGGCCTTTTTATTTGCCATTTATTTCTCAGGCTTGTATCGATTTTATGAAACCGTCTCTCTCTTGAACGAATCAAACGCTTTGCCATTTTTCGCCAATTTTCTTCTTGTTCATTCCACTTTTATTCCGCTTTTCCTTGCGTGCAAACTCACGTCCCAAGTCAAGGCTGTTGAAAGCGGCATACGGGCCAGAAAGCTTTCTTGAGATCAAAATCCTAACGTTTTGTTGCGTTTGCATTTTAGTTCTTTTAATTTTCTCTTTAGGTATTAAAAAATTAAAAAATAAGGGCCTAATCAAACAAAGCTGACTAGAAGACAATCTGCCATGCGGGAAAAGAGCTCACCAGCCTACCCGCTCGCTGCCATAGCAGCAGCAATCGGGCAAAACCCAGGCTGGCGCTGGCCCATCCGACAATCCGACAATCCGACACGGACCAGGACTAGGTGAAGGACAAGGACATGGACAAGGGCAAGCTCACCCACCGCCTAAGCCTTGGTCTGCACGGCGGCCGTCGTCTCCATGATGACCTTTTCTAGCTCCTCGGACCGCTTGACGCTCTCCTCGAGCATGGCTTGAATCTTGTCCAGATTATCCTGCACGCCTTTGCGTGCCGTGTCCACCGACTGCTCCACCATGACATCTCCCACCAGACGGTATGCCTTGCGCTGCTCTGGCAGCGTCTTCAGAACTTCCAGCGCAGCCACGTGCTCGCGCTCCTGCACCTCCAACTGAACCACTCGGTTGCGCAGCTGCTGCAGCTCGTCAGCGCCCTTGCGCAGCACTTCTTCTTGCTCCTGGCTCGCCATCTCTCCCTTTTTTTCTTCTCCTTTTCTCTTCTTCTCCTTCTCTCTTTCTCTCTTTCTCTCCTTCTGAGGGTGTATGGCCGCCTTCCTCTGTCCGCCCCTTTCGCGTACGCTTCGCTGGGTCGAGGACACTAGTTCAGTTACGGTTCGCGAAATTCAGAACAGCTTTCGCTCCGCTGCTCCTTTCTCTCTCTCTCTCTCTGCATCTCTCCCGATTGGCTATTCGTTGATAGGCGACTACTACCTGGTAGTTGCATAGCGTCTGATAATGAGCGACTACCGCGAGGTAGAGAGCAGTAGGAAAGGCTGCTCGGCGATGTTGGGATAGATTTTGCTTTGCGATGTGCTTGCTTGCGAAACGCTTTTTGCACTCGTACGGAGAGGACCAAATTGGTATGAATTGGTGTGAATAGGTATGTGATATATAGAGAATATAGGTAGAATAAGTGTGAGGAGGTCCGCGAGGACCTTGGTGAATTCTTGTGGTGGCATACGCGGGGAGAAGGAAGGAAGAAAGGAAGGAAGGAAAGAAAGAAAGAAAGAAAGAAAGAAAGAAAGAAGGATGGAGGCGGCGGATGACAAGGCGCGGCGGCAGGCAGCAGAGAGGATCTTTGCTGGCGCGGAGAAAGGACTGAGGGAAGCGCAAGCGCTGGCGAGAGATTCTGAGCGCATGTTGCGGGGTGTGGTAAAAGAGGTTTTGAGCTTGCGGGAGGCCAGGGCGCAGGTGGAGAGAGAGAAGGAGAAACAGAGGGAGCTGCTCCTGCGGATACAAGGGAACTGACGCAGTGCGATTATGCGTGTAGCCGGATTTTGAATTTTTTGGTATTGAATTTGTAGAGTCAACAAGTGTAATGATTTTGTAGTTTGCGGAAATGAATCGCCTTTACTTTTAATTAAACTCACTTGGAAATCGAAAGAGGGACACATAGACTACACCGGATCCACGAGCTGGAACACCCAGTTCGTCCCGGCGCTTACTCGAAGGTTCACCCCCCAATTTGGCGTGGCATGTATGGTAAGGCTGCCTTCTTCGTACCGGCCCCAAGGGTAACCCCCAGAGTTAGGGGCTTGGGAAAAAGTTTCAAGGTGTACCTTTACGAAGAATTCGGTCCCCTCCATCTCGAATAGAGCTCGCTCTAGTGCATGTCCATCCTTCGCTTCGATCATGTATGTGGGGATGGCTGGCTTCTGGTTGTAATAGGAACGAATTGTCTCCGGTTCCACCCCATGAATCATGCCCACCATATAGAAAATTGGCATATTCTCTTCGTTCTGCACAATAAGTAAGCCAGCAGCCCCGCCTTGCTCAGCGAGCCTGGCCTTCTCCTCGAACATGCACTCGCCACGGTGTACGAGCACAATTTTGTCCTGAACAAGCTCTTTGGGATAGGCGGCAGCATCGCATCCAGTTTTGACGGCTGCAAGAACGACCTGTTTATCCAGGATACTACTTTGGAACCCCGGAGGCGAAAACTCCGATATCGCACAAGGAAGCTCGTCATTCGGCTGGAATGGGAAAGGGGCCTCGCATACGGGGGCTTCGTCATCCTCTGTGACGCTCTCTCGGCTAAGTTTCATTTGGCACCGGAGTGCGATATCAGGTTCTGATGCGTCAAGAAACATGTACTTGGCATCAGAAGACGAGGCTGGGTCCAGAACCTTGGTAGAGATCACGTTATTGCCCATATTATGTACTTCCAACGTGGATTTCGTGGACTTGTGCAAAAGAATGAACCCGTGATCAACCATTTCGATGGTCACCGTGCTGCCGTCTCTTAGGCCTCCAATTTCTGTCCTGGCTGGCGAGTCTGGCATAGCTTCCTGAATTGCACTGGTTGGAGAATTTTGAGGGCGTAGACTTGCACGTTCTGAACCATGAGTGAAACCGCTACGCCGCGGCCTTCGCAACTCAACATCCGAAGCGTAATACATTTCCAGAATAGGGTTCTCTGGTTCCCAAGTATCCAGATCTAGTGCAGGACACTGGCGCTCTGCAGTCATCTCTGCCGACACGGACTGCATGCCCCATAGTTCTCGAACCCGGGAGCGATAATCAGATTCAGGGGTTCTAAATCTCCTTTCCCTTTCTCTCCTACCTCTCCGCGGCGGCACGGGAGGAGGCTCCTCTTCGATATGCTCGTTGCGCAGCTTCATTTCAAACTTTTCTCTTGCCTCGTTCCGAGTTTCACCGACCTTCTGCGATGAAGGCTTGGCAAACCCCATCGACGCGGCAGCCGACTGTATCTCGCCCCGGACAGGAAATGGATGCGCTTCCGTCGTGAAGACATAGTTGCCTCCTCTATCATCACGAATAAAGTTGTTCTCATCGAATAAGAGGTAGAGGTACTTGAGCAATTCGGATAAGAAGAAGGATGGCATTGAGTCGTGCAAACGCTCGGTCTTGATATCCATTACGCTAGCAAATCCGCACTTTACTCGACACGTCTGCTCGATGGACCGGAACATATCGCGCCCCGCCACGAGCCAAGATGGGTCCCCGGTCGCAAGCATGAGATAGAACACACTTTCCGCAAGCTCCGGCCTCAGCGGATAGCCGCGACGGGTCCCTCCAAATAAAGGAGACCAGGACTCAATGCTGAAATCCTCGGGCGTGAAACCAAATTCGTTCCACACCTGCAAGAATGCGTTTGCTGTCCTTGTAGCAGATTCCAGGTCCCCTACCAAGGTTTGCATCCCTGGCCAAAACGCCTGCAGGTTGTTAAATTGCAGACGCTGCACGTCGCCCTTCTGCAAGTTGACTTCTACGTACCACGCATTGTCCACCCGCAGATGCTCCACGGCGGCACCGTATAGAACCTGAAACATGTCAAAAGCTTCCTCGTCACCAAACAGGATGTAGTGCTTGATGAAATATTCATACAAACTATCGATGTTTGAGCCGATACCTGCTATTGGCTCGGTCCAGCGCCCGGTCTGAACGTCAATATGCCTCCCTACAAGCCCGACTGGGGACCGATGATCGTATATCGATCTCAAGGCGTCTTTTGCGGCCCTTCCGTACTTTGAATCTCCAGTCAAATACGATAGCATGCCGAATTCAATTGAAAGCGAGCCAGCCGCGGCAGTGCACGCCTCCGTGGTTTCTCGAGGCGGGACGCCGGATCGCAGATTCACTGTCCCATACGGGATCGAAGTGTTGGTAGCGAAAGCCGGCATCAGGCGGTCTGCGAGGTCGACTGCCAATGGCAAGAGTTCCCCGGCATAGTCTGGCATTAGGTCTAGAGCCGGGTCCGAAGCGAGCATATGAGCAGAGAGAATGCCCCCCAAGATACGGATTGTAGTTTCGAATACGGACACCGTCGTATCCAGGTCGAAGTCAGCGCGTTCGACAACGATACGTACTGCGTCAGCAAACGCAGTCTTGTTTCCAATGATGGCGAGCATGTCCAGAGAGTCAATAAGAGTCAGCATGTTTCCGGCTGTCAGGCTAAAGTCCTCTGCGCCGCAGGAAATGGGCTTTAGCTCGTCCCGAGGAAACGCGTACGTCATGTACGCGTTATACCCTTCATAAAAAGCGCCTCGCACGCTCTCAAGCATCTCGGATCTTTGCTCTAAGGAGAGCTCGATAATCTGAAGCTGCTCCGAGGCCTTCCCGCTAAGCAATTCGTGCTCCGCCTCTACGAGATCGTCTGCGTTATCATTGCTCTCCCGTCTGATCGTCCATTTGCCGCCTCCATCGGCTCCGCCATTCGTGTCTCCCGCCGATGCGTCGCCTGTGCTTTTCTGCAGAACGTCCTCCGCCGGAAACGTCGAAGAGGACTCGGTCAACCTCCTTTCCTTGCGCAGTTGGCGCAAGCTCTCGTCCATGTTGCACAGTATCGGGGTGCAAATTGTCATGAGATACGAGCAGGTACGAACCTCTTCGACGGCCTCGATGATCGCCATCTCCGACTGTTTCCACTGCGCCTCGGGCTTGCGGGCCACCTTGGCGGCCTTGGAGCAGCACACGAGTCTCACCTCGGTCCTCCTGGGCTGCCCGGTCTCCTCGCACAGCTGCCCGTTCTCAAACTGGTATGTCATCGCCATTCCCGGCTTACCCAGCTCCCCTACCAGCACGCCGTCCTTTCCATTGAAGCTCCCCGCAGACCAGCTTGCGGGGGCGCTCTCGCTGCTCGGACTGCCCTCTGCATTGCTCGCGCCAACTCTCGCTGCTGCTGCTGCTGTTGCTACTGCTGCTGCGGGGGCGTCCGCGCCGAGGATTCCCATGGCCACCGGCATGTGCGTCCCCTTGTCGTTTTGTTCCCTATGGAACTGCCGCACTTCGCGCTTGTGGCACCATGCGTAGTCCCACCATGCCGCGCGCCACGACGTCTCCGCGCACTGCACTCTCGCGCCCAGCGCCTTCTCCACCTCCGCCGCCAGCGCCGCCCGATCTCGCAATGCCGCCGATTCCAACGCTCGCGCCGCAAATCCTTCACCCGCCAGCCACGCCAGCCACACCTGCCACACCAGCAGCTGCACGACCAGCGCGCCGTGCCGCGCCGTCCTCGCCAGCATCATCGCTCGCACCGTCCGCCGCCCGTCCGCCCGTCCGCCGCGGCTTGCTTGGCGTGCTTGGCACACTTGGCACACTTGGCACACTTGGTGATTCGGCTGTTGGGATCCCTGCACGCGAGAGACGACCGCCCGGTTCCCCGCGGGTTCCTGGCGTCTGCGCTCCCAGTCAGTCCCCAGTCCCCGGTTCCCAGTTCCCAGTTCCCAGTTCCCAGTTCCCGGTTCCCAGTTTCCAGTTCCCGGTTCCCGGTTCCCGCCGCGTGCGGCTTGAGTTGACCAGGTGTCCTCGCTCCTCGAGCCAAATTGCGCGCAACTTGGAGCAGAGAAGGAGGCTGAGGCTAAGGGTGAAAAAGTGAAAAGGGGAAAAGGTGAAAGGGAGCGGAAGAGGAAGAGGAAGAGGAAGAGGAATAGGAAGAGGGCGGGATGGAGAGGACGGAGAGAGTGGAGAGCGGTGCGGGCAAGGAGGATGGCGGAAAGTTCCGGCTCCAAAAGGTGGAGAATGTGTACGGCAGCTCGGCAGGGGCGGGCAGCGGCGACTTTCACAGGTACCGCGCACACAGGCGGACGGAGCTGCAGCGGCTGAAGGAGATGGACGAGGAGGAGGAGGCACAGCTTGGACAGCACGAGTTTGACAGGAAAAGGGAGATCAACCTGGCAGCGGACAAGCAGCGCACAGCGAAAAATCAGGCCAAACGGAAGCGTCAGAAAGAGCGCCAGAAGGCCGCGAAGGCTGCTAAGAAAGGTGACAATGAGAGCGCAACAAATGATCATGAGAGGAGAGGCGTGGAGGCTGAGAGGGAGACCGAGAAAGAGACAGAAACGTTGGCGGAAGCAGCATCGGAGAAAGGAGAGGCAGGTGACCAGGTTCTTACCGAAGAAGGAGGAAGAGCTGAAATCGCAAAGTCAATCAATAGATTCAAGAACGACGGATCCTTTCTGGAAGGCATCAAAGCTCTGCAAGAGTTCGCGGCAGCAAAGTCTCAAACGGGAAAGTGATATTCTCTCCTTCCCAGCCTGCTCGGCTCGTTGTCTTGGAGCTAGGCTACTTCGTCGCTCAACAGCTTTCTGCTTCTCTGAATATAGTGAGGAAAGCGACACGTTTACTTTTGCCACTTTTCCAGGCCGGGGCTCTCGTCTCCTACCGAAATGTCGACATTTATCAGGCTTCAGGCTTCAGGTTGTGGACTGTCAGCACTTAGACCCGTCCCGAAGGAGAAAACTTCTTCTCTTGCAAAAAACATCAAAGGAGAGAGAGAGAAGGAGAAAAATTGAGAAAAAAAAAGTAATTTATCTATCGCACAAGGATGTTCATGAACTTGCGCTTGGAGTACATCATCCAGAATTTGTTAGGCGCGCTGTCGGAGTCTTTGTACAGAATTTCGAGCAATCGCACACCGGTTTCCTCACGGAGCTGTTTCATGTAACTTCTGCAAGTCTCCTCTTCGTCCCTTCGTGGAGAAAGGATGTGCCCACCGAGCGGCCAGCCTTGCTCGCCAGGGATCGGGAACTTCTCTTTAGCTAGCTCAAAGAGGATCTTGTTTCCTGATGATTTGTTGGTCGCCTTCTCCATTCGCTTCAGGCACTGCGCAATGTACAAGGTCAAGAAGATCAAAGCGCGGTCACCGCCTCCTTTTACCTCAAAGCTCGCAAAGAGCATGTTTGCGCGAAAAAACTTGAGCGCCTCATCGATGATATCCTCGTCACCTGCAAAAGCAACGATACGTCAGTGTGCACATCTTCCACACCTCCCCAACACCCAGAATCCAACAACTCACCTGAATTCGCTCTCGGCGCAGGGCCTTTCACCGAAGTCTTGAGTGGCACAATCGCCATTCCACAGACTGTGTTAAAGTTCCCATCATTGAACGCGGAGTGGTAAGCCGGCTGTCAAAACGTAGTCCGAGTCTGAATCGTTAGACACCCTCTCTCTCTCTCAATTGTGCACACACCCAAACCGTCGTTCTCAAAGTCAACCACCAACTGGGGCCCAGCACCAATGACTCCACATCCGATCTCAAAAACATCTTCCGGCCGTCCCCATCCCGCGCCAGATGCCGCAGCGTCTCCGCCCTCGAGAGTCACAAGAACACAGACGGACTGCAAACGTCCAAACGTCCGAACGTCCAAACCCAAAGTTCAACTCACCATCTTTCCTTCTTCCTTCTTCCTTTCCTCGCCTCCTCGCTTCGTTAGCAGCTCTTCGCTTTCCCTCTCCTTCGCGCAGCGGACTCTGCGCACCCTGGGAACTTATAGAATACGCTATCGACTGGTTAGAGTGCCCGCCAAGTGTCCTCTCTCGCCGCTCGCACTGTCCTCGTTGTCCTTACTACTCACTGCACTGTCATCACAGATCTATTACGACCAGCATTAGAATTATCCATACTTGCCATTAGCCCAAGAGGGTAGCACCATGCTATCTTTCGCTAAACGTCCGCTACCTGGCCACAGAGCGTAGACGGTGTGTTACTGGTATCCTTAAGAGTGGAGGGAGGGGGGCTAAAGGTACTAGGGAGATTAAGAGAGGAAGATGGGGTACTAGAAGCTCTAGGTATATCTTCTGAACGGATTATTGTTTATAGTAGATGAGGTGCAGCGGTGAGGGAATGTGCAGTATGCTGCACTATAGCGCAGTACTATTTCCAGTATGAGAAGGGGAGAGGAAGGGGGCTAGGGAAATGGAGACGGAAAACGGTGAGAGTAAAGGAAGGCAAGGAAGGTGTCCAAAATTCCCCATCCCCAACTTGTGCAACTCGGAAGTCTCCGAAAAAAAGAAATGTTGCATCAGGATGTGCACTGTGAAATGAAGAGTCGACCGCAAAAAAAAAAAAAAGGAAAGGAAAGAAGAACGAGAGGAAAGGAATATCGTTGGGCAGTGACCACGACTAGCGAAAGAGGTCCATGAGATCGTCGAGGGAGAGCTTGTTACTTGCAGCTTGCTGCTCAAAGTTGGATTGATCCAAGTCTTGGAGTGCATCACTTGCCATGGCAGACTTCTTCTCTTGCAGAGCAAGCATCTTCTCTTCGACGGTCTCCGAACAAATAAATCTATAAATTCGCACTGGCCGCTTCTGGCCCATGCGATGACATCGTGAGACGGCCTGTTTCTCGACCTCTGTGGATAAAATTAACGAGTTAGATGAACACCGAAACGGGCTTAAAAAAAAATTCAACAATGAACTTACGCGGGTTCCACCATGGATCAACCAAGTAGACAATGGAAGCTGCGGTGAGATTCAAGCCGACACCACCTGCCATAAGACTGATGAGGAAAACGTTCGTGCTCTTCTCGGAGCCAAACTCTTCGATGCGCTCCACGCGTTTGGACTGTGAAGTGGACCCGTCCAATCGGGTGTATTTGATCTTCTCGCGATCCAGCGCGATTCCAATAAAGTCCAGCATTCCAGTAAATTGCGAAAAGACTAGCACTTTGACGGGTTCTTTCACTGGTATATTGTCTTCCAAGACGGCTTGCTCGGCAGGGTTCAAGTATAGATTGGCGGATATTTGCAAGTCAGCTGCAAGAGGGTAAAGCGCGTTTGTCAGTGCCGAGTTCAGGCGAATGATCCCCGAAATATGGCGTACGAGAAGATCAAGCTTGGAGGAAGGTCTCCAATGCTTTCGCAGCAAGTCGGCCTTCGAGCTTAGGATCTTGCCTTCCGGACTGATGATCGCTGGGCCGTCGATTTTATCATCTGGCCGCGAAAGCTGGTCTGAAGTCAGCTCGACACGACACACAGGGCACAGAAACGCGCCTGACGGACGAGGAAGACAAATGCTGCAGAAGACGTGAGAACAAGGAGTCACCACAGGGTCTCGAGGTGGGTCCAGACAGATTGGGCATTCGCTATCCTGATGATATGCAGCCTCCAGAATTCGATTGGTTGTGCGGGCATCGGTCGCTCCGTTCATTGCAAAACTGGTGACGAGCTTGGCCTGCCTTGCATTCGCGGACATTGCAAGAAACGGGTGGTCGCATGCTTGTCGCAATTTGCAAAGCATTGCCAAAATGGCTGCATAGTTAGAACGAGCAGAACCAGCTGCAACGAAACCATCAAAGCTCGCTTTCGATTGAGTGTAGAGCGCGTTATAAAACTCTCGCTCCGAGTCTGAGAATTTCACTTTCTCAATTTCCATCGTTTTTGGAGGGATATTGAGCATATCCTTAAAGTCCTCCGTTCCTTCGAGTTGCGCCTTTGTTCTGCGAAGCATGAGATGTCGCAAAAGGTTGCGCAATCTTTGCATTGCTTCTTTAGACTCCCGCGCGGCCTTTTCTGAACTCGTCCTATCTTGCTCGAAAGGCAAGCGAATGATCTTCGACCACCACATGTACGAATCCCACGGCTCAAAGCGAAGCGCCATGATGAGCCCGAATATATCATCGATGTGGTTTTGAATCGGAGTTCCAGTCAAAGCCCACCTCCGCTTGGCGCTGAGCTGAGCTATCGCCTTGGCTTTGGCTGTCGTTCGATTTTTCACGTAGTGAGCCTCGTCGAACACAACACGATCCCACTGCATTTCGAATACAGGCGCGGATGGTCTCTGCGACGAGTCCGAAGCAATCACTCCGTACGAAGTGATCACAACGTCGTAGTGTGAGAAATCCACCGCGCCCCTGCCTCTGTCGTTGCCGTGATAAACGAAAACGCTCAGAGTTCCTTCACTAACTTTGGTTTTACACTCAGACTCCCACTGGCCTAAAAGTGACACTGGGCACACCACCAGCGTACCGCCGGCAGGATATTTGTATCTTCTGCTGCGCGAAGTTCTAACACTGTCGAATCTGGCATTCATGCTTGCTAAAATCAATGCTATTACGCAAATAGTCTTGCCAAGACCCATTTCATCGGCAAGCACACCACACAGTAAAGGCTGCGGTGCCGGTGGTTTCTCCAGTCGAACGATTCGTTTGCAATGATTGATGTAGAACGGCGTAGCGTCTTGATCCAAAAAGCTCTCCCCTTGCCAAGCAGCGAATTCGGCAGACATGTCGACTCCTTTCTCTTCCCGATTAAACATCCAGCGAAGCGCCTCGCGCTGGTGCTTTCGTAGAGCGACTGTCAACTCTGGCGGATCGGGAATCATATCGGCACTCAGCGGGGCGGTATCATTGGTGTCTTCGATCAAGCCCGCGACCTCGTCTTCTGTCAGATCCCTCTCTTTCTTTGCCTCCAAGTCTGCTTCCGTTAAATCTTTAGGCCCCAGAGACTCGGAGCCGGCTTGAACGACTTGCACGTCTCTAAAGCTCTGTTCGCCTGCGCTCCCAGAAGGTCTGGCAAACTGCACAAGCTCGTAGAGCGCTCTAGCAACTGGGTTCTCCATATTCTCATCTAATTTGAAAGGGTTGAAAACGTCAAATGCGGTCGATTTGGCTACAAATATCTCGACCATGATCGGTACGGGGGTAAATGCCTCAAGCTCTGTGATGGAGCTTCCTGGCTGAATTTTCGCATTGATCAAAACCATACCCTCCAAGAGCAGAGGATGCACGATTTTAGCAATGCTGCGTGGAAGGCGGGCAAAAAAGATGTCCACATCTGGCTTTCCAGGGACAGTCGCTGGCTCAACAGAGCTGATTCTTACAATCGTGGATGGATCCTTCTTAACAAAGTTCCGAGTTTTTCCGCGTTTCGTGCCTGTGGCGTTTTTCCCCTTTGACAAAAATCCTGAGCCTTCGGCAACTACCCTCAGCTTTGCTTCAGGTGTGAGATACCGCTCAACCTCCTCAGACCACATTCTCGAGATTGACTCTGCATACACCAAAACTCTGCAGAGCAATTTGGGCCAAGTGGTCGTCATGTCAGCGTTCCTTTCGGATGTCCCTGCATCCTTCCGCATGAGTCCTTTGAAAACATGACCAGGCTTCAGGTCCGTCTGCTTGCGCTTCTTCCCCGTCAATCGATCCGTGACCTTTACATTGTCTCTCTGCGATCTCGAGGTCTCTGGCTCGGGTCGCTCTTTCGCCTTGGGTGGCGGCACGGCGGCCACTTCGCCAAAGCCTTGGTCCAAAAAGTTGTTCACCGCTGTTTCCAGATCATAATTCGCGCCTCGCAGCAGCGCATCCAGCTGCTCTTCCGTGAGCTCGGACCCCAACGCGCCACGCAAGTGCTCCCGCTTCCGCAACACCGATTCGTCGCAGGCTTTCTCTTCTCCAGTGAGGTCCACTTCCCCGCCAAAGTATCCGCGCAGTGTACTACTCATCCCCTGCGAAAAACTTGTTCCCGGACCGCCCTTTCTTCGCCTCCTTTATCCCCACACCTGTTGTCACCTGTTGTCACCTGTTGTGAGGGTGGGCCCAGCTGCGGGAAGTATGCTCTCACGGCTAGCTTCTGGTTCGCTAGTGTGCTAAATAGCCGTGAAGGTAGGTGTGGCTTTCTTGAGAGCGGAATTCGGAATTCGGAAAAGAGCGAGGACACTCCCACCCACTCCACCGTTTTTTAAAACGCAAAATTTTAAACGACTTAGCGAAGAACCTTAGCCATGCATACATAGTTCGCTAAGATTTTCGGCGAGTCCTCTCCTAGCTCTAGCCACAGGGTGTCATATAGAATCTCTAAAGAACAACCTATGTTCTATCTTGTTCTTTTCAAGATTGAAAAATACAATTGCTTCATTGAACGAGAAGAGGAACAGAAAGGAGAGGTTTGGCGTGTATGGAAGAGGGAGACGAGGTGGAGGTGGAGGAAAGGTAGAGGAGGAAGAGCAAGCAAGAGCAAGCAAGGTAGAAGGGGCGGGTATGGACGCAGAGCAGGTGGAGACGCTTGCCGAGCTGCGAGCTCTGCAGTTTTCAGTCGACAAAGTGTGAGTGCTGGTCGGGCAGGCAGGAGGCGTTGGTTGCACGAAAGTGTGTGTGGAGAGTGGCTTGTGACTGACGGGTTGGGCGATGCCACGTACAGGGCTGTGACATTAAAGGCTTTGAACAAAATATCAGCTCCAGGCGGGGAACTCTATGAAGCCCAGCAGAAGCTCGTGACGGTAAGTGCAATCTTTTTTTTTCTTCTTCGGATTGAAATTGAAATAACATACAAGTGATACGAATTGTGATATACTAATTCCCTCCCATTTGCTCGCCACATAATTGCTGAATTCGTACCGCGAATATTAGGCCATGCGAATCTGGGACAAGCTTTTTCAGGCGAGCAAAGACGCAGACCTCGAGGAAAGCACCATATGATCGCCACGCTGCTGTGCCACTAAAAGGCGCAAATTTAAAAAGCTGGCAACATCTGAGAATGTGTGAGCCAAGTTGGACTGCGACGCGTTGACGATCATGACATCTCGAACCTGCTCAAACTCTCAGTTACAGGTCTCGCACGCTTTACCTCGCACACTCGTCGGGATACAGAGAGAGGGGCTAGTTAGGCTGGCACGCCATCACTTTTTCGAAGCAGGACCCTTCGACATATCTTGCGACATCCGCTCGCTGAGCTCTTTCAATTCTCTCGCGTCCAAATTTTTCAAGCTATCTTTCACTTTTGCGAGCTGTTCTTCCAGGTCAGTCTTTAACTGCCCTTGAAATTTCTCCACTTGCTCCGCCTGGTACTTGGTCGCCTGCTCGAGTCGTCTCATATTCAATGCGTCTTGCTCCTTAACTTCCTCTCGCATCTTTTCAAGCGCCTCATGAACCTCTGCTCGCCGCTGCTTCAGCATCTCAAGCTCATATTTCTTGCGCGGAATCTCCACCAGAGCTCTGCCAATGCTCCTCGCCTGGCCCATATTTCGCCAAAGATTTCCAGTAAACTCCTGATTACACGCGCGTCCTCTGGTGAATACGCCAGTGGCTCATGCGAACCAATAGCCTCTCTGCCGCAAATCCCAAAATCCCAAAATCCCAAAATATCTGAATGCTCTTCGCGCTCTGTCTCCCCACTCGATCGCGCTACTCATCGGCCTCTTTCCGCCACGAGAACAGCCAGGTTCGCGAACGAATTATCGTTTTGTTCTCTCAAGAACTTCACGCTTCTCAATAGCGTATCAGGTATACCGAGCCATTACCCGTGCGTCGACCGCTCTTATTATTATAGCTTGTACCTCCATAAGAGTTATCCGAGAACAAGGAATAGCTCTCCTTGCAGGAATAGTCAGAACAAAATCGAAGCAGGTGTGTACCTGGAGTAGTGTTGGCTAATGAGAACTTTAGGGACGCGGAGGCACGAGGTGACAGTCAGAGGGTGACGTGTGTGATGTGGGGGCAAAGGTCCGAAAATGCGAAAATGAGCAAAAGCCAATAATTGTGCGTGTGAAGATGGAATGCTTTTCAAATCAAAGAAACAAACAAAAATGCTTGCAGAACTCACAGACGGTGGAGACGAATCTTGAGCCTCACACACTAACACATTCTCACACAAGGCGAGTGTAGTGCTGATGCTCCAATTCCCGCTCATTCGCGCATGAACAAGGACAGCGGCAACAGACAGACAGCAGACAACAGACAGCTACGGGGGGGCATACTCAGCAGGGCCGAAGATGGCCAGAAGTGGCCAGAGGCTGAGACCTCTGTTCTGCCTCTCCAATGATCAACGATTGCCATCAGCTATCGCTATGAGCCATCGTAGGCCGCCAATTTTCACATCGGCGGCAACTGCTCGCGTAGCTCGCGTAGCTCGTGTAGCTCGCGTTTCCGGCAGTACAGACACCACCAGCTAGACTAAAAGGGAACGCACTTTAAGAACAGAGTCCAGAGTTTTGGGTTATTCACCTTGAGCTCGTCTCTCTCCTTCACTCCTTTTCTCCTTCTCGCTCAAAAAAATCTGAATCCTGAATTTCTATCTGAATTTCTCTTGATCAAAATCAAAAAGCGAAAGCCAGCGAGCAACACATTCCTTCCCATCACAAAAGCACTCACAATCAAAAAGCATCGAAAACTGAGAAATGAATGTCCCCATCCTACCAGCTGTCTACCTCGCCCTACGCCGCCCCACGCTCACCTCCTCATCCATCTCATCCATGCTCCTCCCTCACAACCGGCCGGTCCTACCGCAGTCTCTATCCGAGTCCTATTACCTCCGCCCCAAACTTTGCCGTCCCACCGAACGAGCAAAGGCAAAAAAATATTCAACCCTGCCACACTCCTCAGAGTCCCCGCGTACCCCACACCTGCGGGAACTAAATACATACGTACGCTCCTTGAGGGCGTTGTGTGGGCACGCTAGCGGCCGCGGAGCGCACGGAGTGCACGGAGGCAGAAGGAGGCAGAAGGATGAAAGACAGGCACGGGCGGAGCAGCATGGAGGCGAAGAGGTACCGCGATGGAGTGGTGCTGGACGGGCAAGAGAGCTACTGCGCGGAGGGTGTGCAGGGAGTGCAGGGCGTGCAGGAGAAGCGCGCGTTCACAGGGCTGGTGGAAGAGCAGCCGGCGGGAGGGAGCGAGAATAGCTCGCTGTTCAAGAGGCTGTCAGGGCTGGAGTTCGTGGCAGCGCGGAGGAGCGGCGGCAGACTGAAGGAGCGGATCAGCCAGAGACTGCGCAGGCTCAAGTGGCAGGAGCGGCCGAAAGACCGGAAGAAGCTGGAAGGTGGGGCGATGTTCTTTGACAGCGCGCCAGCAGCGCGAGAAATTTCGTGGTTTGCGAAAATGCTTGACTCGGACGACCCGGCTACACAACTTGCGAGTGCGACGGCGTTTCGCAAGCTGCTGCAAGTCGACCCGTGCGCCCCTATTCAGGAGGTGATAGACGCAGGTGTGGTGCCCAAACTGGTCGGGTTTTTGGACGCTTTCGAGAATCCTCAACTGCAGTTAGAATGTGGCTGGACCATCACCAACATTGCCAGCGGGACTTCCGCACAGACAAAGGAGGTAGTGGATGCGGACGCCATTCCTCCTTTAACACTTCTCCTGCGCAGCGAGGACGAAGCCGTACGGGACCAGGCAGTGTGGGCGCTAGGAAACATCGCCGGCGACTCGGCTGCATACCGCGACAAGGTGCTCGAGCAGGGCGCACTAGATATTTTGTTGGAGGAGATCATTCTCCCCAACAAGCTCAACGAAAAGTCCCTGGAGAACGCCACCTGGACAATGCTTAACATGATTCGGTCTAAACCCTCCCCGGAATTTGAGTACGTGAGGCGATCAATACCTCGCATTGTGCAGCTCATGCACATGACAAACAAGACAATCGTAAAGGACGCGTGCTGGGCAGCAGCTGCGCTGTCAGAAAATGGACACCCCGACTGTATTAGAATGGTTATCAAGGCGGGTGTAATCGACCTGTGCGTAGGACTCATCGCTCAAGAAAACCAAATGATATTAACGCCCGCTCTAAGAATCGTCGGGAATGCTTGCACTGGCGACGACGTAGAGACACAAGCGGTGATTCGTGCTGGAGCCATACCTTTTCTCGGAAAGCTCGCTACCTTCCCAAATGAACTAATTCGCAAGGAGGCGTGCTGGACCTTGAGCAACATCACTGCTGGTAACCACCATCAAGTGCAGGCCGTTATAGACGCCAAGGTCTTCCCAATTCTAGTTTCCGTAATTGCAACCGACTTTGCCGATGTTGCGAAGGAAGCTGTGTGGGCAATAGCGAATGCCACAGCCGGTGGCTCATTTGCCCAAGTCACCGGGCTAGTGCTCGAGCATGAGATGGTTAAGGTGCTTTGTGATTGCCTACGTGCTCAATCCCAAGATACAATGGTGCTTGGAGTCGCCCTCGAAGGCCTCGAGAATATTCTGAAAGTTTTTGTTGCGGAAAGGAGCAGCAGTGCATCCAGTCAAGTCGACGAATTATTGGAAAGCTTCGTCAAACAGCTGGAGGATGCTGACTTCATTAAAGTGGTGCAGGACCTGGAGTCCCATGAGTCGTCTTCGGTTGCGGCGCTTGCAACACGAATATTGTTGATTGGCAACAAATTGTAAAAGAGTACCCTAATTTATACATAGTCTACACGAAGGTTTTCTGCTCTCCTCCTTCGCCGGGAATGGTGCACTGTTTCGCCCGCCTTTTTTGCGGACTGCACATTGATCCAGATCGTGGACTTGGCGCCGACATTGCCACCACCACTTTACCACCACCTCTTCGCGAGCTTCAGCCTGCACTGCTGCCACCATTGTCACCGTCCATTGGTCAATGCTTCTGCATGGAAAGGAAAAGCTTGTCCTAATCCACGTTCTCGATCGTGTTGATGATGCTTACTTGAGCAAACCAAAAGTGCTTTACGAATTCGTGTTCTCGCGGATATCCTCACTCTTTTTCTTTTGTACCTAGCCTAGTAGTGAAGAACCCAGAAGGTAGAGAGGGTAGGAAGACATGGAAGAGAAAAGAATGAGTCAAATCAATCTTTAATTTAGAAAGAAAAGGGGCAGATTTCAGCCCCCTTTAGTTGGAGCACTGCGCGAGTTGATCGAGAAACTTGCTGGCGTTCACTAACTCCGAGCAACCATACACAAAATGAGAATCCTTTGCTTGGCCACTGCCGGTAATGCCGTCTCCAATACGTAGACCGGCAGGGCCGCTGCCCATGGAGATTTTTCCAGAGGCATAATTTTGAAGCTGCTGGTACTCCATCATGCAGCCGCCTCCAACCATAAAGAGAATGCCGCGTGTGAAGGCCGAGCGAATGCGAGAGCCCGCAGGTACGGACTCGCGGACCTTCGGGTCGAAATAGAGAAGTTGCCCGTCCTGCTCGGCAATCTGCGAATCTGTTGTCGTCTCTTTGCAGGCGAGATGCATCATCCGCACTGCAGGCAGAACTTTAGCCTCGCCGACCATATTTTTCACCTGACGGCCAGCGTTCTCAAGAGCGGTCCGGCCAAGGTCCCAGAGACCGATGGCACCGCTCTGTCGCTGTGGCGAGGTCTCTGCAGCACGACCAAAGCGAGACAGTGAAAGCATTTTTTTCACATAGCGCAGCGCTTTTAAAAGCATTTCGCGAGACTCCACCGCGATGTTCTCTTCTGCGCTAGATGAGACCACCGCATTCTCAAACTCTTCCACATCTTGGGAAGACGGGTTTAGAGAGAGCATGTACAGAGCCAACAGACGCACCTTGTCCTCCAGCGCAAGAGACGGGTCTGAGAGATGGCCGATAATCTCCTTCTTCTCGGCATACTTTGAAAACACAATCGATTCTTCCTTTTCAACGTACACATTCAGTTTACGCTGAACAACTATATTCATGGTAGCCTGGAATATCGCGAGATGCCGCTCTAGGTTCTTCTTCTTCTCCAGCAGCGCGGGGAGAGATTGTACTGTTGAAAGGAGAGCAGATGTTTCCCCGTTCCCATCCGCCCCGCCTAGCGACGACGCATCTCTTCCTGTTTGCTGCTTGATTTGCTCCTCCTGTTGCTCCACTAGCTTGAGCTCCTTCGCGTGATGATCAACCGCGACAGGGAACTGTAAGCCAGAGTTTTTGGCCCAGAATGTGTCATTTTCCTTGTCTAATGGAAACACCTTTGGGGCCTCATTCGAAGGGATAGTGTTCCCCTGCGCATCCTTGCGGCTAGGAGCAGGGACTTTGACTCGATTAAGGCCGACCTCGAGCAGGTCATGCACAAGCGCTTCGCACATAGATGTGTGCATGAGCGGAGCGCACATGTCCACACTACGGTCCAAGATCAAAAGCATCGGGCGCTGCTCTAGCACGCCTCGGCCCATTCCCTGGCCGAAAAAGGCGCTCTGCTGTTCGATCAGAGAACGAATCATTCCACACACTTTTTGGGCAACCATGGCAGCGGGGCCGCCAGGAGGACATCTGATGATTGGTGCCACCCCCAAGGTAGCGACTGTGGCACAAATGCCCCTAGAAATCTCTTCCATGCACTGCTCGATAGCACTCTCAGCCAGAGTTGGATTATTGTACCGAGCAAAGCTGTTCTTCAGGTTTAAGGTGAACAATTTCTGCTCTAGAGACACAAAGCCCAGGTATTGGTCGTACACTTTGGCGACAACATTCACGCAATTAATTTCTACCAATCTCTTTGCTAATGATTCCATCAATTCCTGGGAGACCGGGGAGCAAAAATTGAGGTATGCAGTGTCGTACAGCTGCTTTTGGCAATCCTGCACGAACAAGGCCACGTTTTCCGGCGTGGGCCGAAAAAAGTACACCGCCGGGACGTCCGGGATGGCTTCCCTCGGACTTTCGATAAGCATGTGAAGTGTGACTCCGTTCTCCCGTAGCCTGCCCACCGTGATGAGTGGCGAGATGATATCCCTGCAGAAAGAGTCATAGATCAACACCTTCCACTGCTGCGTCAGCGCCCCTGATCCGTTTGCCGCCGGCACTCCATACCCTGGTGCGCCGCCCTGCTCCAGCTTGAGCATCTTCTCCACCGCCGCCAGTTGCCTGCTCTGCACGCTCAGCTGCATCATCTTCCCAGTTCACCAATCCTCCTGCTCCTCAGAGACAGACCTCTTTCCGCCCCTCGCTCGCGTCAAACGTTAAACGTCAAACGTCAACGCGGTCCACAGTATTCCACAGTCCTCGCTCGCTGCTCCCAAAACAATGAACAAAAGTCTTGTTGTCTTCTTATGTCTTGTTGATTGATTGATTTCTTTTTTCGCAGATCAAGATCATACGTAATTGGGTAGATGCCGCCGCTAGGACACTAGACGCTATAGCTAAACAGTTTAGCTGGTGCTATGCGCCGTCGCTAGGTGAACTAGTTGAACACGCTGTCTCTACGCAACAGTATGCTTTGTATAGTTTAAAGGGTAGGAGAAGCTGAGGTGTTGAGGTGGTGTCTGGGTCGTCTCTCTTGGAGTGGGAGTAGTGTGGCTTTATGGCGAGCGAGTAGTGAGCTGGACTCTACTACTGCTGTGTTTGCTTGACCTTTGGAACCGAAGGGACGCGTGCATTTTTGCTTGCAATGAAAACATGCGACGCCTTCTGTTGAATGAATGAAGCGAAAGCGAAAGCCAAAGCTCGTTAATGGAGCTCAAGAATTGCTTCTTTGGCGAAGTTACTCTCTTTGTCCAATGGGACGAAGTCGCACTATGATGAATGCAGTCGTTTCTGACGAAGATTACTCGCTCGTGATGCTATTGATTCTCAGGCAAATCTTTGTGTGCCGTTGACACCTTTTCTGAGGATGGCGCAGCCTGCCAATCAAAAATTAGTTGACGGTCGGCAGATATTTGTGAAGCTCACTTTCATTGGCGTGTTTTCTTTGGGGTTTGGGTTTAAAATGTTTAACAAGGACAAATTTTGAGTTGGCAATCAAAAGTTTGGAGACACAACTAGTGCTTACTCTCGTCAAGGGCACTCGGCGAGGCAAAGTTAAGAGCTTCTCCGACAAAAAGCTCGTCAAGAGCCCGGTTTCCTCCCCAACCGCCGTAGATAATGATTTGGTTTGCCGCAAGAGAGATACTATGTCCGTACAAGTCGTCGGGGCAGTTGCCAAGAAAGTCGAGCTGAATCCAGCAAAGCTCCTCAGTGTCGAATGCAATCAGGCGATCCGCTTTAATAGGCTTTTTGATTCGCTGCCCGACACCGTCATTACCATTTTGGCTCGGGACGACGCCATTCTTTACGATGTAGCCACCGGTGACAATCATGAAACGCCCCAGCATGCACGACCTCATCGAGTATCTGGGGTCCACGTGGAGCCCAGTGGTGCACGGCTTGGACCAGGTCATCGTCTCGATGTCCAACGATCTCAGATCGCCAAGGTATGACGGATGGCCGCGATCGTTGGTAGACATCCCACCGAACACAAGGATTCGACCATCAACCGTCAGCTCCATGCAGTGCCCTTGACGAGCAACTGGGGCACGGCCAGACACTTTCGGTTCGATCCAGGTGCTTGTAGCTTTGGAAAACGTTTCAAAAGGAGCCTTTGTCAGTCACTGACCAAGCCAAAACTCAACCAAGAGAAAAAAACAACACTTACCGGTATCGAAAATCCACATGTCGTCAAAGCACTGATGCCCATCCCAGCCCCCGAAAATGACAATTTTGTCTCCAACTGCAGTATCGGCATGGCCGAAGCGAGGGCGTGGCCCAGGCGTCGTGCTTGACAGTTCGACCCAGCACCAGCTCTGCGTATCGAGGAAGAAGATATCTTTGTAGAGCGTTCCGTTCGGGCCGCAACCTCCGAAAATAAAAATTTTGTTCCCAATCACTGTCGCAGTGTGTCCGTACCTCGGGGGCGGCACTCTGCCTCCGGTTTTCACCTTGTGCCACGTGTTGGACTCGAGGTCAAGGACCATGGTGTCATTATAGTACTCAAACTTGTCCTTGCCGCCATAGCAGTGCCCGCCAAAGAAAATCAAATCTGTGTTCACCACGCAAGCCACATGCCCCCCGCGAGCACTCACTCTTCTTCCTTCGGTTCGTGGCTTTCTCCACTTGACCACTGGCCCTGCGTTGCTCTCTTCCATCT
Organism: Parietichytrium sp. I65-24A; assembly: GCA_012862575.1. NCBI lineage: Eukaryota > Bigyra > Thraustochytrida > Thraustochytriidae > Parietichytrium > Parietichytrium sp. I65-24A. The sequence goes on from BLSF01000004.1 coordinate 612,757, forward strand.
CTGCTCGTTCTCAAAATCTTGCTCTTCGCCCTCCTCTGTTCCACGGGGAGCACAACCTCAGGCTGTGTCCTCACGCACCCGATGCGCACAACACGACGCCTCGCACACCACGCAAACTCGATCACCAACCACTGTTGCAAAGCTCAGAATTCAGAACCCCAACCTCCGAACAGCTTGCGCAAGGTTAAAATAAAGGCTTCTTACTTTCAACTCCCTGCAATGGCGTAATCGCAGGTCTGCACTCTCTCGACACCAACACAGCAACAAAAAGGGTCAACCAGCTGTACCAGCTGTTGGCGTAAGAGACAGGAAAGGCAGCTCGCGTGTGAAAAATATATGCGCTCAAAAGAACGAAATGCTTTTTTTGATCTCGCGTTTGAGCTGCACGTCGTCATTGGCTTGACAATTAGAACTTGCTTCACAATCACAATCAATCAATCAATCAGTTCATCAATCAATCAATCAATCAATGCTCACGTTCAAATTGGCCGTGCCCTGCGGAAAAGCATTACAACGGATCAAAATCCGGACTTTCAATACTACACTCCGAACTTCTATTGACTTTCAAGGGCCATCCTCAAAGTGTTTGTCTAATGGAAAACAAATGAAAACAAGGACGAGAGAGGTGAGAAAGGCGAGCACAAGTGTGAAGTGTGTCAGGAGCGCAGCAGCAGAATGCCAGTCTCCAGAGCGCAGATGAAAGAACAAGTGTCTAGCGCGGACGATGAGGGTTTCCAGGTCGGAAGAACGTACCTCTGCGAGCGCGGCTCAGAGACGGAAGGCAGGTAAGTTTTCACGTTTTCACTTTTACTCGATCCTCTTGGCCAGCACGTACAGTGCATGCGCTCACGAGAATTGGCGCTTCCGTGGGGACTTTTGCAATTGGTTGGCTAACGGATGTCTGCGACTGATGGATGATGCGTGGCTCGCCGTTTAATGCTTGCGCTTGCACAGATTGCCAGCTACGGTGGTGAAGAAAAGGGGAGTGGGAGGCCAGGAGGAATATTATGTGCATTATGTGGACCTTGATCGCAGATTGGATGAGTGGGTTCCGGAGTCGCGGTTGGGAGAAGAAGTTTGTGTGCCTTCTACGCGGGACAGAAGGAGACGGGATCGGCAATCGAATGCTAGTCAAGAGGAAGATAGTGCAGGTAGGAAGCGAGGCAAGACTGAGCATGCCCACTTTCATGAGATGACCAAGGTTCGGAACATTGACAAGGTGCAACTCGGCAGACACGAAATTGACTGCTGGTACTACTCGCCGTATCCGAGCCCCTTCGGTGATTGCAAGAAGCTGTATATTTGTGAAATGACGTTCAAGTACTTTGGTTCTAAGTCTGCGTACAAGAATTACTTGAGCACGGTGGACAAGGATTTGAAACCACCTGGGCGCCAAATTTACCACGACCCGGAGAGGTCTCTCTGCGTCTACGAAATCGACGGAGCCCAAGATGTCTTATTTGGTCAGAATCTGTGCTTGTTTGGCAAATTATTCATCGAGCACAAGACACTCTCGTTTGATGCGAGTCCTTTCTATTTTTATGTCTTGTATGAAATTGACGAGGAAGGACTTCATCCGGTCGGCTATTTCAGCAAAGAAAAAGACTCAAAGGACGACTACAATCTAGCTTGCATTGTGGCGCTTCCGCCGTTTCAAAGGAAGGGGTACGGGAAGTTTATTATTAGTTTGTCTTATGAAGTGACGAAACAACACCACGAAGTCGGTAGCCCCGAAAAACCTCTCAGCGATTTGGGCAAGCTAAGCTATCGAAGTTACTGGACGTTTGTCCTTTTGCAGTATTTAAATAATCTGGACGATGATGCGCTGAATGCTCTGTCTCTGGAGAAGTTGGCATACGCGCTAGGCATTAAACAAGACGATTTACTCAGCACGCTGCAAAGCATTGGGATGATGTACCATCTGAAGGGTCAGTTAGTTATCAAGATCAACCGGGAGCATGTAAAAGCAACTCTTCAGCCATTCCTTGATCGAAACTTTGCCAAAACTTTTTGTAAGCCCGAGCTTGTCAAGCTTTCGTGAACAACAACGTAAAAAGAGATGATATACACTAGATTATGTTCAACCACTACTTGACGCACGCAAACATCAACTTCAGTGCTCGCTTACAGCCGAAGAAGCTCAAGGGCGAGCGCTTTGTTCTTGGAGGCATTGCAGAGCTGCATGAAGGATCTCTTGGTCGTGCTTCTTGCGCAACTGTTTATTTATCGTTGCCGAATTCAGCGGGAACCACTCTCTGTGACGCAGTAATGATTCCGACCACTCTCCAACTGTCAGCTCACGTTTGACCTCAAGAATGAATGCGTTGGTTTGCTGTGGGCCTTTCTTGCTCTCAACAGTGAATTCTCCTAACGGCGCCTTGATGTCACCTAGCACTCCGGCTTCTTCGATAGCTTCTCGATGAACCGCACTTTCCAATTCCTCTCCGGGGTCCACCCCGCCCCCAGGAAGACCCCACGCACCTTTTTGATGCCCGAATACACGGCGCTGCACCAAAAGAACCTGTACGCTCTCAGAATCACCCTCTTTGGCCTTCTTTGTGCACACGCATGAGCATCGCAAGTACCCGCCCTTGGCACTTTTGATCCTAATTTGCTTTGCCTTGTAGGGGATCTCTCCATCGGTAGCGCTGCTTCCGAGCTTTCTTGCTTTGAATCGAACTGCCCCCACACTTTTCCTCCAGCCTGCATCTCGAAGAGGAATGTAGCTGCTTGCAGACATGCACGCCTCCCAAGCACTGCCGAGCCGAACGGATTCTATTTCTGCCATCCCGGCGCTCTCGAGCAACCTGAGCAACGCGTCGCCTTCTTGAAGCTTCACGAAGTCTTCTCCAAAAATTTGACCTCCTGGCTTCAAAAGATCCATGCAGGTTGACAAGAGTTTCACTGCCTCGCTTTGGCCAAGATCAGAAAGCTCGTATAGGACAATCAATTTATCAAAACTTTCGGACATTTCCTCCAACGTTTTCCCACCAGAAAGTGCCTGACCCCCTGGCTCATAACACTCTACATGGCAGATAGCTCTCTCCGCGATGTAAGCGGATACCGACATTGACCCCGCACCGACGACGAGAACTTGCGCACGCAAGCACTCCTCTTCATCCGCTTTACCCCACTCTGGCAACGACAAACTCGAAATTGCTGCCTCGAGACAACGCTGACCGTACGACAGCTCTCCCCCGCGCTCCCCCAGCTTGAAGCAGATCGACACCCTGTTCATAAATAAATAACAAACCCTTCGTCAGCGATTAAACCAAAACCCCGCACGTTCTCCACGCTGAAAACCACACTCACACATCACCGCGCCGAGACCGCCGGCGGGCCCATAGTTGCCAGCCCACAAAGCCAGCCAACGCAGCCGCGCTGCACGCTGCCACCACGTAGCGCATCCCCTCCGCTCCCGCACACAGTTTGTCGCTCCTTGCGAGCCTGATCTACCGCAATACTGTCGCCGCGCAACCCCAATTTACCCTTGGTCACCTTGATACACCTGCAGAGCCCAATTCGATATGCCATGATATGCCATGATGGCCATGATGGTCATGATGTGAAAAGTGTGAAAAGTGCCAGTACCGTCAGTACTGCAAACCAAAACAAACTATTCAAAACTACTCTTGAAAACTTTGAAAACGTTCGATTGAGATTTTTGAGATAGACAAGCCAAAGAGCGCCCGCTTTCGGCGGTCTTCTTCGTGCTTGAGAGACTTGAGAGTTGCGTTTGCAGTTCATCTTCGCGTAGCGTCTTGCCTTCGGCAGGCAGGATCGGATCAGCTCTATTCCTCCAAAAGTCTCCGTAGAAATGCAGCGTAAGGAAAGGGGCTTGCAAAGGAATGCAGGTACCCGTCCTCGGGCATTCCACGGCAGGGCTTAACACCAGCACCGCGCGGAGTTGGCTTCAGCGGTGCAATTGCTGAAACGAAGGGCAGATAACCATGGAGATACAGATGACCATGAGGATACAAATTTAAGGCGCAGGAAAATGAAGGTCCCAAAGGGATTGCAAGAGGCCAAGTATAGCTTCGTTGTCAACAGATTCCGGCTTCACTCATACTGGCGACTGGAATGCTTTCCTTGAGAGCAAAGTGTCGGATCCTGAGCTAAAAGCCATGAAGCTAAAAACGAGACCGACCACGGAGAAGCATGATGAGAACAAGGATGAAATAAAGACGCTCGAGCTGTGTTGTCTTTTATTCGATAGTGAAGAAACGAACATGTGTCTCATTCAATCAAGCTAGATTAATTCTCTCTATGACCTCCTCGATGAAAGGGTCTGCGAGGTACTTGCGCCGCTGAAACTCTATCGACTCCTTCTTGGCAAAAATGGACTTGGCGTATTCGGGGCATGCGCTAATGTGCTCGCCGAAAGGCACAAAACCTGGTGAGTTTGGCTTGGCGTCATGCACCAAAAGAATTGGTTTCTTACTCTCTAGAGCCTCTTTCAGCTCGAGACAAACTACGGGACGAGTGAAGACGTCCTTGGTTAGGAGCAGCATGTACACCTTGGACTCGCGCACACCTCTCCTCATCTCGTCCTCGCCTAGGTTGCCCTCAAAGTGCATGTCGTACCACACGCTCAGACCTCGTGCTTCCAGCTCGGTGGCTAGAATTCCAGCCATATCCATCGCTGTGCCTTGAAAGTGACTGATGAAGAGGTGGTGCTTGCACCCATGTGGCAATGGTTTTAGGCGCCACTTGGGCACACTCGCTCCTTCTGTGTCCGAGTCCAGCGGACCCAGTGCAGCGTCCTCGAAGAATGCGTCAAAATCGGACACATACACCTGACGAAAAGAGCCTTCTGGACGGAATTTGGCCTTGCCACTTTTTCGCGCTGCCACTATAGCGTGGTAACTCACTGCGCCACTCTCCGAGGACACGAGAAGTAACTTCCACTTTAGCAATGGCGATAGAAGGCGGTCATGCTGCTCCAAAAACATGGACACGATCGTCTTTATGATGGCAGCACCATCTTCAGCTCCCTTCACAAGCTTTATAAAAATTTGATCACGCTCCTCCACAAACGCAACGGCGTCATCTCCAAGGAACACCACAGCTTGGTTCTTGGCAAGCTTTGGCGCTTCTCGTTGGCCAGAGGCGCAAGTCGACACGAGCCGCTGAAAAACCCCACGCGGGAGAAAGAACTCGGAAAAGTCGAAAACGCACGTTAGCCCACCTTCAAAGTCGGCAAGGTTCAATGGAGTGGTATCCTTGACCTGCTTCATGAGGCTCGTTACCAGGTATTTCGGGCACGCGGCTTCGCGGAATTCGCACATCAACATAGTCTCCTTCATAAATGAGATCAGAAAATCCACCTGTTCGTCCTCCCACAGACACTCAAGTAGCTCGCGAGAGGCAACGCCGTTGCTGTGGTAGTCTACAAGAGCCTGCATCTGGCCGCTCTCTTTTACCTTTTGGTCAAAGTAAACTTTGTTGGAGTGCTGGGCATCACTGATAACTTTGGCGAGCTTGTCCAAGAGCCACTGCTGGTCGATCACAACGGTTCCGAGGAGTTGCTCTGTGGCCCGTTGATGCACCAAAACCCCGAGCTCATGGAAAGTGCGTAGCATCTCGTTTGCTTGCGTCGAGTCGATGCCGTATTCCGCCGCCATGGACACAACATGCGATGTCGCAATGTATCTCTTCTCGGATCACGAGGTCGTCCAGCACCTTGTGCCAAGCCAGTGGGACCTTCTTGTCCACGCAATCCAACCCTGCAGCAGTACCCTGCACGACCTCGCGAAGAAGGCTTGCTCGATCAGGCGAGCGATCCCTATTGTCGATAGGGAAAAAGAAGAGACCATCTGTGGAGTTGCCAGTGATGTTGTATTTCGGCACTTGCACAACATCTCGGAGAGTGCCACTGATTTGCCCATGCTGGACAGCTGAATCAACAGAGTCTCCGCGCGTACCGACCAGGATAATCGGGGCCCGAGGCGCATGAAGCTTGATCGAGTTGAGCCAGAATTTTACAAACTCGATGGCTTCGAGATCCTTCTCCAGGACCTTTTGCATATCAAAAACTACCAAATACATACCCTCCTTGCTCAAAAAGATGTGATGAAGGGCATAAAACACTTCCTGGCCGCCGTAGTCCCATATCGAAAAGCTCACCTCTGAACCGAATTCCTTCTTGACCGTCAATGCCTTGATCTCTTCATAGTTGTAGCGCTGAGCAATGTCGCGCTCTTCGACAATTTGCCTCGCTGGGGTTTCAGAAGGCATCAAGTCCAACAGAACTGGAGTGCTCCTTCTGCGATTGGCTCCGCTTGCGCTGCCCGAGAAGCGAGAGAGCGAAGATCGGCTTACTCGTTTGGCTATGGCGCTGGCGATGCTTTTCCTTTTGACGCCATTCTCTTGCCTTGGCTTCTCCCGGTTTTGCTTGACACGTTGGGCAGCGGCTCTTGTGGCCTGTCTGTCAAGATTCGTCTCAATGAGCGGCCGCTCATTCCAGTCTGACGCATTCGTGACCTTCAGGTCCACACCAATTGTACTTGTAGTGTCCTGTGGAGCAAGACCTAGCAGTGAGCGTACCGTCGAGGTCTTGCCAGCTCTGCCCTCTCCCACGAGCATCAATTTCGCACGCCCCCAAGCTTGCATGTCCCCATTCTTGATGGCCGCGATAAAATGCTTTTCGAACTCTGCTCGCTCTATCTCTGAGAGTTTGAGTTTAGGAGGAGCTGCTAGTCGTCTAGTTTGACTGTTCTTTTCGAGTTTGGCTTGAATCTGGCTCAGGGCTTTCTCCCCTTTTGATTGGAACAGAATCCCAGTTTTGATGTCGTTGCTGCCAAGGCTGTCATAGGAACGAAATATGCGTGTCAGTCAAATCAACAGCGCTCCAAGTTTAGCAATGTTAGGTTACCAAGTCCGAGAAAGTTTAGCAAGGAACCAAACGATTTCACCAAACCGGTGTCAAAGTCACACGTACTCCAATGTTGTCAGCGCAGAGTTCTTCTCCAACGCGCGAGCGATGGCTGATGCTCCTTCATCACCAATCGCGTTACAAAAAAGACTGTTTCAATACAAAAAGACATGAAATCGTCAGCCACCAAGTCCGAGAAAATATTGCCAATTACCAAGCTTTTTCACCAAACCGATGACAAAGTCTCACGTACACAAACTAGTCAGCGCAGTGTTCTTCTCCAACGCGCGACCGATCGCTGATGCTCCTTCATAACCAATTTTATTCTTGCGAAGACTATTTCATCACAAAAAGACATGAAGTCGTCAGCCCCCAAGTCGGAGAAAGTTTCGCAAAATACAAATCTATTTCACTAAACCGAAGTCAAAGTCACACGTACTCCAACTTAGTCAGCGATCGCTATCACAATCACAGCGATAACGATGAGCAGCGCAGAGCTGTTGTGGGCCAGTTTTTCCTTTTGTTCCTGGGTCTGACCCTCGCCATGGCCCGAATATGCCCGAATGGTCCGAGGTGGCCGAATGATTCGGGTATTCGAATTGACCCAATTAAACGTCCACCCGAGTGATACCCGTGGTGATGCCCGTTGTGATGACCGTGACCTGGTGTGCTCATTTCGTCCAGATAAATGTTCACTACTCAACCTGACCGAGAACGCCTCTTACCAGTCTCTGCGGTCTGGCGCGCTTCTTGCTGGACTTTCGTTGAACCACATTCTGACTACGTCTGGTCCCGTATCTCGTTCCGTATCTGGTCCGTCCTTTCGCTCCTGGTCCTGGTCCTGGTCCTCTTATTTTTTCGCCCAGTGGCCTTTTCGCTAAAAGTGTTTGGCGAAGAGCTTGAACATTTCGGTGGAGATCACGATGGTGGTGGCGGAGGCGATGGCAGTCGTGAATACCATCCATCTCAATCTCAAGCAGAAGCAGAACATCACCAGTTGTATCTATTAGTGGCCATTACTCTCTTCCAGTAGCTACCGACTTTCAGTCGGATATAGAGAGGCTTAACCAAATCTTATGATAGGTTATCTCTCGACGCAAGTGTCCGTTGTTGCCGCTATTGCGGCCCAGTGACCGCTAACCCTCCTTGGCGAGAAACGGTAGGAGTGGCGAGAAGGGCACACGTCCTCGCACGCCATCGACCAGGTACGTGCTGGGTGGCGAGAGCGCAGTGCGCATGCGCACAGTATACAGTGTACAGTATACAGTGTACAGTGTATAGCGTACAGCGTACAGCATACAGTGAGGCAGGAAAACAGGGCAGTGAGTCGTTGTTGTTGTTATTGTTGATGTTATTGTTGCTGTTTTTGCAGTAGCAAGCTAGCCAGAGCATTGCTGGAAGAACAATCCCTCGGACGCACGGGACGCACGGGACAGGCGGTGTGGACGGGAGAAGAGGGAGAAGAGGGAGACGCTTCCTTGTTTCTTTTGGCATTTGGCTTTTGGCTTTGACCGTGGCGGGACATGGGAAACGGCGCGGGTCTTACAACTTGAGGAGCAAGGAACTGACATGAGAGTGCGCTTCGGAGACCAGCACAGCCAGAAAGAGAGAGCAATTGGAGAGGAACAAACGCAAAGTCTCAGAGCAGGCCCCCTCTGTGCACTGCGAGCGAATCGCAGGTGGCCAGAACGGGCTCAAAGCGGGGCTCAAAGCGGGCTGATCGCGGAGAGCTTGTTCGCGTGCAGGAAAAATGAGGAGGGATAGCAGCAAGATGATGCGAAAGCGCATGCTCTCGGGCGTGTACAGGCGGATCGAGGACGAGAAGAAGGAGGAGCAGCTGGAAAGTAGCGGGTACGCCGCCGTGGCCGGGGAGTCATGGCTGACGGTGGACGATGCAGTTCCGGAGGACGACTTTGGGGCGGCGTGTTCAAAGCCCAGGAAGAGTCCAGAAGCTGCCTCGCCAAAGGTGGTTACCAGGAATGGCCGCAAAAAGCTTACATGGCGGCAGCGAGCGCAGGGTAACAAAGCGCACATGATGATGACCTTTGGAAGTAAGACGGTGATTGCGCAGATTCTAGTGGCGCAGAATCTGACTCCATCATATTCTTTGATCGAGGATGTGATGGATTTGCTTGAGTCCACCGGTGGGCGTATCACCTGCACGGAAGCCGAACTCTTTCCTCACAAATTTCCGCTGGTCAAAGTGATTGACTTTTCAAACCACAAGTTGAAAGATAGCGACTTGTTTCAGTTCTCCTGTGGAGCATTCCCGAGACTCCAAGTCCTAAAGCTCGCCAGCAATCACCTGTGCCACCTCCCCGGTCTCCATACCCTCTCCAATCTTCGAGTACTTGATCTCTCTCGAAATGGCCTTACCTCGCTTCCCACTGGCGAGCAGCTGTGGGTCACATTGCAGCACTTGCAACTATTATTTCTCCATGAGAACCACATCTCCGAGCTTTCAAGTCTCCTTGGCTTATCTGGTAAGTTTGTTGTTCTCTATGAGGTGGTATTTGAAAACAAATTTCCGCGGCAGCTCACGGCCCAGACGTACTTGACGCAGTTTGCTCTTCGCTTGTTCACTTGACACTTCGCGGGAATACTCTGTGTGGTAACCCTAGATATCGTGAAGGGGTGCTCGAAAGGCTTCCGCAGCTTCTTGCGCTTGATGACTTTGTTGTTTGTGATTCGGAGCTTCACTTCTGCACGCGGTGTCCTCCGGCAGGATTCCCTGGGAAGGCGCGGCAATACCATCTGAGCCCCAAAGATGAGAGCCTCGCTCTGAACTCAGTGAATCAGGCTTTCCACACTTATAACCCCGACAACATTTCTTACACAAACTTTTTCGCCAAGTTCAGTAGGGAGAAGGGTTTTCTGCCGAAACCGTTGAGTGACGACTCGGGTTTGACGTTGTTTGAGCTCAGGATACATCTACTCTCCCTTGTACAAACCAGAAAGCACACCTCCGCGGCCATAATAATTCAGTCCTGTGTGCGTGGGTACAAAATTCGGACATATTTTAAACGGGAGCACGCCAAACAAATCAGACTTGCCATCCGCGTCCAGGGAATGATTCGCGGCTGGATCTTGAGGAGACAGCTGAAGCTGCAGGAGATCTCCTTATTAAATGAAGTGGCTCCCGCTCTCCTTGCAGATTTTGATGCCGAGCAAGCCCGCCGTGGAATTTTAGTGAAGAAGAACAATGAAGCAGAGTACGCCGCGAAGATCATTCAACGAGCGTGGGTGAAAAAGCATTTGGAGTTCCATCTTGCATTGGCTGCTATAACAATCCAGAAATTTTTCCGCTCAGTTCACAGTCACGTAAAGGAAATTGCAGATGAGCTCGCTTCGACAGTGTTTGAGCCGAACCGCTGCCTCTTTTTCGTGCCAAACCCACAGTTGAACGAATCTGCTTTCGAGACTCTGCTGACATTTGCAGTTACCAGAGCCCTGTCGATAGAGCGGCATATTTCTGGTGGAGTGCAAACGGACGACAGGCACGCAAAGCTGAGTATTCAGAAAACAAGAATAAGAGCCGTGCATCACATGATGGGCCACAATGTGCATTACGTTCAGAATAGAGGGCTGAATTGGGCGAGGGATGAAGCGGAGCTTGCGGAAGAGAGGCTTGAAACGTTGAGGAATTCACTCGATTTATTGCGAGCTGAAACACACCAGCTCGTTTCACAAAACGATAGCCAGACAAAGGCTCTGGAGGACGATCTATTGCAAAGGATTCAAACGGCCACGAGAGTGTTCTATGAGTGCAAAAAGAGGCGTGAACGTCTGGAGGAGACCCTGCTTCGAAGGACTATAATGATGTCCAAACGGATCGAATGCTGGAGTGGAGTGAAGAAGGCGCCAAAGAAATTAGTTGCAGGAGTCAAGTTTCCTCGCCGGTTCCGGGGCAAAAAGTACGACGCGACCCCACGAAAAGAGCTCGGCCACCACATCTTTCAAGATTTCGGTGCGAAGACCCCTTCAAGTTCTTTGTTTAGCGCGAATTTACCATCCCCGAGAACCGCAGCATGGACCATGTTTATCCTTCGTGGACTCATAAGGAGACCGGAGCTTGCGCGGAGAGTGGGAATCACCGTGCACGGAATGTTCACAAGCGGCTACAACGCCTCTGCGGCATCGATTTCGGTTGCTTCCTACAGAGCAATTGTGCGCCAGCTCGCTGCACGTCGCATTCAGTCTGTGAGCAGGTCGTATCTGCTTCGCACAAAGGAGAAGATCCCTCAGGTTGCTTACGAGACGCGTTGCGTGATCCGTATCCAGCGAGCCTGGCGGGCCGCTGGCTTATTGGGTAGGCTGCGATTTGTCACCAACTTGAACAAGTACATGAAGATGACAGAGCAGTCCATTGCGGGGAGAGACTATTTTCTCACTCCACGGGAACAAAAGGCAACGTCAGCTGCTAAGCGAGAAAGCAGTGCCTCTGAGTCTCTTGGAACGAGTTTAGGGCAGGAGTCGAGCGGTTCTTCGGCGCTCTATTTGGAAGAGGCGGTTTTACGCACTGTGCGCAAGCTCAAGGGGCAGAAAATGCTTCACCGGTGCGTCTCATTGTATTCTGCTCAAGAATCGCCAATCACGAGTGACTGCTGTTTTGATTATGCAAATGCGGTCCTGATGCAAAACAAATACAGCTTTGCATCTCGAACAGCAATCGAATTCAGGAAATCAGATGGAGATCTGGTGGTCACCGCATGGGACGGCGAAGAAGCCACTTTTCTTGTTACGCCACCGCCTTCGCATCATTGCGTTCTCCGCCTTGATACGGTACAGTCGGACATCATCGAGGATAGCACTAATGCGGAACTTGATTATGACTACGTTGCTGGGAATGAAACAGACTTGGTCACCTCGACCGGTCTTCGACGGTATGCATCTTCAGAGCCAGCGTTATTGCGCGTGGGTTTTTCAGACTGGATGGAAATTGGAGGCAGCTCGCTGATAGCAGACCCTTCGCGAGCCGGAGGGACGAGAGCGTCAAATGCAGACTTGGGAAGGCTTCTCACACGCGGAGCGGTACTCACTTCTGGAGAGCTGGTGATTCCCAAAGACATATCCGGGAGGTACTTTGAGAAGATCACCATGGCACAGCGTCTTGGCTCTCCGAGTGCACAGAGCCAGGGCACCTCGACAAATTCGTCCAGTGAACCAACTGGGATAGTTCTTGTTCGCCTCAAATATCGGTCCAAGACCGAAGCACGAGCCAGGGCAGCCTTGTGCTTTGCCCGGACGTGGCAAGCGAGGAAAGGAAAGTGTATTCCACTCTTGTCAGAGGTGATGCTCGGCGCGGGATACAACGGGGACTCAAAGCGACACGTTACGGCATGGGGTTCAGTCCCAAGCTCTTTTCCATCAATTCTGAGAGAAGTGATTCACCGCCACGAGCAAGATCAAGTGGAGGCGACCCGCGTCAAGGCCATGGCAAAGTCCGTCGAGATGAAAAAGCGAGCAGCAGCTACAACGCTTCAGCAAAAGAGAAAACGAAGAATGGATGTTTCGACACTTGGCCAGGAAGGATCCACTGAGGCGGATGATGTCGGAGTTGATGCTGGGGATGAACTCGAGCAAGTGGATGCAGACGAATCCAATCTTGCCGTGGAGACGACTGCGGCAAATCAGATTGAGATGATGCAATCACTTGAGGAGAAGCTACAGCTGTTTAACAGCGCCGCTGGTACATTTGAGCACAGGATGAAGAATAAATCAGTGCTAATTCCTGGATCCTCCATCAATCAATACCTTCGCAGTCTCGGGATTGAAAAGTCTCAGGCAGACGCGCTCTCCGACCAAGTTGCCCTGAAGACCCAAGTTCCCATCTTATTATTCAATGGGGAAAAGGTGGACAGAATAGTGGGTGGAGAAGGTGGGGAACAGAGCCCAGCGCAAGAAGTAAGCTCTGGAGCAGTGTCCCTGGAGCTGGACCTCTCTGCATTAAGAGTTGGCTCTGTCAAATCACCTGTTTCGCTGCAATCTCCTCTGGCAGCAAGTCGATTTGAAAAAGCAATGCTTCCCGAGGTAGTCAAGACAGAGCGAGCATGGCTGGATGCTTCAAGGCAAAGTAATCGAGATGCGCTTGCTGAAGAGAAGACTGCCAAGTACAAGGCCGTGCGAACGGAGCTCGAGTCGCCAACAAAAGTGCAGGCAGTAATAGCACAGCAGCAAATGAACAGTGGGATGTTGGTGCAAGCTGAAGAAGAGGATGAATTAGCACAGGAAATGGAGCAGTATTGGGCTCTTCTGGATCGTGAAGAGGACGACTTGCTCGACATGAAGGAGACCTTGGACCGCTATTCGCCCAATCGCGTAGCTACAGGGAAAACACCAAGCGACAACGAATCACAAGTGCTGCGTATACCGCGAAGTCCACTCAAGTCTTCTGGCCAACGAGAGCAGCACGGTTTGCGACTTAACAGAATGGTGCCTGCGAACCGCCGTTACGAGCATACCTCCGCCACGGCCTTAGCAAAACATGGAATTGGCTCCATGACGAATTGTTTAGGTGCTGGAAAAAGTGGCTGTGGGAGCGGACAATCCCTTATCGAAGCCCAAAAGGATCGAAACGCGAAAAAGGAAGCCAAAAGGCTGGAGAACGTTCGTGTTGCGCGAGAGCAACGGGCCCAGAGAAGGGAGCAGCAGAGTGACTTGCGATCGTCTGCACTTCGCTTTCAAGCGGCCTCGAACCAAATTCTTCGGGAAGACCTGAGTGACGAACGATGCCGTGTTTTGTATCAAGAATACAAGGAAAAGGAGTTCGCTGTGGTGCGTGGCCGACGGGAGGAGTCGGCGCGGCAGGCGAACGTGGTTCGTCAACAGCTCTTTAATACAGCAGTCAAAGCAGAAGCCCGAAGAACCTACCGACTATTTGCTAGCTTGCAGTTGGAGCGATTGGATCAGGCCAACGAGTCAAAGCTGGAGGAAAGGCGCCTCGTCGTGGAGCACGAGCGAGGGCTGAGAAATGTGCTCAAAGCCATTCGCGGCATGCACACTTGACGGGGGAAAGAGCCATATTATTGAACTAGCATTAAGATTTCAGGTGTGTGAAAGTAATAAGTTTCAGCATTTTGGGACCAAAAGACAGAGCAACGCGTTCTCTTTTCAGACGAGAACTTTTTCTCTTTTTAGACGAGAAAAGATCCCAAAGAAAAAAAGATAAAGTCTTCTCTCTTCGAGTTCTCTCTCTCCCCATGCTTTAGGGTGCATAATAGGATTAAGGTCTTTGTCTTTACAGCGATCACATGCCTGGATTTTGTTCTTGCAAAAAATGAAGCACAGTGTTCCGGAAGAACTCTCTCACTTCCTGCGGCCCATCGGCGAAGCACATGTGGTTTGCAGTGGGGTGTGTTACAAAACGGGCGTGCGGCGCGAGCTTGCGAACTATCTTGGCCTGAGACCACTGGACAACGCTATCTTTTTGTCCCCATAGAAAATAGATGATTCGACCAGCGTCATCGAGCTCGCCAAGAACCTCTTTCGTGCTACCTCCTCTTCCCGGAGAGCTCCACCGCCCGCCACCTTTCAAGCGCGACAGGAGCAATCGAAAGCTAGCTCGAACAGCCGCAGGGTTGTCCCAACACTCGCCAATACGAGGGATGATAAAGTAGCTGAGAAGCTCCCTGAAGAAAGGGATCCGAAGTGCAATCTGCAAACTTGGTTGCAGCGGCGCCTCCACAATGTGTGGCGCTTGCAAAATTAGGCGCTTTACAAGATGTTCATACCGGTACGCAAACTGCAGAGCCACGCTCCCGCCCATACTAAATCCCACCAGGTCGAACGGTTTGGAGATGCCGAACACGAGACAGAGCTCCGCCAACTGCTCCACAAACAGCTCGGTGGTGTACGTAGTGTCAGGCCCGTCCGAGTGCCCGTGGCCATACAAGTCGAACTGCGTTGAACCGTAGCTCAAAGTCGTGAGACAGGCATCCTTTTTTTCTTTCTCACATGTACCTCCGCCACTCTCCCCAGCCAACTTACCACCAGTACACTGAACCCATTCCTGTTGAGAAAAGACGCATAGCCCGCCCTTGAATCATTGACAAACGCGTCATTCGACCCGGCGTACCCGTGCACCACCACGACCAGCTCGCTGTGTATGCTCCCATACTCCAGCCGCTGCCCCGCCACCACGCGGTCCCCGCCTCCGTCCGCCAGTAGCGCATTCTCCAGCTCCGATGGTGTCCTGTGCACAGCATTCGGCCCCGTGCTCGCCCCATCATTCGCCACTGTATTCGCGCCCGCGTTCACCACATGCGCGGGGACCCAGCTGGACCCGGGCACTTTGTCCAGGAACACGTAGTGCACATACCCTCTCGACAGCTGCACGTAGTGCCCTCCCGCAGGGCGCTTGCTCTGTCCGGGCATGAGCCCGCTGCCGAACGCCAGTCGCTCCAGCGCCTTGTGCAGCCATATGCACAGGATGCAAGACGCGAATCCCAGCGCGTACCACGCCGCTGTCCCCGCGCCTGTCCCCGCGTCCAAGGCGTCCCACCACACCATTTTTGACTGACTGTGAGACCAGTGCACTCGCTCACAGCTCTGCCAACGGCTGCGCTGCTGCTCCGCGTGCGGCCGCAAGGGGTCCTCGCCGCGGACTGCGGTATAACGGCTAACGTGTAACGGCTAACTGGGCAGTGGAGCAAACTTGGATCTTTCAGGTACACAACTCCAGTAGTTTACTTGTGAATAATAGTATGTATGATGTTCATGGACGTCTGCATTTCTCTTTTCAAAAGCAAGAATCGACTTTTGCCAGGTGCTTCATGGGCCGCCTTTGCTCTTGGTTCTGGTCAGTCTCTGCATTGGTTGGAACGTTTCGCAATTGTGTGCAATGATGTGCCCACCGTGGAGCGAGAGCAAAAGCGTACGACTGGGTGCTAATGTCAATGTCAGCGTCAAGGGGGTCGGTGCAAGGTGCAGGTGCGTTTCGGTGTCAGCCGCGGGTTCTATTTGGTCAAAAGATGGACCCTCCATGTCTCTCTCTCTGCCTGATGGGAACGTTGGAGGAGGAGGCCATCTGGTGAAAGATTTTGTTCTATTGGTCGAGTGTGGGGTGGCTGTGCTAGTCTACAAAGTATGATGAGCGCATGCGCGCGAGAAGGTGTTGCTGGCGACTTTTAGTGTGTAGTTCATTTCGTGCCTGCGAGATTCTACACAAGGTCATACAATTGAGGCTTCGAATGAACGCAGATAAGAGTGTACTTGGCGGATGCCTACCGCCCAACGGGAGAACTCCTCTACCAAATCTGCAAAGAGCATCTCGGTTTCAACCTGAAAGCCGTGTGCATAAAGCTGCTGCTCGAGTATGTTGTGGATTTTCTTTACGGGGGCGTCCAGAGTGCTGTTGATCATCTGGAGTTGGCGTGAGTTGGTAGGATCTGCACAAAGTTCGGAAGTGTCTTCGTACAAATCGCCAAGAAGGTCATCTGCAAGAGGACCGTAGCGTGAAGCGGCAATTTGGGAAAAGAACGCGTCATGATTTGGCACAATCCGGCGAAGGTACATCTTCATAGCGTCCGGAATGAGATGATCGGGGGTTTCGTCGGACTGGAATGCAAGCTTCTGCCAGTAAATGTAGGAGAACAAGAACTCGGGGATCGAAGGCGATACGACGCTGAGAGAGATCGCAAACGTGGAGTACTCCACTTGGTGCCACCAAAAAGAAGGAATGTACAATACTTGACCCGGCAAGACTGTGCCATCGTAGCAAGAATTCAGGACTTGGGCATTCTCTTTGGCGCTCGCGGCGTGGGCATTTTCCCCGAACAGGTCTACTTGGGACTGTCGTCTTGACGGGTGTATGACTGGGTAGACATGAAGATTCCAATGCATGTTTGGCTCATACATGTACACTCGCTTGGTGCCACTGACCTGGGCTAAGAAGTTCCTGGACTTGTCGTAATGCAGTTGCGCGTTGACTCCTGCCTTCCCGATGTGAATGATGCGATGAGAAGAAGCTTTATCCTTCATGGCTGGCTCAACGGCAGAGAACTCGTCGCTAGGCGAAATTTGCTCTTCCAAATCCGGTGAAAGCGAGAGCGGCCCTGAAAAGTATGCATAGTCCGTGGAATCCAGCATCTCCGATATTGTGCCATTGTGATACTGAATAATTTTATCTTTCTCAGCGTCGTTTCGAGAACGCAGCGTGTCCCCTGTTCGACTGTCAGATCTAATTGTGAAGACGCGGTTCCGGCTCGTTCGATATTCCACGGGGAGATGGCCAAGGTGTTGCCGCACATAGTCTTCATCCCACTTTCCTGTGGCTGCCCACTCCTCCGCAACCGAGCCCGTGAGCACGACAGGTTTTCTTTGCATAATCACCTCATTGATTGTAAGCCCGTCCGCAGCAGAGTCGCCAGAATTTTCCCTTCGGAGCTTCACAACAGGGATGTGGTGCATACATTCCGGCTCGGATGCGCCCGCTTTCGCTGCCAACCCGAGCAAGCCGGCAGCCGCCACGATGCTCCCACACTTTACTCTCATCTCTCGCCGCACGCTCGGTGCTGCACGCTCCTGGCTGCCCGTCGTCTACTTCTTGGCGCCCTGGCGTACGGACTCCAAAGTCCAACGCTCCAACACTCCAACAACGCTCCGATACTCTTCACTTCACGCTTTCTAGATATATACTCCAAAGTTCCAACACCTCTCCAACACTCCGACGCTCCAACTTTCACCTGCTCCACCGTTCAACCTTTCAACCGTTCAACCGTTACACTGTTCAACTGTTCAACCGTTACACTGTTCGTATGGTCTGAGTCGAATGGTCTCGCGCTGCACAAGGGCTCTCCTTCCACGCAACACTCTCCACTGATGCTCGCTCACTCACACCAGACACCTGACACGCTCTGTGTTCTCCCTCCCTCGCTCGCTCATCAAATACATCAAATTGCACAACTTTTCGCGGCGCCTACTCCTACTCCTCCGCCTACACCCGCCGCTAATGCCCCGGATACGCCGAGTAGTGAACTCCGGTGAGGTTATTGTTAACGGTAAGTGGAAGGTAGGACCCGGCGCCCCTCGAGGGCAGTGTTAACGTGGTAGTAGGCTGTCGGCTGGGAATGGTGAGAAAGTTGGCACGTGTCCGAGCGGGTTCTCAACAAAGGAACTAAATGGTAAGTAGGGGAAATGGTAGTGTGTAAGGGTTCATTCGGCTGGTTCTGCGCGTCTCTCCCGGTTCTGGTTCCAGATACGTGTTTTAAGAAGCGGATTAAACGTGCATGCCGATTTGAGCGCGCGAGAAAGAGAGGCAAGGTGCTTGCTTGCATGCGTTACGCATGGCGCGAAAGTGGAATTGAAAGTGAGGGTGTAGGTTGTATATAGTATAGTATGGTGGTGATCGAAATATTTTAAGCACCAACTTGGTACTCGAGTACTCAATCTCAGTACCAGTGTCAAGAGCCTTTCTGTGTTGGAACCAAAGCACCGCTTGAACCGAGCTGGGAAAATTGATGGAAAGGGTGGCGTCGAAGGAAGCGCTGTGCAGAGGTGAGAAGTATTGCGTGTGGAAAGCACGATGGAATCGGTCCTTGCCAAATGTAAAAGGTCGACGGTAAGCAAACCTTGCAAGCCACAGATTCTAAACTAAAATCTGAACCTTTGCACATGGTGGCTCATCGTTTGTTCCCGCTATTTTCCGTCTCGCATGACTAGAATGACTAGGTCGCTTGAAGTCGCCTCCGAGTCCGGAGTCCCGCGAACTTGAACCGTGAACGCAAAACGCAAACTTCGTGGAGCGGCCGATACTCTGGTAGACAGACACACAGACATACTCGCTCACCTTTCAGTACGTTTGTGCCAGTGGTCACAGCGAGCAGCGGTGCTCGAGCAACGACTCGGACTCCTGCCTCTTCTGCCAACGTTGCTCGTGTTTACTGTTACTGCAATGGACAATGGTGAACTCACTTTTCCATCTCCAACAAGTTCGTGTGCTGGGTGTGCGGGGTAGATCTTCCGCCTAAGCAAATTGTCGCTGGTGTACTACATACAATTCAGGTTTGCTTCTGTGCGGTGGGCCAAAACCTTCGAAGAGCGCGTGTGCGCGCGCCGTTTGAGGACGTAGCATGTGAGGGAGGCACGTGGGTCACTTCATTCCAAGCCTCTGGGCAAGCGAGGGCGAGGAGTTGGAGGCTCCGCTGCGGGGTGTGTGGGAGGCGGAGAGTGGGTGGTGCAAATCCTTGGGCGAAAGTGCGACTTGTGGCGTGCGTTGGCGGAGGAAGAACTTTCGCAAGGGCGAGCTGTAGTTAGCGTCAAGATGAGTTTGGCGCGTGTAGAAGCAGCGCTGAGGCGGCGAAGGTTTGGCCAGTATAGGTATTTGGTGATAGGATTCTTCTTGTTGGCACTTTTCGGGGCTTTCCTCCGGAAACCGCAGGAACCGGGGCCAGACTTCGTCGTGGTAGTACGTCTTTGCCCTGGTAATCCGGACGAGAATGCCATGGATAAAAATTTCCCGCTTCTAGGTTTGAACGCGGAGGCGGTGAGTCCCAGCAAGTTGGCTGTAATGTTTTGCGAAAAGTTTTGTTTTTTCTCTGGCATCACGTCTCAGCCTTCGTGCACCATGCTCCCCACCACCCTCGATCCCAACGAGCCCTTTAGAGGCCATCAACAAGAATTTGCGGAGATTTGGGGTTCTTTGCCTGCTCTTATAGTGCCACGGGGATGGGATGTTCCAGCCAATTTGGGTGCCATGGTGAACAAACTTCAAGCACAGCACGCTTACGTGGAAGACTTGGTTCTGGGCGTGTACTTTCTTCCAGCAAGCGAACCTGCGAGCCGCCACCGCATGGACGAAAATCCTGAAAGTCTTGGGGTCAAGCAGCAGGGCGTTCTCGATCACTACCTCGAAGCAATGCTGCCATCTGCGTCTCGAGAAAGCTGTTATTGGTGCAAAAGGGTTGTCGTGCAGATGAACAAAGATCGTGGCAAATGTTGCAAAGGAAGGTCACCCATCCCACTTGGAAAAGGTATGAGCCCTGTTCTTCTGCTTGTTGTCATATCAGAGCGTGCCCATGTGAATTTCATTGATACTCTCTGGAGCTCGTCAGAGGCCACCATCTTTTCCAGGTCTACTGATGAACAGCACGTTCTAATTGTGTCGTCTTCAAGGATGGCGTCGGCTTTAGAAGACAATTGGTGGTTTAAGCTTGCCCACGTGGAGCATGTCAGTGTCGACTTTGATTGTCCGCATGGTGCTCTGGAGATTATAGGCTTGTCCCACGTGCTAACAATGCAATATCGATACGACCACGTGGTCCTCGTGCCCTATGACAGAGTGCCACTCTTTGTTTGGACAGAAACCGGGGGTCTGTCAAAGCAAGCCAGTATTGATGTGGCTCCATTGGCTTGTGTTCCAGAGTTTCCGTACGGAAGGCCCAAACGGTATGTCGACGTAGATTATGGCCCAGTCAGGTCTCCGCCTGTTACACGCCCCATCTTCCCTTCTGGGAAAATTCTTGACCGTGTGCACCTGAGCTGCTCGTCGCAGTTTTACATGAAAACGCCACTCTGTGCAGCCTCGTCGACATTCTCGTTATCGGATGACAGTCTCTTGAACATTTTCCACGACAAAGCGCGCACGGCCACCTTGATTGTCTTCCAAGTTTTAGGCGCTGTCGAATCGGACTCGATGGTGATCCGTGGTACCTTTTTAAACGCGGTGTTACCCAAGGAATCTTCGAACAGTCTCCCAGTGGAAGCTACGCAGCCTATTTCGACTCTAGCGAGGCAGCTAGAGGCAGAGGAGAGGGATGGAGCGATGTTCTCAACAGCGTTCGTAAAATCAGGGGCCGTGGTGGGGACTGCGGAGCAACTTGAGGCACTCTCAGAGCTGGCCAAACTCCGTTTAGAGATGTGGTTTAAAAAATGGGGCGAGGGCTCCACACTATCTTCGCAAACGATGAGTGGAGCTTGTGCGAGCGAATTTGTTGGGACAGGAAACCAGGGGCTCCATAGCGCTCTCCTCCCAAATCGCCGAAAATCGTCGGACATACATGATCTTGTGCAGGTTGTGAAAAGCCAAGCAGCAGAGAGTATACGCGCACTTGGCGATCCTGCGCAGCATGATGGGAATGTGTATGTTATTCTTTGCCACACGACTATGCATCTCCGCATGATATCTGAGGCCTTTTTCCAAAACCCGGTCTCCCCGTGGCGTGGGGAG
The DNA here is from genome assembly GCA_012862575.1 of Parietichytrium sp. I65-24A. Taxonomy (NCBI): domain Eukaryota; class Bigyra; order Thraustochytrida; family Thraustochytriidae; genus Parietichytrium; species Parietichytrium sp. I65-24A. Next base: position 633,795 of record BLSF01000004.1, read on the forward strand.
AGAGCCTTGATAGTCCCCGAGAAAAAGTCTCTCTCGGACGCAAGGTTTTCGGCGGCTCTAAAAGAATTGGAAAATTCAGCCGAGAACATCATTGTCTTGCCAGAGAAGTTTTGTGTTCTCGGGGTTTGGGGGGCTCCTTCGTTGGTGTACAAAGAGATGATTGGGTACTATTACGCTTTGACTCAGTGGCCAAACTTGGGGCATTTTTTCCTCGTTTCTGGGGACTCTGTGCCGATTGCCACGAGTGAAGTCTACAATAGCTTGAGCCCGGGTCATTCGTACTTTGATGTGGTTTTCAGATTGCCCGAGAGTGAGACTATAATCGAAGAGTATAGATGGTCCACTTTCACGTGGCTGTGCAAGAATGACTTTGATGTCTATCGCATGAGAGTCCCGATTCACTCCACGGACATTATGTCGCACGCCGCGAAGGCTTCCGAGTGGAAGATCGTTTCTCGCGAGCACTTTATAGAAGCCTTTCTTCCCCAAGGAGAGGTTGAGCAAAAGATTTTTGAGCAGTACTGGGATCACTTTAGTTCCAGTATGATCAGCGATGAGCACTGGATTCTCATGTATTTCCAAGCGCTCAATCTACCTAATGTTCGGGACTGTAGGCTTCTCCACGCCGTATGGGAAGGTGCCCACCCCGTCTCCCTGAACGTTGCCTTGCTCGAGAAAACGCCTCCGCGGTCAACCTCTCGTGGTCTGATAGGTCGTAAATCGCCAAATTTGGTATCTTACCGGAGGGTTTTGAGATACCTTTTTTCTGCTGACTCTGACAAGGCTGTCACACTGGATAATGTACACAAAGGTTGCAGGCCGCTCGAGTAGAAAGCCAACTTTCGAAGGAAAGAATGCACCCTTCGATGTTCAGGCTCTTTTCTCATTTGTTTGTTTGAACTCATCCTCCTGTTTTTTTCAATCATGTGTGAAGTGCCCGTGAAGAGAACGCAGGCAAAAGCAGAGGGGATATGTAAATGACGTTGTGTTCCTTTCAAAAGGTACCAATTTTGCAGGCAGTGTGGATGTTAAAATCACAGTAGAGAGCACGGCTCCAATACTCGGTGAAAACAAGAATCAAGTTTGCGAACTGAAAATTCCTCTTTCGCAAAATTCCCAGTTTTTCTTTGAAACCATCTCTCGAAGTCCTCTTTTAGCAAAGGCCCTGTGCTTCCACTTGGATCCCCGACTTCCTTCACACTTCAAAAAGTTATATCTGAAAGATAGCACGCTCGGAAACTTGAACCTTATGTCGTTGTTATCCACATTGATAACAGTCCCGCGCCCTTCGCCAGCCTCCAACTTGGCATCCTTTCCCACAGAGTCTTCCCCCACAGGACCCACAGGTGTGGTATACGAAGGCGGTGGAGAGAGAGAGGAGAAGGAAGGAAGAAAGCAATTTCCCGACATGCTTTCCAGATCGCGTCTGCTCGCGCGGCGGGCTCTGTTGCGAGTTCACGGCGCTCGGAATGTGTCGTCTTTGGGGCACGGTGATAGCTTTGGTGTGGCGATTGCTTTCTCTCGCAACAACGCGCGGTCTTGTCTTTCCGCTCGACGCGGACAGGCTCTCGTTGCGTTGTCCGCGGCGGGGATAGTGGCGTACGCGTCTGCGATCCCGTCCGTGGGCGTGGCTTCGTGCGAGCTCGGCGCTGAGGAGCTGTCCGCGTGCGATGACTTGTTCGAGCAGAGGGGCTCGGACGGGAACCTGTGGGGATGCTACACGCAGCTGCTGGAGCTGTACGGGCTGTGCGAGACGGACGAGGAGAAGGCCGAGCTGTGCTTTCGTATTGCGAGAGCGGCGTACAACCTGCTGAGTAGCTCGGACCCGAAAGACATGAAGGAGGTGCAGGGCAAGGATAAGAAGAAGGAGCTGGCGGAAAATGCGGTCAAGTTTGCCAAGGAAGCGCTGCAAGTCGCGCCGAACGACTTTAAGAGCCACTACTGGAGCGGCATTGCGATTCAAGCGTATGGTGATCATGTTGGCGGCACCAAGTACACGTTGGAGCGGCTGAACGAGATTCGCTCGCACTTTGAGCAAGCTGCGCAGCTCAATCCAAATGGTGAGTAGTATCTCTATCTTCCTGTCGTCGGCAATCTGCTTAGCTAACTCTTGTTTATAACGTGTTTATGGGTGCACTTGTACAGACGGAACCACGTTTTATTGCCTTGGAAGCTGGTGTTACTCCCTCTCTGATTTGAGCTGGATGTCGCGCAAGCTTGCAAGCACGCTGTTTGCAACCCCACCAACCTCGACTTTCAAAGAGGCCCTTGACTTTTTCTTGCAAGCCGAGTCTGTGGAGCCTGGATTCTGGAACAAGAATGCTCTCATGATCGCAAAGTAAGTTGCTACTCGTCTCGAGCGGGTGAGATCAATCAAAATCGGAATTGGTTATCACTCGGCACAAAATTACTCACTTGTTTTTCCTACTTTTGCGCCCTTGTGTGTCTCCGTTCGCCATGTTTGCCGTTAGATCGTACGAGAAGGTTGGTGATAAAGCAAACGCCTCCGAGTGGGCACAAGCCACCATTGACCGTCCCTGCTTGAGCAAAGAGGACGAAGAGGTAAGAAAAGAGGCCAAGGAGGTCTTGAAGCGTGTTCAGTAAAGCTCGTACTGTTGATAGCGCTCCTCAAAACAAACACAAAACTAAAGGATAAAGTAGATTCTAATCATTAACATTGTCATATCAGCAAGCGCCGAGTTTTTCGAGGCTTTTAAGGGGAATTGGCCAAGGCGAATGTATGGTAGAGTTTGAGTGGCAATGCTTTTGTAAAGAAGTAAGCGTGTCCATCTATACTCGTTGCCAGTTCGAGATAAACAATCTGGCTTTTTTTGCTCAGAGGTTTTCTTGCAAAATTTTCTTGTTCTGCTCTTGCGGGGCAAACACCATATGCTTAAAACGAAGAATAATTTTGTCGTTTTTGGATAGCTTCGCGCCATCTGTAAAGGTGGCGTTAAATTTTCCCGTCTTCCCAAATGAGCTGTCAAGTCGGCCTACTTCTCCCTGCTCGGTGAACAGCTTTTTGCCAAGGAAACGCTGCAAGTCAGCGTCTTTTGCAAACATGGACTTGACAATGACATTGTGAACCTTTCCGTCCGGATCGGGGGACTTGTCCGCAATACGGTCCACCTGGCCTGTGCGCTCTTTGATTTTGTAGACGCGTAGGGGAGAAAGAACCGAGCTGTCGATGGGTTGCAAGTACCGCTTTGAAACAAGGCCATGAAAAGCGATTCTGCACGACTTTGTGTCCACGTCCATGTCGAGCCTAGAGCCAATGATTGTGGCCCCTTCCTGGCATATGATGGGGTGCTCGAATTCTAGCAAAGCCCAATGCAAAAACGGCCCACCCTTGGCTTTGCCGCCGCCCTGGAGCTCGACATCAAAATTGTAGTCTGCGGCTTCGTCGAATTCCAAAACCGGGAGCGTCTTCCCCACGGCGGACTCTGCGACGGCCTTGAGTTGTCCCGAGCCAAAAAACGTTACCGAGCACAAGGTTGTGGAGTGACCAACGGTCACGTGGATTTTGGACCGGGACTCACACGATAGTGTGTAATATTTGACTTTCCTCACTAGGGCAATGACCCCGTGCGACATCTGCGCTGTCCCTGGTGCAGTGAGGACGCCTCTTTCCATTAATTTGGCATTAAGGTTTGTCACACAGATTGCAGCTCGGTCACCCTTGGACGCACTGTTGACTGGGCTCTTGAACATTTGAATGGATTTTACCTTCCTTTCCTCTTTGAGTTCAGGGAACTCGACACTGTCGCCAACGGCAACCCTGCCGTTGAGGACCGTTCCAGTCACTACAGTCCCCTGCCCCTTGATCGGAAAGCAGTGATCAATCGCAAAGTAAAACTGCTGGGTGGAGGCATCTCCCCGTTCAGGCATCTGGGTGGTAGACTTGAGATGGTCGACCAAAGCGTCTAGGCCGAGGAATTGAACGGCTCTGGCGCCGCCGTCTTCTTGCTGCAAAGCCGAGCTGTTCTCACCCACCCCAGCTTTCCCATCACCGCCAACCATAGCAGCAATTGGCAATATCTTTGAATTTTTGAATCGCGTTCCGTCAAGGGCTTGGGCAACCATCTTGGTCACCTTGTCGACGCGCTCGGCCCTCTTCTCCTCAGGCACCAGGTCTATCTTGTTGAGCACCACAGTCAGATCATCTGTGAGAATCTCCCCAATGACCAGACATTCAGCCGTCTGGGTCTGAATTCCCTTGGTCACATCCACGACCAGCAACATCCTATCAATAATCTGCGCGCCGCCGATGATCGTCCTAATGAGCGAAGCATGGCCGGGGCAGTCAACCAGCGTGAATTGCAGCTGCTCGCAAGCAAGTCCTTGTGGCGGGTCCACCGTGAATGCCGAAAACCCAAGGTCCAGCGTAATCCCACGCTCTTTGGACTGTGGGTGCTTGTCCAGCGCTGCAGTGGACACTTTCGTGCTCAAGGCTCGCACCAGCGACGTCTTGCCACTGTCCACGTGCCCGAGTACGCCCACATTCACATTCAGAACACCGCCATTTTCCTGCGCCATGGGGTTTCTAAAGAGAAAGATCACCACACCACCGTTCTTCCTACGTGTGACTGCCTCTGGAACCAATTGCGAACGAGAGATCCGCAAGAGCTTTGCGCAAGTCGCAGTCACCAAACTCAACTCTGTTGCAGCTCACTCCTCGGACAATTTGACGGAACAAAAGGAACAAAAGGGGGTTCCCGCTGACGAACAACGAGTTGATCCCTGGATGAAGGCTCGCTTTGTTCGTTGAGCTGTTCGATGTGATGTGTTGTGATGTGATGTTTATTCATTCACAGTCAGAGTCAATCTTGATCAATGAAATCAAGTGAGTGAAAGACAGAAGGAGAAAAAGAGAGAAAGAGGACTCGGAACGAAAGACAAGGGCGGAGAACAAATAGAAACGAAAGGAAAGAAAGAAACCGGTTTCTCTTTTGAATTTTTGATTGATTGAGACATTGACCGTTTTCTTTTATTTTTCAGTGAACAAACTTCATGCGGTGCGGAGTTAATTCGGGAATTTCGGGAATGGCGAATGAATGCGGGAGTGGATTGACGAAGTGGACGATGAGGGGAGCTTGTTCTGTACAACCCCTCCACGTATGGCGGTACCGGCTGCCGTATGCGTTTGACTTGGCCTGACTGTAACTCTTAATTCAACTTTTGATTGGTCTACTGTGGGTCGATTCTTACCTTTGATTGATTGAGAAAGAGAGAAGAAAAGCGAAAGCTCTGCATTAATAGCAAAGGAGAAAGAGCGAATTCTGAATTCTGAATTCTGAATGTGGCTGTGATTTTTTTGGATGAAGAAGACAAGACCTCTCTGCCATTTCCGAAAATAGCGTCTACTGACTCTACTCTACTAGCTAATAGAGAGTACCAGCGCTCGACTCCGCCTTGTCGCAAACTTTCCGAAATTGTACCCTCACAAGCTTCACTGAACTGTAGTTTGCACCTTGAGGAGAAAGGGAGAGAGAACAATTTACTGTAGGACGTATGCGCTTCGCTGCTCTGGTGAAAGGAAAGAAGGAAGGAAGAAAGGACGGAGGAGGGAAAAAAATGGTTGCAAAAAGCAGAAGAGTTCACAAGCCAAACCAAACATAACTTTAGAGAGTAGGGTTGAGGATTCCGCGCTAATGGTACGAAAGCCCACGCTTATCTTACTGCGTCTTTCTCCTCAGACTTCCGACAAGCGCAATCAAGGACAGTGAAGCTTGGCGCGCAAATTCCGTTGCCCAAATTGCGCGAGTCCTCGTAGCTGCTGACCTTGCTTTCTCCTTGCCTCTCTGGCTGTGAGTACTTGCCATAAAAAGGTAGAAAAGAAAAAGAAAAATGGAGCAGGAGTGGGAAGGAGGAGGAAGATCAGAGGAGGAAGAGGTGGTGGAGAGGTGGATTGAGGGGGTAGAGGAGGCCAAGTGACCGTGACCGAGAGCGCGCGACGTTAAATTAATAAATTAAAAGCGAATTAAAATTTTCGTCGGTCGGCGAGTCGTTGAAAATTTGGGCACTGAAGTGTCTCGTCATCAGTCAACGCTACGTTTCATTGCATCGCCAGGGAAAGAGCCCAAGCACAAGCTCAATACTTCTTCCCTCGCTGGAAACATCTGGAAACGGAGACCACGTACTCAGGCGAAGAGTGGTTACTGTATGTATCTAAACATTTTCCCATCCACCTTCGCTTCAACCTGGCGTGCGACAAGATATATTTCGGAACGACGAAGCGGTGGGGCTCTTGCGAACTTGCGGCGCACAGTGCACAGTTGTGTAAGAGAGCTTGTTGGAGACAGCGGCTGTGGTTGGTTCTCAGAGCGCCTCGCATCTCATAAGTTGCCTCCGCCTCTCTCGTGCTCATGCCACAGAGAGAGAGAGAGAGTATGTGTGTGTGGGTATGTGTGGATCGCTTGTTTCATCACTGCAATTTTTCCTTTGTAAAAGAAACGCAGTGTCTGCATTGGCAGTAAACTAAATTATTTCCGGCTTTTCTTTCACTGCCTTTGACTCTTTTTCATCAAGGTCAACCAAAGGAGTGGTACTCAGTATCGTGCAAATCAGAGCCTGTGAGTCAAAGGAAAGGGAGACAGACGTTAGGCGGCAAGCGTAAGACACATTGCGCGAGTGCAAGCGTGCGTATGCGCTATTATCTTCTAAGCTCACTTGGCAACGAGTCAACCAGAGCTGGGTGGTGGATACTGGCAGAGAGTAGAGCATGGTACTGAGTAGCGCTCTTGCTAACCTCGTGGCATACTGTTTCACCTTTTAGCTCTGTGACCGCCGTGCTGGATGTGCGCCACAGAGTCTGTCTGAGACGCAGGGAAAAGGAAAAAAATGGAAACAAAGTCGACGGACGAATTTGGAAGATAAAGAATTGTGCCGCACATGAGCGAGTGAGTGAGTGAGAGTGAGAGAGAGAGAGAGAGAGAGGGAGAAATCAAGCTTCGATTTCTGAATTTCTCGCGTGAGTGACACTGATTCAGTACTTGTACTACTTGATTTCGGCATTGTGACTGTGATCGTAGACGATCGAACTTTTGAATCCCCTTCCCACTCTACTTGAGCTCTGTTTCCTCAGAAGCAATTGCGTCTTTTGTCCCGTGAACAAAAAAAGGGGGAGAAGGCAAGCAGAAATCTCGAGTTGTGGAAGGCGGAAGAAAATGTGAGAATGGAATAAGTTAAGCTTAATTATCCACAAGAGAGAGAGAGAGAGAGAGAGCTTCAGAATTCGGAATTCACAGTTAGTTCAGAACTTTTCATTTGTAGTAACTTTACTAAAGTCGAATCTTGCGCAATCTCGGCCTGGCTGTTACTTCGTCAAAAGTATGTAAGCAGTTTTTCTTTCCCAGTCAGTGGGAAGCTCTGAAAGCGCTAAGCTTGGCGAACGACACGACGTACTCACACTCAGTATCTTGGTTGTTTGATCGATTGGAGTAGATTGAAGTTTGGTGAACCGATGTACGCTTTGCATTCTTTGCATCATTCCAACCAGCGATTGGGTCAGTCACGCTCAGACAGGTTGGGGTGAGAATGCATGGTCTGAAACCTGTCGACTGTGCATGATGTAAAGTGGTGGTTTGTTCCTCACCAGCTCACGGTTGCGGTGCGGTCGGGGCGAAACTTTACTACGAGCCACGTTCTCCTCGTGCCCACCGCGCTTCCGAAAAGCGTGTGTCAGTAACAGTGTGCGCGACCGACCATACCGATCATACCGGATGTAAACATCCGGAAACTCGGGCTGCAGGACACACGTGAAAACCTTGAGCTGCGGCATGCTGTGGCGCGTGATTATATTGATTTTCGCAGTTGGGAACAAAGAAACAAACACAAACAGGTGATTTCTTTCCGACTGTGATCGCGGTGATTGCGATTGCCTCGCAAGTCAACGATCATCCAAAGTTAGGTTTCCCTTGCCAATGACGCTGAATCTCCTGCCTACCTCCATGTGTGCTGAGAGCTGAGTACTGAGTGACTTGCTTGTTCGCATCAAGCAGCCAAAGCGCAAAAGCGGAATTACCACTGGAGTTTCCCGGTTTTCAAAAAGTAAGACTGGCAAGTTGTTCTTCCAAAATTTCCGTCCCCAAAGTGTCGAGGAGGTCGAATCGCCCGGTTCATGCATACGTTTGTAAGATAGGGCCATTACGGCAACGCTTTGCGACACGTACGACAGCTCTTTCTGCGCAAGACTTTTTCCTGGCTCTCTTGGCTCTGAATTAAAAAAAAAACATGAAAATACTCACTGTTCTCCGTGTAATACTGAGTACTACTACACAAAGATGCCCCGCGCATTTTTTCTTTTGACGTGTGAATTCTAAATTCTAAATACTACATTTCACATGTTACTCCGCGCGGTTTTTACAGTTTTTACGTTCTTCTTTGCGAGGAAAAACGAGTTGACAGAACGCAAAAGCTCTCGAAAAACAGTCGGATGTATGGTCGGGAAACCGAAGTTCAAAAGAGACAGTACTACGTATGTACAATCCCCCAAGGCTTAGTCCACGTCGTAAGCTAGACTTCTCTATCTGCTAAAAAAGTGCTGACCAAGTTCGCCTTCTATGCGAATTCTCTAGTGAAAAAAGGGACAAAACTGCGAGCTCTATTGTGATTTACCGTATGAGTTAGGACTTTCAATTCTGGGTCCTAGGTTGCGCATGCTGAGTAAGCATGCGTAGTGGCAAATTTTAACCTTTTTGCACATCAAAATTTGAGTCAAGTATAGGAGTGGCAAAGTCCAACTCCATTTCTACATGGAGTCATTAACTAATGCATAAGATCCACACACGGTCGCACGTCGCCATCTTCAGAAAAAAGTTGAGTGCGGAAATAATGGAAATCAGGAGAAAACATTGGTCGTTGGTCAAGAACAAAATAAAAGCGTAAATCATACCAGTAAGGTTTTGATGTGTTGATGTGTTGATTTTGAATGCGCGAAATAAATCGCTCGTAACTTATTGGGAATCAGTACTCATCACTCAGTACTGACGCTATCAGTGACGACACGACATCTAAGCTTGTCGTATGATCCAGCCCTGCAGGGCTTCCTAACGACCATCTCTCAATTATTCCTTCCACGTTTTCCCGATAGAGTAAAGATAGAACGCGACCTAAAAAAGATTCGCTGACAACGCAAACAGCGTGAACTTTAGCGTCACTATAGGGCCTCCTGTTTCCACAGCCTTCCAGCACTGCAATGATTGACTGACCTAGCTGCAATCAGATCTTCCGACTTTGCGTACAGGTTTCCAATGCAGACAGGAAGTTGACGTGGACCTACAGCTTCCCAGGCTTTTCCTGCCCCTTCCTTTCCTCTTCTTCAGGTATATGAAGAAACTCCTAGCGTCAATCGAGGTCGGGGTGAATTAGACGAAAAGTGATGGGCTATGAAAGATGCTAGCTACACTGCGCGGGAAAAAGAGGAAGGAGGGTGAGCTCCCCACAAACGTGAAAAGAATCCGAAATCTGAAATTTGTTCTGAATTCTGAATTTTGCAATCTCGGTAAAATGTGCATTCTTCCGCGGATTTTATGTATAGTATGCCAACCAAAAAGTCAATAACAAAACTTCCTTTTCCTCTGTGTCCACAATCGCAATTCAAGAATCGGAAACTAAACTTATGCTGAATTCAGAAATTAAGAACTAGGAACTCACTGTGAATCCAAACCTTTTTGAACTCTCATCATCAGAGCAGGACACACACAAAGTAGAGCATTTTCGACGTGCAATCAAGGTGCCCTTTAGCTCGCGCGGTACGGTTGCAAGAACACCAGTGTACTGAGCTTATCGGAGATACGGCTCTTTGCGAGGGACAAAAATAAGATGATGACGATCTCTTGAATGAAAGGTGTTCTCGCGGAATACAAACATGACTGCATAACGGTGGATGAGGGGGACGACACAAAGCTCCAAGTACTTGTGCGTTTCGTCCATGCTGTCCTTCCTCCCTCCTAGATTTCACACCCGCTTCCTTTCCAGAATTCAGTTCAGAGGTCATAGAGAAAAAATACCTTTGTAAGGTTTTCCCGCGCCGACGTATGCATGAAAGATACGGGATGATACGGGGCTGCCACGTCACACGTTTGCCTTGCAGGTTCTAATCACGGGGTTCTAATCATGACGTTTGCCTCGCAGGTTCTAATCAAGGAAACTGCACCAAACCTGGGTTCTGGCTAGCTCTGGCGAAACAGCACTGACGAGAGGCGTTGATGGCCGCTAGTGCCGAGCTCGCACTTGCTGATGCAGTTCCAAACATTCAAGCGTGCGTAATTGCGGGTCCGGGCGGTCCGAATGCATGTGTCTTGGTTCGGCATAGAAAGGATGTGACCGAAGAGCTGCAGTTTTGATGTGGACGGACGGCAACGGGCACACAAGACACCTGTAAGTATTGAAATATGCGAAAGAGCCAGAGCTCGATGCTTTCAAGACATTGCTTTGGTTCAAGTTCGTCTTTCCTGATTGATTGATTGATCGAGTGTGAGCAATGAGTTCCATTCAGGTGAGATGAGCCTTTCCTTTCTTCAAAGAATGCAGGGAGATGGAGTGAGTTTGAGGTGCATGACGACGGTAATATTGAGAGGTGGCTGGTACCGTTGGAGGAATTGTGGTGTGTAATTCACACGATTTTCACGTTGAAATAAAAAACCGAGAAATTGGTTGCGACTGATGCGCTTGCCTTGTTGAAGCGCAAGGTGTCGCAAAGACGACAAACGTTCAGCCCCCGGGGAGCTGAGCGTTCAACTGAGACACGCGCATGGCTTTACAAATTGCGATTAAATTAACAGTCTGTTTCGGATCTCTTCTTTGCAGATTCCTCACGAATTCATGCCGGGCTTCCAAGCGAAGTAAATTCCGAAAAACGCAGCTCCTTACACTGCGCTGGACATGCCTGTGGGAGGGAGGAAGCCCCGAGTGGTGGGTTGATTCTTTATGTTTGCATAGCTATGACCAAAGTGAAACGGAAACCAGTCGCAAAGATGGGTTCCATTTGCGACTGATTCACAATTGCGAGCCGTATTTGCTGCTCTGATAATGGTGATTCGACCGCTTCTCCTGCCTCTCTTTTAAATCAATCACAGCGCGGGAAATCGCGGGAATGGGGAACTCAGTTTTACCTGTGTCTTTGTGGTGATGCTCGCGGTTAAACAGAAGCGGCGTTTCGACGCTTTCACGCAAAAAGTCACACAAACAGGGGGTTCCAAATCCGTTCTCGCCGTAATTATCCACATTCGCAGTCCGTTTCTAACCCTTTCAGCCTCAAGACAACTGAGCTCGCAGTTTCGTTACCGTTAGGCAGGTGTCACTGGCCTGAGGGACAAACTAGGCTACGCTTTTCTGACAAAGTGAATTCTGAATTCTCCTTACACGTCATCAGGGGGTGGCGACGCACTCCAGGGTGGTGTAACAAACCGCGATACCACGATGCCACGACGCCGCGATGCGGAGCACATTTCGCCAAGAAAAGTCCCTTTCAAGACCCGTTGGTGAGATATATTTCAATTAATCAAATGGAACACGATGTGAAGGAATTGCATTCTCCTGAGAGTTTCATCATTTCCAAGTCACGTTTTTCTGCTGGTCTGTCACGTGTGTTCCGTGAAGAACAGAAACAAAGAAAAAACAGTTTGGTTTGGCCTACTCGTTTTTTTCCCTCTCGTTGGCCCTCCGAAGCTGACAGTGAGGGGTCTTACTGGCTCGTCCAGTTCCGTTTGGTGTGCAAGCCCCAGCTCCCTTTCCCTCCCATATCGTGCCTCCTCCTCACAGCCAGTGAACATCCTTGTACGATAAACGTCTATGGCCGGTCTACCCGTACCCAACAGGACACCTTTTGGATGGAGGGGTCCAACGACGGGCACTTCTCTCACCTCCTTCCTCTTTCCTGCAAGCTCCCATCCTTCTCCCGCGAAAAGGGAGGAGAAGGTAGGAATTTCAATCCCCGAGAGCCGTGGAAGAAAGAAGGGGGCACGGCGCCCTCACATGTCGACCGCCCCCGTAGCAGTGCCTATGCGGGGACTGTGAGAAATCCCTTCCCCAAAGTCCTGGAGACGAGGTCGGGACACCACAGTCGCAAACTGTAGGGCCTCGAAGTCTAAAGTCCCATCCGAACTGAAAGTCGGCAAAACAGGCCAAGCCAGTCAAAGAAGGGCGCGCTCATGAGACGCAAATTGTGCTTTGTTTATCTTGTTCTCTATAATTTACTTACGAATAACATCAGTCCAGAATATCAAATTTTCAATTGCAGTGCTGAGTGTGACGTGGTGGGTGTGAGTAGAGAGCGACCTCCGAGCTTTTCGACGATTGCATCATTTTGCATCGTTTGTTTGATTGATTGATCTGAAATGAGATCAACTTTGAATGGTTTATGTGCGTTTGGATGTTTTGAGGTTGAGGATTGCTTCTCTTCGGTGCCAACCAAGGTCTTGTCAGCCTGGTTTTCACATGAGAAGAAACATAATTTTACCATCAACAAACTTCCTTTACGCTGTTAGCTTCGTCGTACGTGGTCGACCAAGCGCCATTGCGAGCGCCATTGCGAAAGCTTTCTTTCTTTCATTTCTTTCCTTCTGTCTCTCCAGTCCAGTCCAGTCCAAATGCTGCCTGTGCGAAACAAACATAGCTTTCAACCATGCAATACGTCTCGCCCCACTGCTTCACTGCTTCACTGCGTCACTGAACAGCGATGGGATGGGCGAAAGTTGAGCTGGCCAAGCTTACACCTCGCAGTGTCCCGTGCCGCAAGTGTCGTAAGCTGCCTGACCTGACCCCACCTACGCGATTCATAGTTTCGCAAACGCAAATGGCATGGAGGAAGAGAAGGGAGATCATGACGTTGTTTGGTGCCCCACGGTTAAGGATCAAGCGCAGCATCAGCGAACGACATTTGCCAAATGTCGCGAGAGGTTGCGAACGAACAAGGAAAGAAAAAGAAAAGCAATAGGAAAATAGTTCGCACACTCCGTTTGCAGCCACAGCGCGCTACTCCCAGCCGCTGCAAGTGTACTTGTGGCGTCTCAGCGCCGCGGGCTAAGCCTGGCTGAGAGGCGCGATTCGCAAGCAACGGCCGTCCGTCTCGGGCCGTCCGTCAAATTCGCATACAACGCCGAGTACCGATGCTTGAAAGATGTGTACCACAAGTGTGAGCCTCCGAGCTGTCACCCTCGAGACGCCCCAACTCTTGAGCTCCGTTTACTCCGTTTCCCTCCGTATTCGTGTGTGGGACAGTGGAGTGAGGGACGGTGGAGTGGCGACCTTGCCAATCAGGGGAGATATGCATGCTGTGGTAGTTTCGGTGGTGGTGTTTCATGTCCGAGATTCCGGGTGCTAGCGGTGGTGGTAGTTGACACGGGTCCATTCGTGCGACTGAGATGCAACCTTGCTTCAAGTTTGTATTCCTGAATGTTTTGCGTGGTTTGGATTTGTCAACTTCTCATGCGCACGAACTCTCACCGTGTAGCCACTTCATGTGGATGAAAATGTGATTACAAGCTAGCGGCTGTAGAATTCGTCGCCCCCTCTTTCTATTTCTCTGGCCTTGTCAACGAATCCATCCTTCGGTCGATGGTTGCACAGAGTAACACAGAGTAACCTCTCTTATTTATCGATTGATTGAATTGTTTTGATTGATTTCTTTTTACATTCACAATCAATTCCGCTTTTTCTTTGCTTGGCTCTGCTTGGCTTTGCCCCTCACTAGACCCTCCTACTTCCCCACTTGAATTCTGTAATTTCTATCATTGAGAGAACAAGTCCAAGTCGAGTATTACCGGGCAGCCTTGTACCAACGGTAACATACCATGGACTACTGGAGCATAGCATGTGTGTAGAGAGTGGTATGTTGTGACCCATTTCCTCCGAAAAGGTCGTCAACTCCGGTCATAATCACTCGACTAAAGAGGAGTAGGGAGCTCGATTGCTTTTGCTGGACTAGTTTGTTTCGTTTTGTTTCTTTGACTCTTCAATTTAGCGCTGTCTCGCAAACTTCCCGAGATTGGAAAAGCAAAGAATAATAGGAGCCATACAGAGTTTTAGTCAAGAAACACAGCTAGTCACGCACTGAGTCAAGAATTCTCTAGTGAGACTGACTGACTTGGACGTGTGAGAGGTTGTTCAAATTTCCAAATCCAACTCCAAATTCCGCATTCCGCATACTGAGAATACTGATCGCACTGCGGTGGTACGCTAATCGTGCAGTGTTTTGGCCACCCCTACGACTGCTCTGGATTCACAAGGTCGTTCTGAAACGGACTGCGAATGCAAAAACCAACTAAAAGTCGTCCAAAACAACAAAATAACGAATCCATCTCACTGTGGAATTAATTCCTCCCTTCGGCGGCGCAAAGCACAAGCGCTAAATGATCTAAAATCTGAACTGAACTCTGGACAAACCTGTCATGAAATTCCGCCTTGAAGCCACCTGGCACGTGTACTCGGTATGCCAAGGGGCGTCCAACCCTCTGGTGCAGTTCACCGTTCGAAAGACTTGAGTCAGCTTCGAAACCGTGATGGTGACTGACGGAGGTCGATGTTCGTAAGCGCATCCCACGGTCACAGCTGTATGACAAGTACGACGGGAAATAACGGCGAGGATTTGCGACTGACCGAGTCACCACCCGACTCACAAGACTCAGGGGGCGCTTCTCGCACTCCTATCTCCCACCGTACAGCGTTCCGAGTCGGCACTTTCCCCTCACCCGGGAGGAGAAGGAGGCCCTCCCAGCAGCCCCGACACTCTCCCTCCTCCATCTTTCTCCCAGGATCGTGCGAAATTGTTTCCTCCTCTTTGGCCTTCAGTGTCCAGTGCCCAATTAGCACTCCGGCATACCAACGTCTCCACCTTCCTCCTCCCGCAAGAAAGAGCGATTGAGTAGACTCTTCAGTAAGAGCTCGCTGTTCCCGTAACGGTGGGAATGCGAATAGGATGTTGATTAAGAGCGCTGTTCGTGCATAAGGGCAAGGGAAATTGGAGGAAATACGTGCTTGCGGGCCACGGAGCAGTCGTAGGAGGGGCGGGGAAGTGCTAAGGAGAAGGAAGGTGTCAGATGTGCCAGCACACTGGTATAGCGAGCTATGCTGTAGGGATAGATTATACTGGGACTGAGGTCCGCGCGTGCAGTGAATCTAACTGGAAGACTACCTTCCCTGAAAGGAGTGCCTAGCGCACAGCGTAATCTTCTCATAAGCATGTATGCGCTGCTCCCAAGAGACCCTGTATCCTGACTAAGTTAGAGGTGGCTGAAACATTTTCAAGAAGGAAGAAGGAGTGCGGTCAAAATTTGTAGCGCTGGATGGGCCGTGACAGTGAGTTGGGAAAGCGTTGATTCTTTTTTTGCTCGGTGTGACACTCCTCCGTCCTCAATGCGGCCTATTTGCTCCGGGCTTTGGCCAGTTTCAACTTCAGAGCGGCGCACTAGCACACGCTCATAGCTGACAAGTTGGCGATCTCAAGTGCCTACATACATACTTGTTCGGCATTAGGTCAGACGAAAGTTCGCAAACCGGGAATTGGACAGCGATGCAGGCCAAGGGCGGTTTGTCTTGTTCGTGTTTTTCTTCCCACTGAATATCCACTGTCGAGTAGCATCAAGTACTCGCAGCCAGCGCAACACTACCTCGTCGAATGTCGAATGTCGAAAGTCAGCCTGTGACGCAGTCGGTAAGTTAAGCTCCATGTAGCGGGAACAGGAAGGAGAGGCGGAGACAGCGGCAAGCTAGCTGCCGCGTTGCACTAGCGTCGAGTACTGTTACTCTATCTAGACAGAGCTTCGGTGTAGCTTCTGTAATGGCTCGAAAAATAAGAAGTACTTACTAGTCCCATACGACGAGCGAACGACCGATGCGCTGCGATACAAACGCTGCGCTCGCAAGTGTCCGATACGGTGGAGATAGGTGAGGCTTGAGGCTACTAGCAGAGGAAGAAAGGATTAGGGACCCCAGCACCTCACGCCCGGAGATTGACAACCAGCCTCCGGCCAAGGCTTGCTGTTCAATTTAAGGTTAGCGGAGCTTCTTGGCCGCTTCCCAAATAAGTGGAAATGATTTATGATTTATGATTTATGATTTATTTTAATTGAAAAAGAGAAGGAAAAGTTACGCGGAAGGTTTTGCGGCTTGTGCGACAGGTGTGCACTGCCAAACATTCTTCCAAAGTTCGCCTACGCAAACGTACTTGGGACGGTACACTAGAACGGCAAAGGAGATGTAAGTACTTGTGCTGATGCCGCGGTACGCTCTGCCTGGTTGTGTGCGGTTGTATGTTGAACGCTGTTCTCGGAGTCGCCTGGGCAGATGACAGGTGACAGACAAATTATGTCGACATATTTCTCGGCTTTTGTCTGCTGCCATGGGCCAGAGCAGGCCGGTGCCAAAATATGAGTGAAGTTCACTTCCTAACTCAAAGCCAAGACCCACGGGTGAGCAAACATGAGCAAAACAATCCAAGTCCAAAGTTTGCCTCCATCATCATCTCGGAGCCTCTCTGAACAGCTTCGTTATCCTTTCTATTTTTTTTCCCTTTGTTTTTTCTCACTTTCATCATTTGCCGCATGCCGAGTGAATCGAATGAGTAGAAATAGAAGAATTCGAAGATGAATTCAAAAAGTCAATTTCGATGAATCAAGAAGCAGCAACTCTTGATTGATTGACTGTGAGATCCATTGCAAACTCTGGAACGGACTGTTCTGACTAAGCTGTGGACTCGTTGACTGGTTGATTGCTGGACTCGTGGACTCCATCCGCCCTCTCTCCGTCACACTCACTCCCTCATTCGCTCTCACTCATCTCGTCAGTCGACAGAATTTCTGGGACCAGGAGTACACCGCAGCACTAGTACCGGTACGTTACTACAACTTCGTTTGCCAGTGGCACGTGAGAGTTTAGAATTTAGAATATTTAGAGTGTCGTTGTGGTTTGTGCCATCATGGCCTCTGCCGTGCCACCACTCTGTAGTTTGTCTGGCTGTCTCTCTCTCTCTCTCTCTCTCGCTACTCTTGGACTGAGTGAGAGGCGAGTGCGCGCTTCTGGCGCACAGCACTGCGAGCCGTAGCGAGTTTCTACCGACGACAGGTATGTCTCGTGGTGTCCAGACTGCACAAAGGGAGGGAGAAAGGTGGAGCACTCAGTATTCGCACTAGCAATTGCTTTCAGTCTTTTAGTACTTGGTGAGAGGAGGGTGGTTAGGCTTGCAAAGGTGAGCACGCAGCGGCCCTTCAACAGCGCCTGGAAAGAGAAGAATCTTGTTAGGTCGGTTTGCCAACTGTTAGGAGCCTGCATAGGATGCTCAACGGCTGGGGAAATACATCATTTGGCCGAACTGAGAACTGAGAACTGAGAACTGAGAACCGAGAACTGCCGCGCAGTGAGTGCAAAAGTATTCTGTCCACACTCAGGGAAGCTCTCACAGGACAGAACAAAAGTAGTGTTTCGTTAGGTGAATGTTAGGTAGAGGAAGCCGGGGCTGCTTTGATTGACTGTGCATGTGTGAAGGCGCGGAGGGTTACCGAGCACAGAGACTCAGAGGGGGCGAAAATGAGAGGAGGATGTTTTTCATTTGAGGGCGAACCCTCTGTTTGTGTCGCTTCAGACCAAAACTGCTCAGTAACACTGCATCGCCAATTATGACATACTCTCCCTGTCGTGTCGTAGGCCATTTACTAGTGCGGAAATAGAAGCGCGCAAGAGGAGCACTCCCGAAAGGATTCTTTGCTTGTTAATACTCCGCACCTACGTGTAAATATATGACCAACGATCAACTTGCTTTAGGTAGGGCCCCGATAGAGAAAGCTATGCGCCAGTGGAATTTTGCTTGCTCCTACTGCGAGCTAAGTGGTGATAGAGAAGAGTATGGTTCTTGGAAAGTGGAGTGCCTACGCAGTGCGCTATCAGGGTCGTATACCGTGGAATAGGGCTTGTGGGAGCTGCCCTTTGCACATTTGGGGAACATTTACACAGGGAGGAGGCAGGAAAACTTTCACCCGTGTGCTAGCGTCAACGGTAGGAAGTGGAAGGGCGGAAGGAGAAAAGCTTGTATGAGAGAGGCGAAGGGCTTGAGAAGGAGAGCCGGATATGGAGGAGAGGCCGTGAAGCACTGGCAAAGGAGTGAGTTGCGGACTAGAAACGACATAGGAAGCGGAGCGGAAATTTTGAATTCTGAACTTCTACGTCTGTCCTCCTCCTTTGGGAGTTGCAAATGCACGCACCCCTTGTTTCATGCTGTGAGAGGCGGAGGAATGTTTCTGCCTGAACAGAACGATAACACGCTCAGCTCTGCGCAGGGAGAGGGAAGGGGCAGCCGCGTTGCTAGCTACAGCTTATAGAAGAAAGAAGAATCGCAAGACGACCGCGGCGCGGAGGAAGAGGAAGAAGAAAAAGAGCAAACGGCGCGTAGGAGGTCGGGAGAAGGAAAGGTCCAGAGGAGAGGAGGCGAGAGAGAGGGAGCGAGGGAGAGAGAGAGGAGGGGGGAAGTTTTCTTGGGAGGGAGTAAGGAGGGGAAAAAAACGAAAGAAAAGCTAACGACCCAAGAAGTCGACTAGAAGGGCGGCAGAGCTAGAACAAGCTCGCCATACTCCTCCTCCTCCTTCCTCCTTCCTCCTCCCTCCATTCCTCCTCTTTCACCTTCCATCCTCTTCCCCATTCTTCCTCTCCTTCTTTCTTCCTTCCTTCCTTCTAGCAACAGCCAGTTGCCAATCGGTTGACCAGTTATCGAACTTTGGACTTTGGGGTTGTGGCTGCCTCTCCTGTTCTCCTACAATCAAACACCATCAACAAGAGCAAAAGTGCAAAAGAGCAAAAGAGCAAGGCAGCAACGCCGTATCGTCCATTCGGTCAGTTACTCAAAGCAGCAGAGCAGCAAGGGCACGGAGGCGCACTGGACCATACACGGCCCTCACTCACTCTCTCACTCGCTTACTCACTCACTCATCAATTCCCCTCCGTCTCTGGAAAAAGCAACCCCAAAGGCCAAACGAAGAGGCACACAGAGGGGGAGAGTCAGACGTCAGACAGTCAGAGAGACAGACAGACTGCCAGAGCAGAGCAGGCAGCAGGGTGTGGGAGGTGCACAAGAGTTTAAGAGTGTTTTTGCACACTCCAGAAACTCCAGAGGCCAACCGTGCATTTCGCTTGTTGATCGCGAGAGACAAACACCGAACTACCTGTCGTCGAGCCTGCAAATTTCGCAGAACCGAAAAAGCACCGGCGCGTACTTGGTGTACCGTTCCAATCTGCCTTTTCTTCGGCGAAAAGTGAACAGATCCCATTCAGTTGGAATCTTGAGTTGGGTGGTCAAAGGCCGACCGGAAGGTTTCTTAATTTCTTGTTCATAATTACGCCAAAACACTCGCCGGAGAAGCAGTCCCCTTCGCAGGGCAAAGTGCAGGCTATGTTTGTGGAACCTTTCGCCCACGGTCCCTTTAGTATGGATAGTCGGGCCGCTGGCTTGGGAGCTGCCGCAACCAACGGGAACAAGCTTGCGCAGTCAGGCGCTTGCAAAAACGAGCTCATCTCAGCTACCGCGACACCAGGCGCTAACAAGGACACTGACAAGATGGGCACCCCAACCAACGCACCACAACAACAGCAGCAGCAGCAGCAGCTTCTTTCGATCCCCACCACGACTGGTTTGCCGCCCAAGCACAACGACACTCCTCAGCAATTGAAGCTTGAGCTGCAACAGCAGGGCTCACGAAAGCGCTCTCTCAACAACCCCGAGAACTCTGGCGACGAAGATGAACAACCTTCGCGTAAGAACCGCTCTCTCGCCAGCGGCTCCTCTCGCACTTCTTCCACGTCATCCACAAACTCGCCTTCCAGCCCTGCCAAGGACAAACACGCCAACAAGAAATGCAGATTTGCGGGTTGCGAAAAGTTCTACCGCTCCGGGTCGCGATACTGCGTGAGCCACGGTGGGGGCAGGAGGTGCATGGCACCGGGCTGCACCAAATCCGCTCAGGGCTCCACGAACCACTGCTCTGCGCATGGTGGTGGCAAACGTTGCCAATACACAAACTGCACCAAGGGTGCCCGCGGCAGGTCTGACTACTGCATCTCGCATGGCTCTCAGGTTAAATCCATGCTTGACTTGCGCCAACAGCACAAACAGCACTTCCAAGGCAAGCATCTCGGCAGAATTCCGTCCCCTTCATTATTAGGTTCTCCGATGTTTCCTGGCATGTCCTCTTATTCCTCCAACAACTCCCTGCTGCACTCAAGATCCTCGGGCCTTTCTCCAGAGCTGGCCCCATCCGGGCTCCATCACCCGTTTGGCTCCATGGGACACCTTTCCATGGTCCCTTCTCAACTCGAGATGGCTCAATTGGGTAGTCTCGAGGCGCAGCAACAACGGGCCATGTTGTACCGCCAGCAGCAACAACAGCAGCAGCACATGAACTATTTGGAGATGCACCAGAGAATAAACGCCAGCAACGAATCCTTACTCGCCTCCCGCATGCAGATGCCAATGGACCTTCAAATGCTCAACTCCATGCATAGTCGCCACCACAGAGCCTCCTCTGGGCTGTCCGCGATGGCTGATCCGTACGACCCGATCATGTCTACACTTATGCGCCGAACCTCCGCCGACGCCCCTCTTCCTCCCGCGACTGGGTCGTATGAGCAGCAGGCTATGCTGCAACACCTTCTCTCGCAGTTCAACTCCTCAAAGAAAAAGTGAATTGGTCAAACGACCTTTGAATCTTTAGCCTGGACCAGGGGGTCACGGGTGGAAAGTCCCCACTCATTCTCGAGTACATGGTGAGCGATCACACACACTTCTCTGACAGGAAGAGAGAACCGCATGCTGTGTCCCCATTCACTTTATTGCACACACAGTCTTGAACCTGAACCTGAACGATGCCAACATCCTTGAAAGACCATTAGAAATCTACGTTATAAATGTTTTATCTTCCTGATTTCTCCTCGACTTCGTTTTCACCGTAGCTTTCTCGTTTCAATCCTTTCAAGAGTATTTACAGTTTACCTTTCTTCAAAAATGTGTTTTTTCTTGGTTTGCTTTTTGTTTGTTTCTCCCTTCTAATTTGAATAATACGAATACGAATACGAATAATAAAGCAAGAGACTCGTTCGCAAATCAGGAAAGATAACCTTATATGCTGACATTTCTGCCAATCGAAAACACACACCACCAGACTTTAGAAGAGGTGGACTTTTAAACAGAGCTGGGCTAGTCTTCTACATCAGTGTCGTCGCTTTCTTCGGTCTGGAACACTTTGTGAAGCGAAGTGATGGAACCACTTCGCGTTGGCTGGCACTTGAACGCGCATACGAAATCAGCGAATGAGCAGCCCAGTGAAGGACTCAATGAGCCGATCTGCCCAGCTAACGCCCAAGATGGCAGTGCATATCCTCCGCTGGCTACATAGTCATCAAATTTTCCAACAAACAAAACTATGTTGGAAGGCAGCTCGCGAATCGCAAACTCTTCAAAAGTGCGGTCCGGCTCATCATCTTTCCACAGGCCTTCAATTTCTATTTGAGGGACGCTTTCCGCGCCAGTATCTTCGCAGCCGGGCTTTGCAAAGACCAGCGTACCTTTTCCATCCCTTTTGTCGTGTTTCCAGCTTCCCTCGAACCACTCCGAGTTGTTTTTGGACCAAACGCCTTGATCATGCCTCCTTCCTTCCTTCCACACACCACAATATTTGGATCCATCTGCTCCATAAAACGCGTTTCCAACGCCGTGGGGCATGTCGTCAAGCCACTCTCCTTCGTATGACGCTAGCCCATCTTTGTCGGTCCAGCACCCCTCCCCGGATCGGACACCGTGGTTCCACATGCCGCGGTACACAGCGCCTTGCCCATCAAACAAGACCCCGTGCCCATGAAATTTGTTTTCAAGCCAGTTGCCACTGTAGTGACCTTTCCCGACGATCGAGCACGATCCTTGGCCGCTTCTTTCATCGCGGTCCCACTCACCATCAAATAGGAACTTGTCCGGTTCTTCCACCAAGGAGAGCATCCCGTTCCCGTGTCGAAAATCATCTTCCCACATCCCTTCGTAACGCCAGCCAGGGCTTTTCTTCGAGACGTACACTCCCATACCGTGTCTGCAGAGACGCCGTTCTTTGTCCACGAGATCCGCGGTCGCAGAAATGAGCAGGTCTACAAACCCATCGGCGTCCGAAACACTCAGCTCCCCGCGATACTCGTCACCGTTTCGGAAGCGAATTACTTCGCTGCTTGTCTTTCGCTCGCGAGTAGACTCCGTGCGGATAGCCCATTCCTGCATATATCCACGGGTGTGCCCCCCATGGAACAAATTGTGCTTCAGCTTCAAGTGCGTCAGCACAACCTCTTTCGTATATCTCTCCACCTCTGCAAAGAGACTCTCCATCCACTTCGTTATTAGATCCCGCAAAGCGGCATCAAACTCTTTGTCCGAAAGCTCTTTGGCACTCTTGCCCCTTACTACGTCGCTTGCCAGTCCATCCTCGCTTTTCTCAGCAGCCCCTTTCTCGCTCACGGACGTGCTTGGCGGTTCTGGCGCCTCTGCCCTTGCTTGCTTGGCAGCTCCTGCACTGTCCACTGTACTCGTTTTGGAGCCGGAGCCGGACCCGGAGCGGGATCCTTCCTTGTCAAGCAGCGGGTTCACTACGTGAGACACGATAGAACTAAAGAAGGAGCCAAACGACTTTGGCATGGAGTCCCCTTCTCGAGACTTGCGCCCAGGTGACCCGGGCGGGGTGGCCGTTCGGCTGGCCCCAGAGCTCCTTGGCTCGGGGCTTTGTGATCTCGGCCTCTCTTCTTTCTCGGCCACTCGAAACCTCTTCGAGATGAGCTTGTCAATCGCACGGGCAAATTCTTTGTCCCGAAAACCTAAGTCGCCCGCGACGGTGCCAGCCTGAGTCAGAGGGGTAACGGTCACCGGTTTCACGGCCCATTTCTGGATTTTGTGGACCATCTCGTCCGTCTTGTCTTTCATAAACTTGGCGGCTCGGGTGGAAAATAGTTGAAATTGCTCGTGTACCGAGGGCGGAGTCTTTGGGCGATCGGCGGGTTTCTCTTCCGCAGACAGGGACGTGTCCGGGCGAGGCAACTTTTCAGCAACGTCCGGAGCCGGCTCAAACGCTGGACTGACTGGCCTCGAGGTCTCTGAGCCAACACCTTCTTGCAACTCAAGCACCAGATCGCCAAGTCCTCGTCGCACGCGAGCGGAAATTACCGGATTAACAGCACCTGCCAAGAACCCACATCTTCCTTTCAGCCTCGAGTCGGTCGTTGTCGAAATTTTTCGCGGAGTGTACACGGCTTCCAGCTCGTCCAAGTCCATCAAGCTCGTGTATGGCATGAAAATCATTTTGCTCGTCAAAGAGTCTGCATCTTGGGCATCGTGCGTCGCTGTCGGATTTGCCTCGCCGTCGCTACTCGAGCCTCGAAACGACGACCCTCTCCAGCCTTTTGCGCCGTTTGCATCTTTTGCACTCGATATCGCCATACTGGTCTTCACAAGATCTTTGCACCGATTGGACCAAGTCTGCGTACAAAGCACCGTGCTATCGTCAAGCTCCTCCAACTCCCCAAGAAACCCCCCAAAGTGAGGAAGGAGACTGCCGATCGAAAGGATCAAATCGCTAACAACAGTCCCAGAGGGTCCCACGATCACGACACCAGTCGTTCCAAGCAAGATACATTTGAGAACTATGAGAAGCGGCTTCACGCTGCCCAAGCTCCTTATCGAATTCACTAAAGCATCCTGGCCACAGATATCAATGTAGCTCAGAGATGAAAGGCGATTCAGTTTCTCATCCACCTCCCGGCACAAATCCTTTAAACGCTCCCTCCTTTCGTCCAGATCTGAACCCCAAGCTACTTGATCCACCTTGGCATCTATGGCGTCGCGCACAAATTTGAATGCTGGTTTGCGGCATATTATGCATACAGCACGCTGCTTTTTGTTGCGCGCTGCTTCCTTAGACTCCACCTGGCGAAAGCACGATACTCCAACGATCAATTCCGGGGCATGCTGCATCACAAAATAGCAAAACCCATCGTCGGATGCGTCCGCTCGATCCGGCAACGCGAGAAACGGAAGCTTGTTTGCCACCGTTGGATCGAGAGTACTGGTGTCTGCCTCAGAATGTAAAAACGGAAGACACTCGTTCGGAAACATGCAGTCCACAGATGGACCAGCTCGCACATGAAACTCAACGATGAGCCCTATCACGCCGACTTGCTCGGATCCGTTGCATACTGGCTCGGAGAGGTCAGCCAAGCTGCTCGAGCAAGTCGGTTTCAAGACCCCAGACTTCATTGCACGAGGCTCCTCCCCTGCTGCACAATCCCCAGCCTCTTGAGCCACATGCATCACGGCAACATCCTCTGCATCGTTGGTTGTCACAGTGTCTTCCGATCCAGCCGCCGCCCCGCCGTTTTGCTGTGCGTCGCCCTCTTCATCAGCATCGGGGCCACTCGAGCTTCTCGAAGAACCTGGCAGCAACGCTCCGCGCGTCTCACCACGTTCCAGCGTATCCTCATTCTCATCTACTTCTGAACCATTCAATCCACCCTCGTTTTGTAGCACATCCTCCTCCACGACATCATCTTTGTTTTCGCTCTTCAGCGGCTCGGCAACATCGGCATAATTGGCTTCCTCAACTTCATTCCCAATCTCAGCGCCAGCGGTTTCCGCTTGGTCTAGTTCATGTACATCATTTGCGGCAACGCCTCCAGTATTGACCAATCTGGGCTCAACATCGACGTCCGCTCGCGTGACGACACTAGAAGAGCCAGCATTTGTACTTCCTGATTCCTCGCACACATAGTCGATGTCTTTCTGCGCGCTCTCACTGACAGCTCCCGCACTGTCACTTTCAGCTTCACCCAGCTTGCTCGACTTATTCTGTTCCTCAATTATACCCCCATACTCCTGCTCATCCCCATGTTCATGTTTATGTTCATGTTCATGCTCATGCTCATGCTCATGTTCATGTTCATGCTCATGTTCATGCTCATGCTCATGTTCATGTTCATGCTCATGTTCATGTCCATGCTCATGTTCATGCTCGTGCTCATGTGCATGCTCATTTTCATGTTCATGTTCGTGCTCGTGCTCATGTTCATGCTCGTGCTCATGCTCATGCTCATTCACGTTCAAGTTCTCCACCTCCGTGTCAATATCCGCATGATCCTCCATGCCAGACGTCATCTCCCCCTCGTTCGCAGCACTCGCCATATCCTCGTCGCCAGCGGCCTCTCCGTCACGCCAATCGCGCGGCATTGGCCCTTGATGGATCCGCCCGTGCGCGCAGCTTCCCGCGCCACACCGTCTCCCTTTCCTTCGCGCCGTCGCCAACTCCGCAACTTCCACGACAACCTTCTTCCTCCTTGCGGTTCTGCCCAAACTACGTGGCACTAACTCCAGACCACTCGGCCCTCACGGTACGCGCGTACGGCTTAGTGTCGGATAGACGGTATGGTAACACTGGTGGTGGGTAGGTACGTACACTATCACCACCGGTCAAAAAGGGTCCTCGCTGGTGCTTGCTTTTGCAGCGTTTTGAGTTGTGAGTTATGAGTTATGAGTTATGTTCATTGACAGCCTGAGTGAGTGAGTAGTGAGTGAATGAAGGATGGAGAGCCAGTGGTGAAATGAAACAAAAAGGGTACTCAGTACCAGAGTAAATGTTTTTCATGAACAATGGTGAGTGATGTGAGTGAGTGATTTTCGAGTTGACGATGATGGAGAATGAAGAAGAAGAATGATAACTTTCCACGTTTTCCTGTATGTTTTCCTCGCGTTCTCCACATTTTCTTTCTCAGCTGTATCTCTAGATGATGCGCTAATAGATTGGCAAGCAGTTGAATAGAGTCTAAGATCGATCGTTCTACTCAATCTACTCGATCTACTCCCTGCTAGCTAGCTAGCTAGCTCTGGAGCTACAGATTGTTAACAGCCGAGATAGTAGCGATGGAACCGGAAATCTCGGTTCTGCTGTGAAGAACCCGTATGGTCCGAACCCTTCTTTGTTCTCCATGTGTTTCTCTCAGTACACTTTTCATCAGCCTAATTGGGGGCATAGAGCGCCTTTCAAGGTTAGAATATTATACGGCGCATATGCATTTGACAATAAAGCGGCTGCAGTTCACGTCCGTACTTGCTCTCTACACCCCTCCGTGCCACCTCTCGTGCCTGCGAGGTAGACAGAAAGACGTACGCACGCAGAGCCCACACAGCTTTTGCGACGTCCAAAAGAGTCCCATCAGCCGTCAGCATAGCCGCTTAGTAGTACAAATCGATAGGGCGGGGCACAGCAGAAGCGAGTACGAAAGCAAGAGCGATAAAAAAAGAAGATGGGCCCACGCAAGTTCATCGGCACGGTGGTGTCGACCAAGATGCAAAAGTCAGTGGTGGTGAGAGTGTTGCGACACGTGACGGACGATCTGTATGAGATGACGCTGAAGAAGCACTCAAAGTTCATGGCGCACGATGAGGCGAGCATGGTGTCAATGGGAGACCAAGTTGAGATCCAAATGTGCAGGCCGCTCAGCAGGCACAAGCACTTTACCGTGACCAAGGTGGTCAGGCCTGCGAACGGCGCCGAGCCTTTTGATGTGGTGCCGCTGCCGCCGTTTGTTCGCAAGCCAAGTGTCACCAAGGCATGAATCATGCGAGGGGCGGTGTGATGATTGCTCCATATGCAATGTGCTTCGCGTGGAAGGAGGATGGGGGCTGTTGGATGTAGACTCTTCCCCATCGAAAAATCTGTATTGAATAAGGCGCGTGCGCGGCTTGCTAGACGGCGCTGGCTTCGCATTTTGTGCTGCTTTGGGCCTTTTCACTGCGCGCAGTGAGCACAGGTCTTCAATGATAATGGCTAGTAGCAGATAAACAATTTTTTCAACTTTACAGTTCAAGATGCCGTGCCGCCTCATCGTATAAATTAAAATTTACACTTCACACACAGAGGCTCGACCTGCAAATGATGGCCGTATTAGGAGATCTCATTTCGCACGCGGGCGCTTCTGTTCTTCGGTGACAACTTGCGCCACTTAACAGCAGCCACAACTGTGGTCGCTGCGTTGTGAATATCGAAGCGAGCCATATAGTCCTTGCCGCAGTTGACAATTTCAAGGCATCGTGTGCACGCATTGTCGATTTTGGAAAGACCATCGATGGACAGATCAGTTGCTTGGAGTGGAACTTTGTCACGACGAATAATTCGCAGATTATTCTCGATCGTTTTAAAGGCATTGTAGATTTTGCCGTTTGTGGAAAACCATCTTTGCACTAGTTTCATCGTCAAATTTGCATCCAGTTCGCTCTCCACGCGCTCGTAGTCATAATTATTGAATTGATGAACGTCCAAATTGCCCAACCTCTCCAAGCCAGGCGACATCTCCGGCTCAAGCAATGTGACTGCAGCCAACAGTAGCGAGTACAGGTAGTGCGCACTCTTCACAAGCCTCGCCAGCAGCTCTCGGAAAGGTTTCGAGCTTGCCTTTCTCTTGTTTGCCTGAACTATGCGGTCCAGCTCTTGCACCCTCTCCAGGATGATCAGCAATACTCTCTCGTAGTTGTTCCCAATCTGGCGCGCCTTCGAGTCGAGCGCGACCGCGTCATTGTTGCTCACGTTCGCGCGTAAAGTCTCCGGTTGAAGCTACAGACGTACGAAATATCAGTGTTTCTCGCTCCCCACTTAAAGAGAATGGAATACGCCTTACCTGCTCAACGGTGCTATCCCTTCGCCCTTCGTATGCCATGCTGAAAGACCCCGTCAACGTCAAGTCAAATTCTTGGCCCTACCGAGAACGCCACATCGCCAGTTGGGTCAGCGTCCACCTTGCCACTTCAACTACTCAATCGGAAACCTACCTGCTTGGCCCCATTCCTGCTACTCTCGGGCTTGTCCAAAAGCTCCTTGCTCGACCTGCGCATCTCCGAGAATGGCCAGGCAGCATCTTGTCTTCCAGCAAGAAGGGCAGCATACTTTGACTTCTCCACGCGCGGCGGGCCGTACCTCTCCACGTCCTCCAAGGTCTCTGCCTCCTCGACCTCCATGCCAGCCGCCTTTTGACTCTGCAACGTTTGCACTTTCAATTCCGCGTCTCCACGCAAACGATCGTCCCTCCAAAAAGACGCGACCCATTGACGCTCATTGACGCTGTCAATGCAAAGCTTGTCAATCTAAAACGCTCTTGTTGTTGGCAAGGCAATAGCATCCAAACTGCAAGCTCTAACTCACGAGCTTAAGTGTGTCGCTGAAAGCGGGATACTATTCGCTATTCGCGATTCGCTACTCCCTAGGGCATTATGGCATTGCACTGGGAAACACAAAGACATTGGCTACAAAGACGCCGTCGTTGCGGTGCCGTAACGGTCAACTTGAAAGTGGGCTTGGCGATGTCGGAGATGAAAAGAAGTCACACTGACAGTGAATGAAACTTTTCTGCATTGTGAAATTTTGACAATGAATGAACATCGCGATGTGCAAGCAAGCCTCGATATTGACCTTGTTTTCTGTTTCTTGTTTCTATTTTGAAGACCAGGGGAAAAGCGCCCGAATCGATTCTGCCACCCGGTTTTCAGATTTGTTGAGAGCGCAAGGAGTGTCGCCTTGTACGCCTGTTCGTTTTCGTGGAAAACGTGTTTGAGCTCTTGAATCGCCAATTCTAGTTTTGAGAAAGTCATAAGCTCTCCAAAAAAATCATCAGCAAAAAAGTTGCCCATTGGTTGAGGTTGAGGTTTGCATTGTTCCTGAATTCTGAAGTCTGCTCGTGCACGTGCGAACATCAGTGAACAAAGCTCTGCATGCATTGCAAGCAAGTGACGAGACAAAGTTTACGCACTGTCAGCTCCCTGAGCTTACAGGCAGAGCAAAAGCCGCAGGTCGCGGAGGCATGGGCAACCTGCTTACCGCTTCATTGACTTCTCTCCGCGACTGCTGCAGGTCATACGGTTGGAGGGCTCTCAACGCTTTGGCGAGGAGCAGTCGGTCAGAAAAAGTAAGGTAGATTGAGGGCGGCAGCCTCGCGTGATGCGCAGACGCGGGACTTTCAGCCTCACAGAGGTCGACGACCTTCTTGACGATGGCGAGGCTGGCCAGGGCAATGCTCAAGGGGATGGCAACGGCCACTCCTCCGAAATGGTAGCGAATGCCCTCAAGAGGAGAGCGTTGTACGCGGATGAAGAGGAGAGCAGGACGATGGACATTATGATGCTTCTTGACATTGACAAAGTGCCCGCCATTCGCGGGGAGTTCGAGGTAAACGAGGAGGGCCTCACCCAGGCGGAATTCGTGAGAGTGATGATGAAGTACCTAAAGACGATTTCATTGGATGAACCCCAGCTGGTATCGAATCTGTGCGAACTCTTTGCCCAAATAGATGTGAACGGCGATGGCACTATGGAGTGGGACGAGTTTACCTCTTTCATAGTAGACACTGGAAATACTGGCCGAGAAAGCGAGCCAAACAGCATCCAAAAATACTTTCCGAGCGAGTGGTCCGACGAGAGCAAGCACGCAGGACACGTCGTGCACAGCTATTACTTTCCAGGCCCAAATCGTATAGCCACGTGTGAAGATGGCTGCAAATTTGTCAACCTCTATCATCCGGGCACTATGGCTCTTGATCGGGTCCTTAATCATCGGTCCGGAAACGTTGTATGCGCGACACATTTGGAAGGCCACGGGCTGTATGCGATTTCGGGCACAAATCTCTCTATTTCGCTCTACGACGACCAGAATCACCGCCTAATACGCGAATTTAACACGGACACGTCGCAGTCCTGCCTGGAGTGGTCAAAGTACAACAACACGCTGTTTTCCGCTGGCGTAAACGGCGTTATACACGCCTGGGATGTCGACCAAGGTCTTGAGTCGCACTCTATGGGAGGAATCATTCACGATGGTGGGTACTACCTGATGGATGGCGGCCACACAGACATGGTGCTCGACTTGCTGCAGATAAGTTCCCTTGAGTCTCTTGTAAGTGCATCAATGGACCGCACGATAAAGCTTTGGGACATCCAAACCGGGAAGCATAAAAAGACATTGGAAGGCCACGCGAAAGGCGTTCGTTCGCTGGCGTACAGCTCAGATTATAGGTTCATGGTGAGTGCTGGCTTTGACTTTGACGCATACGTTTGGAACCCGTACGTGGAACACCTTATTTTGAGACTTCATGGCCACAACGCTCCGCTATGCAAAGTAGAGATGGTTCCGGAGACCCCGCAAATTATCACTGCGGATGTTTCCGGCACGTTCAAGGTGTGGGACATTCGCAACTTTGGCTGTGTGCAGACATTTGCAGTAGATACCGCTGATATGCGGGACTTTGCCTGTGCCTCGCCGTACAAGTCGATCATCGCAGTGGGTCGTCGTATGCAGCGATTCGACTACGAAAAGCTTCAGAACCCGGAACTCACAGATGACCTCCCGGTGTTTCAAGCAATCTTTAACACTACGACAATGACCATTTTGAGTGCATCTGGCAGGGACGTCAAGCTTTGGGACGCTCGAAAGGGGCTCCTGCTTAATCGCTTCCGGGGCTTAAGTGAGTCCGGCGAGCTCAGCGCAGTGTGCCTAGACGATCGTGAACGCAAGTTTATCACCGGTGACCACGAAGGAAACATTCGTGTTTTTGACTACATGAACGGCTCGCTGATGAAGGAGTTTGCCTACCCTGATCGAGCCCACGACTCCGAGGTTTCAGGGCTGGTGTATTGCAATGAGCACAAGCTTGTTATCTCGTCGGGGTGGGACGACACCATCATGATCCACGACGAAATGGATGCAGAGAGAGGCGTCCTGCTGAGGAAGATGCAGGGCGGTCACCACGGCTCGGATATCACCGCTCTCGCGTACTCGCACAAACTTGCGCTTATCGCGTCAGGTTCGCCGAGTGGCATTGCGCCAATAGTTCTCTGGGGATTTGAGTTTGGCAGAGTTGAGGCAGTGTTGACCCCGGAAATTGACACGGGCACAGCAGGTTCGGCAATGGGAGATGACGGCTCGGAGGCAACGCAATCCAAGCGGCTCGAGCGATTCAAGAGAATCCACAGAGTCGGGCAGATGGTCAAGTCTATCACGGCTCTAGTGTTCCTCGACAAGCACTTCCCGGGCCTCGTCAGCGCAGACGACAGTGGCGGGGTTGTGTTTTGGGTTGTCCGTCCTGCCCGTGAGTGGAGGAACCGAGCCTTGGCGAGGTTTGTGAATAGGAATGATGAGCAAAGCAGCTCTGTGTCGGCACTTTGCGTGGACCAGGAAAATGGCAAGCTGTATACCGCAGACGAGAAAGGCTATGTCAAGGTATGGGACTACGAGCCCCTTTTGGAAAAAGTCATCCCTGTGGTAGGTGGAGAGCGGTATCGCCAGGTGGTTTGCGACAATCCAAGGCGCAAAATTCACACGGACCTGCAGTCCGTTTCTAGTTCCGACGGGGCCGGCGCAAGCGCTTCGGAGTACTCCAGTGCCGGTCAGAATCAGGCAGTGTTTCGGGCTGCTAGTGTTGTTCCCCAGGTTGCTTCTTGGAAGGCGCATTCAGACGCTATTCAGTCGATGCAGCTTGTAATCGACGGCTCGAGATCTTGCATCATCACAGCTGCACACGATTGTCTGGTTCGCGTGTTTGACCTCGAAGGGAAACTTCTCGGGACGCTGAGGCAGGGCGAGGAGGTTTCTGGGCTGAACTGGAAGTTTGATATCGACCTGGACTCCAGAAAAAAGCAACAGATGCAGAAGGCGTCCGAGATCATCAAGGAAGTGGCTGATATCGAGAGGGAGGCCGAGCTTTTGGAAGACGGCGATCCCTATTCTTCTGGGCAAGAGTCTTCGGATGAAGAAGAACCTTTCAACCTCGAAGAAAAGTCTAGCAAGAGACTGGCGCTGCCTTTAAATGCCACCGCAAAGTTCTCGGCCCGGTACGGATCTTCCTCCTCAAGCGTTGAAACGTACCAGCGACGAACTCCCCGGCTCGCACCAATCGACTCCAAAAATGCTGGCCGTGGCCTATCCATTTCGCTCAAGGGAAAGTCTTACCGCCAGCGGCAGTATTTGAACTCCAAAAAGTGACTGACCCACTTGACCAATACTCATGTTGCTTAGTGTCTTTTTTACATATTTGAGATCGAATTTTCAGGATAAGAATCCTCGCCCAACACGACAGAGGAAACAAGTCTCTGAACTCGCGTGCGTGCTGATCCAACTTGCCAAGCCTTGGCCATGCCATGCTTTTGAAAGGAAAGAATGGCTTTAAAAGTGAACAAGATCATAATTCATTCACTCTCAGTTCAAATCCATCTCCACCGCCTTTAGAGTTCCGAAAGCGTCGCATTCGTCGTTGATCATTGATCATTGATCATTGATCAATCATCGTCCGTCGTTGATCATTCATCGTTCATCGTTGATCACTGATCGTTCATCGTTGATCTTTTATCGTGGGCCTTGAGCCTTTCTTTCTCCGGAAAGATTCCTTGCATCGTTCATCATTTCTCACGCGCATCCAACATCCGCGAGCGTCGGAGACTATTCGGAGACACGCAAACTAGCATCGCAACAGAGCCTTCCATCCATTACAATGATGAACGAAGCTGATTCTTCTCCTTTCTTTTCATTCACTTTCTTTTTCTTTTTCTTTTTCTCTTTTCCGTTTCTTCACGATATCTCTGATTGCATGGATCGTGCATATGGATCGATCGGAAACAATCGGTCAAATATTGTCAAGCCCTCTCTCCTCTCTTGGGCGATTGTAAAACATTCGGGTTGTCAATTGTCAATCCTGATTGAGATGTGAGAAAAGTTTCCAAAGTTGTGAACCAAAGATTTTTTTTCCTGTTCTGTCTACTCTCTACTCTCTATGCTCTACATTCTCTACATTCTCTACATTCTCTACTCTCGACACATCTCTCAACTCTCAACTCTCTCTCGCAGCGACCACGTCCACACTTGCACAGAGTCCACAGTCTTACAAGCGCAGCAACGCTGAGAGAGAGAGCGTTGTGTGGACACAAAGTAAACGCCATGGACGCAAAGTCACGCAACGAGGAGCGCAAGAAGGCCATCGAGGCCAAGCGCAAGCGCCTGGAGGAGATCCGCCGCAGCAAGGCCACCTCCTCTTCCACATCCACGCCCAACGCCGCGGCGTCCCCGGCTAAGCCCGGCGCCTCAAATTCCTCCCCAGCGGACGAACCGCTGGACTCTCTCATCGGCGAGCTCCTGCGCAAGCCAGTCCATCCTGCGGCGCACGAGCCAGCGCCAGCGGACGATGAAGGGAAGCATGGGGACGCAGCAAGCAATGGAAATGACGTGAATGCGGAGCCGACTGCGCGCAGTAATCGAACGACATCCAAACGCGGAGACCCAAGCTCGCGGCGCGTGGTGTCTGCGCTGGCAGAAGTGCAGATTGGAATGCGGGCTCGCGAAACGTATGAGAAGGGCGTGCAGACGGAAGCGGCCACGGCTGGGACAATGACATTGGCCGCGGCCATGGAGGATTCGCAGGCTGCGGACAGTCCCGTCTGGCGCGCCAAGAAGCTCGGAGACCAGGCTTCGCGCGCGCCTCCCGGCGAGGTTGGAGAAGAATCTGACGGAGATGCAGCGTCGGCTGTACTGGCAGATGCGAATGCGGATGTGAATGCCAATGCTGGTGGGGAAGGCAGCAAGGTGGCGGAAATGGGAGAGGAGGAGCGCGGCATGGTGGAGCAGGACGCGGCGTACCAGTCGTTCGTGGCGCAGAGCGTCCGCGTGGTGGAGCGCGCCATGCGGCAAAACGCTTGGTTCGATGTGACGGTGGACTACGGCGGCGGCGACGACACAGAGCAGCAGCGACAGCAGGCGGAGAAGGTCTCCTTGGTCGAGACCGTGTCGGACGAGCGCTGGGCGGCGGATCGCACGGTCACCGAAATCCAAGTGTCCCCGCACCACCCGGAGCTGTTTCTGGCTTCGTATTCGAAGCGCAACGTCGCGTCAGAGCTTGACTGGTCGCTTGGGTCCAGCGACCCCAGCGGCGTGGTGCTCGTCTGGAACTTGCATATGACCCGCGAGAGACCTGAGTACACCTTTACGTGCCAGTCTCCAGTGCACACCGCGAAATTCCATCCTTACGCCTCCAACCTACTCGTCGGCGGCACCTATTCGGGGCAGATCGTCATCTGGGACCTCAGGGCCAAGTCAATGCCCGTGCAACGCAGCCAATTGTCCTTGGAAAGCCACACACATCCGGTGTACTCCATGGAGATTGTGGGAACGGTCAATGCACATACTCTCACCAGCGTGAGCACCGACGGCCGCATCTGCTTGTGGTCCCTTGCCAACATCTCCCAGCCCACGGACAGTAAGCAGCTAAAGTGGAACAAGAAGGAAGTCAGTGCCACGGCCATCGCGTTTCCCGACGGCGAAACGAACGAGCTCTGCGTGGGATCTGAAGACGGCTTGGTGTACCGCGCCCAGGTACACGGCTCCAAGGCCGGCGTACAAACAGCTCGCACCGCACACTTTGGCCCGGTCACCAGCTTGGATTTCCACCGCGGGTCTAGCTCGTTATCGGACCTCATGCTCTCGTGCTCCATGGACTGGACTGTCAAATTGTGGTCTCAGCGCGCGAGTGAAACGCCCCTAGCAGTATTCGAATCGTCTGAAGACTATGTCTTTGACGCTCAGTGGAGCCCTATCAATCCCGCTGTCTTTGCATCTGTCAACGGCGCCGGTCGGCTTGAGATTTGGAACATCAACCAAGACTTGGAAGAACCACAGGCTCAAACGCAGATTGCGCAAGGAAACTGTGCTTTCTCCTGTTTGCGATGGGCCCCGGGCGGCAAGCGAATCTACGTTGGCGACTCGAAAGGAAGAATACACATTTACGAGCTGGCCCCAGAGATCGCAAACCCTCGGAGAGATGAGTGGGGTCGCCTTGAGAATACTATTTCACACCTTCTCGAGCGACAGAGTGAGCAGCAGGTTTTAGAGATGGCCGGCGCGCCGCTTGCGCCATAAGCTTAGGTCGCCTGGCGGCGTGTCGAACGGTGCCCAGCCTTATGCTGGCGCTCGTCAATGCAATGTCTCCTTCTTCTAAACTCTTGGGGGTTTGGCACGCGCTTGATTCGGACGAATTGTAACATCCCTACGTTTGTGGCGATATACCTTTTGCTCACTTTGTCCTTGACTTTTGCTCTCGTTCGTGTTTTTGTTAAAAGCCAGAAAAACTTGCACTAAACTTCCATTTCATTACCAATAAGAATCAATACACGCATAAAAACATTTGGCTCAAGCAGATGACTCCCTTTTTATTTTCTACTTTGGTTCACTGGCCCTGGACTGATGCAACGTTGGAAAAAACATTCCCGAGCTCCTGCGCCTCAAAAGAGCTCGTCTCTAAAACTCTCGTCCCTCGCCGTTCTAATTTGCTGTCTCATTTGTCGTTTTTATTTTCATTAACAACGCGCAAAAAAGCTTGCGCTGACCCACCTGGGCTCACCGTCTCTGCTTTGCCTTCTCGGCAGCCAATTCAGAGAGGTCGCGTTTCCCTTGCACGGTCTGCGAATCAATTACCGTGAGTTCATTCTCCCCACGATATTGGTCATCGATGTGACTTCGGAACTTGAGCTCTACGCGCATCCAGTCCTTCCCGTCCACCCCGGCGTGCAGAGCGTCGTCTTCCATGCCATTCTCACCAAGGCCGCCCTTATAATCGCTGTCTCCCTCTCTCAAGCTACGAGGCTTGTCGCCGTCTTGCTTCTTCTCGCCACTATTGGCCATGTCCAAGGTGTCAGTAAACTCCTTGAGCATGCGAAGTGTATCAGCTTGTCTAGCCTTTCCCTTGGCCCTGGCTTGACTTGTGTACTTTAGCTTGCGCTGTTCAAGAAGGGAAATGGGCATTTCTGCCACTTGGCCGGGGTTTTCTGCTGGAGCACTTGAAGAGGCAAGCAACTCTCTGCGTAGGCGCTCTCGCTCTGACAACTCCTCGGTGGACTCAGAAGTAGTGCCTCGCTGTTTCGGTTCCGGCTTCTCACCAGACATCGGACCCGAGCTTTCTCGGCGCGGGCTACGATCCCGTTTACGATCCTTTCGCGACTCATGCTTCCTTTTGTGAGATTCGGCCTTATGCTTCTTCTTGTGCTCCTTCTTGTGCTCCTTTTTCTCCGTGGATCTCGAGCGCTTCCGTGACACGCGCTCCTCTTCTCCACGGCGATCCGATGTTACTGTGTCAGCTCTCCCGGGCGGACCAGAAATCAAATCGCCTGGAGCTGTGGACGGTGTTTGTTTTAGGTTTCCAGCGTCAAGCTCCTCTTCGTCGTCATCTCCGCCAAGATCGAATGTCAGTAGCTTTGTGTCTCTCACCATGCTTTTCTTGGCCTCCTTCTTCCTTCTCTTAGCTTCCTTCTCTGCAATCTTCCTCTCCTCTTGCTCCTGTATCTCGAACCGAGACATTCGCGGTTGAATGTCATCAAAAGGGTTGTTGAGCACTTCTGTCGAAATGATATGTGGTGCGGTACCTAATGGCCGGTCGTCCTCGCCAAGCTCTACATCGTTCAACTTGAGGAGATTGTAAATCGTATTGCCGGTCACTTTGCCAAATATGGTGTGCTTGCGATTCAACCATTCGCAGGCGCCAAGGGTGAAAAAGAACTGTGTGCAATTGGTATCACGCCTCGTCCCATCCGACGCCATCGCAACAAGGCCAGCGCGATTGAACCTCAGCCGCGAGTGAAACTCGTCCTTGAAAGGCTCACCGTAGATGGACTCATCGCGCTCCGGATCACCCGCTTGCGCCATAAAGCCTTTCACAATGCGGTGCACTGGGGCCCCGTCGAAATGACGCTCCAAGCACAGCTGCACCATATTCCTGCACGCCAGAGGGGCCTCCTTGGGCCACAACTCCAAATCCACGTCTCCAAAGCTCGTGTGTAAAAGAATCTTCCCCGACGTGGGTGGCTCGTTCGCGCCATACCGCTGGCTCATGGTGGCTCCGTCCCTACTCGCAACCACAACGCTCTATTCCACGCAACGCCTTTCAGACTCGCCTGCCTGCCTGTCCAACTGTTTGCGACCAGTGTTCCGCTGGTGACCTCGGTCAATAGTCAATAGTCAATCGTCAATCAAATCGGCAAATGACTGCGAATTCGTCTCGAGCACACTCGCACGCGCTCCTCCACAGCGCAAATCCTTTTGCCTTGTCTCTTCCTCTTTCTATTTACTATGTCCAACGTGTCCAACGTGTCCAATATGTCCTAAATGTCCTGTTTCCTTTTTCCTTTTCGACACGCGCAACTCGCAACTCGCAAGTGGCTCCTTCCACTCTTCAAATATCTTCAATTCCTTCAATCTCCTTCGCGTCCTTCACATTCCTTCATTTTCTTCACGTCCATCTAGTCCATCTGCTGTCATAGCTGTCATTCGCGGTCGATGCGTTCTGCATAAAAATATGCTGCCTCTCGTCACATGTCCGCATGTGTGGCGTGATGATGAGGAGTACGGGGGACTCTTTGCGTTACGTAGCGGCTGACGGTGACGACAGTCCTACCTTCCTTGCAACTAAGTAGTATAGTTCGGAAGGGCCGATCGCCGCTATGAGCAAAAAGAAAGGAAAACAACAACAACAACAACAACAGAGGTGAAGCGCTTTATTTCATCATCCTTTTAACTTTGCTTTCCCAATGGACTGCGGCACTTGCGAACTCCTTGACACGTGAATGCTTGATGCATACGACAACCCTTGTCCATGTCCAGATGAACGATGATGAACATTGAAATGCAATGAAATGCAATGAAAGGCACCCCACCTACTATCACCCATTCATCATCATTCATTGTTATTCGAGTAGCAGCAACTCGGATACAAAGAGACTGTGAGATACTGTGAGTGTACTCGAGTACCGTGCTGAGTCCAGTATCAGAGGAAGAGGAAGAGTGAGTGGAAAAGGAAGAAGGTCGACGCGAGATTCATACACTGCGTTGTGTTGAAAGGGTAAGAGAAAGGGTGATTCGCAAGGAGCAAGTATGTGGGCAGCAAAGGCGGTCGCAGGAGTGGCGCGCAGCACCGGAAGCCGCGCTCTGAGCACGGTGAGTTGGTCTTGGGGCACTGTTGCTGGCCGAGAACCTGGCGTTGCTGGGACTCTGGCAGGAAGATCGCGGAAGCTTATGTCTATGTGTGATGATGATGATGATGATGGTGATGATGATGATTGCAGGGAAAACCAAGGGGGTTTAAGGTGCTCGGCCTCCAGCAGGTAGCGATCGGAGGGCTGGACAAAGGCGCGCTTTCCAAGCTGTGGGAAGGCACTCTTGGCGTGAAAAAGATTGGCGAGTGAGTTTGCTTGGTTTAAATGTGTGATTTCACAATTGTGGCACGGTCGCGCTGACCTTCCGTGTTGCGAATTGCAGCTTCAAGTCCGAGAAAGAGAATGTGGACGAGGACATCCTTCAGCTTGGGTCTGGCCCTTACGCTGTGGAAATCGACCTGATGCAGCCGCTGGACCCAAACAAGGCACCAAAGGTTCATGTCCCACAGCTAAACCATATTGGACTCTGGATCGACGACTTGGACGTCGCTTACAAGGAGCTAGAATCCAACGGAGTTCGCTTCACTCCTGGGGGCATTCGCAAGGGGGCTTCCGGCCACAACGTCTGCTTCATCCACCCAAAGGGCAACGAGAAGTTCCCCATCTGTGGAGAAGGAGTGCTTCTTGAGCTCGTCCAAGCACCACCAGAAGTGATCAAGGCCCTCTCCTCTTAACAGAGAAAGGGAAAAGTTCGCCGATGTGCACCCTGATAATTTTGCTATAGCCAAAGGCAAAAAAAAATACGAATTACATTGTCATACTGCTCCCTTTCCACTTTTCACTCCCATGCACGCCATTTTCCGACCACTACTTACATGAGCAACAGCGAGATTCTCAACTCCAGGGGATCTTCAAGCTTGGAAAGTCTTCGCCAGCTGGGTCTCTCGACCTTCTCACGCACTCTTGAAGCAAAACAAAGTACACTTTCCTGCAAGCTCTGCATTCTCTTCTTTCCAAGAGTCTCCACCAAACCTCCTCTTCCCTTCAAGCCCGTCCCAGTTGCATCAGTCGCATTCGGCCTATCCCTTTTCTACGATGGAATAACCCACAACAACTTGCTACCACAGTGAGTCAGGCCTAATGAACGCGAGACGTGATCTAGCCGTTTGGCATGTTTGGCTCGGCAGAAACATTTCAGTGTAATTAGTTCGAAAGGTTCGAGTCACAGCATACCTTCTCGCGAATACGGCGTACACTCTCTCTCCACCAGAGTGCGCCAGAGCGAGAGACAAAGAGAGAGAGAGAGATATAGGTGCGATCGATGGCTGCCACGACAGCAGCGCCTGCACAGAGCAGCGCGGCGCAGAGCAAGGCTCTGGAGAAGCTGCAGCACTCCAAGAAGGTTTTCAAGCAGATCCGCGAGAATGAGCTGGAAAAGCTGGGCGTGCGAGAAGAAGCTGGCGAAGATGAGGACTGCTACAGAGGGGATGCGGCACACCAGTCTTTCTCAGAAGCTTGCGAACGGGGCGACTGGAAGTTTGTCGCGGAAAGCTTGGAGCATGCCAGAGGGAAGACCGGGCAGCTTTTGTATGCGAACCCGATGGCGCTCCACCTTGCATGTCGCAACGCCAGAGCGCGGGTCACGAAAATAATTCTTAAATTTGCTGCCCCAGCTTACGTGGACAACCGCGATGTGACGGGGACCACCCCGCTTATCGAGGTGTGCAGAACACGTTGTGGCCCAGTCACGCTGCGCATTATCGTCCTCAAGTCGCTCATACACAACAACGCTAACATATTTCTGCAGGACAAGAACGGTGACACTTGCCTCCACTGGCTTGCGCGCTCGCCGGATGTCCTCCTCGCAAAAGCGATCTTCTCGATGAACAAGCGAGCCATATTGCTCGTTGATGTGAAGAATTCTCGCGGGAGGACGCCGCTCCAGGTCGCAGAAATCGCCAAAAATGAGCGGTTTTTACGGTTCATAGGCAAGCGTTCGGATTCCGCCGCGCAGGTCAAGGAAATGGCGGAGAAAGAAGAGAGCGCCAAGGAGAGGCTGGCCGAGGATCGCGATGCTCTCGCCGAGGCCATAGAGTACGCCCAAAGGAGAGTATTGGCTGTGACTAGCCTCGTCAACGAGTACACTCAAGCTGCGGAACTGGAGAGACGTCGGCTGGAGAAGCTTGCCATTGATAGGGAGCTTGAAAAGGCTTCTGAACAATTCAAAAAGTGGATTCAAGGGCCGTACGGCTCCAGTGAGCTCAAGGCGCTTGCAAGGACTATTAAAAGGGACATGAAAGACCGTGCTGGAAAAGGAGGAGGAGAAGACGCACTGAGAGACGCCGAGATGGCGAAAGAGGCAAAGGCTAAAGCCGCGGATGTACTGCTCAAAAGGCGGCAAAATGAGGCAAAGGCTAAAGCAATCGCGGACTTTCGCGCTCAGAACCCTCCTCTTTGATGATGCATATGAGCGCTATGGCATGATCTACGTTTTTGCGAACGGCCATGCTTTCGGTTCAGACGGATTCCAGGAAGGGCGGCAGGGAAGACGTCGACACAGGTTCTTGATAATGTATTCTTTCAGAAATTGTTCAAAAAGAAACACAAATAATTACTTTGTTCTGCAAGCTTATGTGAAAAAGGGTGTGAGGGAAATATTTAGCTCAGGTCGGACACCATTGCGAGAGGGTTCTCAATGTAGGTTTTGAGCTGGTTGGAGAAGCGGGCAATAGTTGCACCATCAACGACACGGTGGTCGGCAGCCCAGCTTATATTCATGATCTTTGCTGCATAGATACCGGCCTCCAGGTCCTTCTCGTTATTGAAGCGTGGCAGGGTTTGAATTTTGCCAATCGCGCCGATAGCAACTGTTGGAGCAGGAATGACGGGGGAAGCGTAGGTTCCACCGATCGCACCGATGTTTGAAAGAGTAAATGTGCAGCCAGTGAGCTCAGCTTCGCCGAGCTTGTTCTCAGCACCGAGGGCCTGGAGGCGAACTAGCTCTTGTGCAATGTCCAGGATGGAGCGCTGTTGACAGTCGCGGATAACAGGCACAAGCAGCCCACGTGGCGTGTCCATAGCGACTCCAATGTTGTGGCTAGCTTTCTGGGTGACCTCCGAAGCATCCGATTTGATATGCGAGTTCAGCTGTGGGAAGCGGACGAGGGACATGGATGCTGCCTTGATAAGAATTGGCATGTAGCTGAGTTTGACTCCGCGAGCATCGGCAGCTGGCTTGAGATCGTTGCGGAAGTTGACCATTTTTGACATATCGTACTCCTCCATGTAGTTGAAGTGAGGGATCTTCAAGGACTCGTTCATTGACTTGACCATGATACGCTGGATGCCCTTGACTGGGAGTACCACGTCCTGAGCGAGTTTGTACACTGCCTGTGCCTGTGCTTGTGCTGGGGCAGCTGGTGCTGCGCCTGGAGCTGCTGGCGCTGCAGGTGGGGCGATTGACGGAGCAGGAAGCTCCGCCTCCTGCGGGTTGATGCTCTGCTTGAGCTCGCGCTGACGCAAAGCTTCCGCCTGGCGCTTTCGCTCGGCCATTGGCACGTTTGCGACGTATGCCAAGACATCGCCTTTGAGCACGCGACCACCGGGTCCAGTCGGTGGCACAAGAGCAAGGTCCAAGTTGTGATCTCGCGCGAGCCTTCGGACAGCTGGAGTTGCGAGAATCTTTTCAGAAAACTCTGGCAGCTCTGGAATCGAAGGCACTTCAAATCCGCTCGACTCTCCTGGCGGACGAATCACTGGATCCACAGAGAAGGACCCGGAGTTTGACCTCTCAAGCACCTTTGGCGGCCTGGTGAGCTCGAGCAGCTCCTCCTTGGCAGGAGCCTCAGGCTCCGGCGCGGCAACCTCCGGCTCTGCCTCTTGCTTGGGCGCCTCCATGCCCTCAACCTCCAGCTCCACAAGTGTGCTCCCAACCGGAGCCATCTGGCCGACCTCCCAGTTGACGGTGGAGATCACTCCATCGTACCTCGAGGTAATCTCCACGGTGGCCTTGTCGGACTGAACCTCGCAAATGCGATCGAACTGCTTGACAGTATCGCCAGGCTTGACAAAAAACTGCAGGATCTCCACTTCAGCGATACCCTCTCCAATATCTGCCAGCTTGAACGGAACCCTCCCCATGCAAGCCCTGGTCGCATGAATCCACGCCGCTCTCTGCGCGAACGACATCTTGGGCGCCTGCACGGCCGCCTGCCTCGCCCTGCCGAGCGCAAGTCTCCTAGCAAACATCTTTTTCTCCTTCTGCGGTCACAAACGGCACTGACGACCCTCTCTTCCTCGTCAATTGCTTCCTTCGCCTTTCTTCGCCTTTCGCGAACCCTGCTGACTCGAGCGCTCGAACACTGCACTGAGTAACTACACTCACAAGCACGTGGGGAAGGAATTGAAGACTGGTGTCCTGCGCTGTACTTGCTCACTTGCTCACTTGCTCTTCTTTCGTTTCTTCGTCTCTCTCTCTCTCTGTTTACTCTGTTATACTCTGTTGATTGATTGATTGATCTCTCTTTGCTTTGGCTTATCTGCTTACTTGAACTTTGCTTATTTGATTTGCTTCTTTGTTTGTGTCTCCAACTCATTCCAACTCCGTGTAATACAAACCACTTTTTGGAGTAGGCATACTACAGAGATCGGTAATTGTGCCACTACTATAATAGTACTCTCCCAATTGTCTCTCTCTCTCTCATTTTTTTTTGGCCTCCACTACTCCGATTGACTACTGTCCATCCTACCACTCAGTACACAATTTTTCCCAACACGTGTTGGACTAGTGCGTGAGCTACTGCAGGGAGTAGCAGGACAACCTCTGGTAAACAAATTTGTCTTGCTCTGATGATCATTGATAATCATGTTAATGCATGGACTAGTGCTGAGTACCGGCGAGCTAGTGTGCTTTTGGTAGGAAATTCGGTCAATTCTGGTCATGATTACTGGTGATCCCAACATGAACGAGATGAAAGCTTTTAATTTTTTAGAGCGTTTTGGAATGTTTTGGATGGAAGAATGGAGGACGAAGGCGATGAACGATCGAACGAACGAAAACGAGCGAGAACGAGCGAGCGCTGCGGACGACCACGACCACGACCACCAGTGCCAGTTGCAGTGCCACCACCCAATTTTAACTGTTCTGAATTCTGTACCAAAATGGAGTGACTCAACAGACTCAACAGCTACCTACCAGCGGGTTGGCGGCGATGGAACCGCCGCACTCGCCGCACTCCCGCAGGCACACAAGACACAAGGCACAGGCGCTGCGAATTCATGCTTGGCGGTACTGACTGTGAGCACCCCCACCCAGTAACTTGTTCTCATTAGCCGCCGCATCGTCGGGATGCGGGGGTGCTGAACTAACTGTAAATGAACTTTTCAACCTGGTGAATCTCTCATCAATAGCAGATTTTCTCAGGCAATCTCAAGTGCGGCGTTCGGCCACAAGCATCTGTCCTGGCACACAAGGGCTTGTAAGCTCTGTAAGCGAAGATAAGCGAGGATAAGCGAGGCGACCGGGTGGTGTAAAAGTTGGAGTCTAGCAGAGTGGGTAGGCCACGATAGGCGCGCTTGGATTTGTGTACTCAAGTACTCGTACACTATATGGTGCGGCGTGGCGCGGTGGAGGTCGAGGTCGAGCTGCTCTGCTCCGCGGCTTCTCA
Source organism: Parietichytrium sp. I65-24A (assembly GCA_012862575.1). NCBI lineage: Eukaryota > Bigyra > Thraustochytrida > Thraustochytriidae > Parietichytrium > Parietichytrium sp. I65-24A. Next base: position 677,406 of record BLSF01000004.1, read on the forward strand.
CGCTGTCGGTTCGAGATTCTGTTTTCTGACACTGAATGTTGAATGAACATTGTTCATGGAATTGATCGAAATAATCTATCCCCCCTGCGGATTCCGTTCTGGTTGCTTGCTGGTTGCTGCATGAGCCCATTGGGGTCCGATGCACCTGGAGGAAAAGTGCGGCGCACTTCCGCTCGGAGGACCACGGCTCTGATCCTTGGAATGGCAGTCCAAACAAAACCACCATCGATACCGGTACTTATGCCATCAAAATGCTCAGGAACGACCGAGTCGCCGAGTCATCGTGAGACCGCTCTGTAAAGTGAACACATAAACACGAAAGCCACACTAACGAGACGAACGTGGACGACCGGGACAGGTGCGCACGCTAATCTGCCGTTCTGTTGCCCGGTTTCAGGTCACGTGAGCATTTCATTTGGGACTAGCCGGCCACCAAGACGTTTTTTTTTGTGTGTTTGAGAACTTGGAAAAACCAACACATTGCTGAGACGATGCAAGACTATCGTTCCAGGAATTCCAAGAACGCGAAAATCCATCAGCTCGCAAGAAGAGCTTGCAAGGATTCCAACCCAGAATTTCATTCTCGGCCCAAGAAGCGGCCAGTTCCATCATGATACCGGTACCGTAAACTCATGCACCAACACGCAAAACGTGGGATCTCGTCCATATCCATATGCGGGCATCAATCTCAGCTCCCACACGCAACACGCGCCGCGATCTAACGTCCCAGCGCGACCGCGAGAGAGGAGTACTCGAGTACAGTGCCAATATTTTTGACATGAAAATCCAACTATTTGCGGAACGGAATTAGTAGCTATACAAAACACTACAAACAAATCTACGTGGGTTCACTACCCAGCTAATAGTAGTGAGGTTCACCACCAATGTTCGTTGGTATTCATTGTTGTTCGTAGCAGTATTGAAATGTATTGAAAACTATTGACTACAATAAGATAAGCGAGGGAAGTGCCTCAGTTGTTCAGCGAGCAGGCGCTACAGCTACGCATAACACACCTATAGGCCCACTATATCTTCATATCCTACGACAGTCATTAACTGAGCACTAAGGTGTTCACTATAGTCAGCCTATAAGATCTCGGAAGTAACTAGTAGGAAGTAATAGTAAGTAGTAAGAAGGAGAACGTACTTTTTGCGAGGGACGTAGTGCTCAGTTAGCGTTAGTGGAAGACATACGCGAAGGTGTCCTCGCGTACAGTGAGAGCTGTTTGTTGGTGTGTTGGTGTGTTGGGTGTGTTGCAATAACAGTAAGAAACAGTGTTTTGGGATTCACTTTGCTTGGAGTGGGCTGGCTGTGTTTTCGGTGTGGCCAAGTAGGAACTGTTAAGGGCGCGAAAAGTGTCCCCGCTGAGGACGTGCGCGCGTTGTTATTGGAGTCCTCGGTTGGAGTGGCGGGCGTGCAGATTGTACTGGTAGCAGGCAGGCTGCGGCAAAGATGAACTTGTTCAAGTCCACTACGGTGAAGGATGAGGTGAAGAATACGAAGCGCGAAGTGAGCAAAACACAGCGCGAGTTGCAGAGGGAACGGACCAAGTTGGAGCAGGACGAGAAGCGGCTCATTGCTGAAATAAAAAAAGCTGCGAAACAAGGCGGACCAGGAGACGGTAATGTGAAGGTCCTGGCAAAGCAGCTGGTGCAAGTTCGAAATGCGAAGACCAAGCTGGTCGGCATGCACGGACACCTTGGCGCGGTGAAAACCAAGGCCACGATGATGGCGGCCAACGATGCAATGGCAACCTCGATGAAGAACACCACGAAGGCAATGGCCAGTATGAACAAAAAGATGAACGTGAGCAAGATGCAAAAGCAGATGATGGAGTTCGAACGGAACATGGAACAGATGAACTTGACCGAAGAAATGATGAACGAGTCTCTCTCTGCTCTGGACGAGGAGGATACCGAGGTAGAGGCGGATCAGATCACACGCCAAGTATTGGACGAGCTCGGGGTGCAGCTCGATGCCGAGTTGGGTGTCGCCCCGACCGGCAAGATCCAGACCAAGGAGACCTCGGCACCAGCATTGACTGCCAAGGCAGATACTGAATTTTCGTAATTGTAAACATATTATTTCTCGCAGTTGCGTTCAATCACTAACAAGCAAAAAGGTGCCGGTTGTCCATCTTCTCTCTGCCCCGAGAGATCGGACACACATGCTTTTCTCTACTCAGGGAGGTTCTTCTCTATATTTGTCCATAAATCAGATTTCGACTTCAAAGTGTTCCTCAGATGGGCCTGGGTACCTCGCAAGCGCGCCGGGAGCAATCATTAAATCAGGCATTTGTTGGATTTCATGTTTGAGGAGTTTCAGATAGTCTACCCCGTCATACAGAATTTTCTCCTCCGGGAACTGAGAATGAAAAGCCCCCAAATTTATCTCCATGTCACGTGTCAGCTTGGCAAGCTTGGCCAATCGAACGTCCCGGGCTACTTGCTCCGATGGACTCTCAAAGTGTCGGTCTTGTGTGCTTCGACAGTTGCTGATTTCATGCTTGATCATCTCTCGCTCCGCAGCTTTACGGAGGAGTGGGACTTTGGCAGCAAGGACCTGCACTTGCACTTCCAATAGTTTCTCCAACGACGGCGTATACGCCGCATTTTGAAAAACCTGAAGCAAGAATGGTGCGTATTCTGAAACATGGAGTCGCAGGCTTGACCACAACTCCAAGATCCGGTCCTTGTGTTGACGAAGCACCCTTTCGCCAGCCCGCACCTTGACATTAGTCTGCTTCTCTTGCCACTTTAGCTCCCAGAGATCGTGCGTGTCTCGTATCGACTTGCAAACGCTCTGGTGTGCACCCTTGGCGTACATATCTTGAAATGCGACAACAGCAGCACGAGCAGTCTCTAGCTCCTTCGCTAGGTTGCTCAGTTCCTCGCGGTGCCGCTGTTCCATGTCCAAGAAGCGCTTGTTGGACATTTCGTGCAAGCTTTGCGCGAAACGCTGCTTGTCAAGCTCTGCCTCTGTCCGCACCTTCTCAACTTGGACTTGCAACTCACACCGTAGCTCTGCTTGGGTGGCAGCGAATTGTAGAGACGAGTCCTGCAAATTCTTGAATCGCGCTTTGCATTCTTCCTGGAATTTGTCCATTCGCTTTTGGAAGAGCGCTTGGCAAACTTTCTGAAAACGATCTTCCCGTTTTCGCATCTCGGCTTCGGCAACTTGAAACTTTTCCGCCCAAGCAACATCAGCAGACTCCTTGAGTTTCGTCATGCTCTGAAGGCTGTGCTCCAATTGCTTCACGACCGCTTCGTTTCGGGTCTGGAGCTCTTGGGCGAAGACTCGATGCCGGTGTTCCTCGTTATCTTGCCAAACCTTCGTGCTCTCTTTGAGAAGCAGCTCGACTTTGACTTTGGCATTTCGCTGGGCAGCCTCCAAGCACTCCGTGTAGAGTTGCTCTCTGAGTTTGCCTAGCGAGTTTTCGCGCTGCGTTAGGCTGACATCCATCTCTTGCAGCTTCTCCATCTTTTCTCTGTGCTCGGTTCGAAACACAGAAACCATTTCTTCAAACTCCTTTCGGATTTCCGTGATGGCATGAGCCTTCGCCTCATTTTGGCGTTCGCTTTCAAGTGCAATTGCGTCGCGAAACTGTTTGCGCTCTACCTCATGGGCGTCTTCCAGCGCTTTCAGCGATGCGCAATACCTTTCCTTCTCTTCAAAAATGATGCTTTGGAGGGATGCAATCTGTGTGTCAAATTGGCTGACCTGCATTTCACTAACTTGAACCCCTTGTGTCTGGATGTTTTGCAGTGCGCTTTGAAAGTTCTCAAAGCTTGTGCGGATATCGGCGTCCATCTTGACCAGTTGATCCGCTTCTCTTTGCTTCAATTCACTCATGAATGTGTTCACCTTGGCAAACATTTCATCAGCTGAGGTTTTAGAGATTTCTAGAATTTCGTCAACGGCACCAGATGTCTTCGTCTCAAGGTGTTCAGCAAACTGTTCCTTATCCTTGGCTCTGTCTTGTTCAATACTTTGCAGTTGCTCCAGCCAGGCCAACTCTCTTTTGGAGAATTTTTCCACCCAGTGGCTAGTCGCTTGGTCAACTGCTTGCGAGTAACTGACCGAAAACTCCTGTTGCTGGGTCTCCATGTGCTTTTCAAGTTGCGCTCGAAGGTCTTCGTGTTCCTGGCGCACTTTAGAAAGCATGGTGCGCACTTGCTCTGCAAATTGGATCTGCAGGTCATGTTCCAGTTTGGAAACTCGCTCTCGCTCGGCCTCTTGCTCGTCACGGATTTCGGCAAGAACCTGCACCCGAGCACGAGAAAACAGTTGCTCGTACAGAGAACCTTGCTGCCTGGAAAAGTCCTCCTCCACTTGCGCTTGGACTTGTCCGAGCACAGCCTGAAAAAGACTTCCACTCCTCTTTTGAACACTTTCCTTCTCTACAAATGCCTTTGCTGGAATCATTACACGCTCCAGAAGCTCACCCTTTCCAGAATTGAGTTGAGATTGCAAAATCCCCATGATATTGTCCATGACTCTATTGAACACCGGCCCTTTACTTTTGCTAATTTGATCCAAGATTTCATTCATGACCTTGCCTTCCAGGGTTTGCAGCTCTTGCTTGTGTGTGACACGCGTTTCATGCAATTTACGCGACAGACTCGCGAGCTCTTCGTTCACAGACGCGTTCTCCTCGTCGTGTTTGACCCGACTCTTTTGCTCGTCTCGGAATCGCTGCGCTCTCTCCATTTGCAACGCCGCGTTCAGCTGGGCGACTTGCGCTTGTAGAGCTTCAACCTCGGCATTTCCTCCCGACTTTGGAAGATACTGCCCAAATTGACTGAAATCAACTTTTTTCGCGGAGGTGCTTGATCGATCATCGGAAGCTTTGCATTCCTTCTCCTCCTCCAAGCTTGCCCCCGTTCGGTCGGCGGCCTCCCGGCTCTGCATTGTCTCTGAAAACAAAGAGCCCCTATCTCACGCACACCCGCCTGCCTCAGCGCACGCCAACCAGAGCAGTCAAATGCGAGCCGAGACCCCAACACCCACCTGACGGAGCTCCTGCGAATGCCTCAATTCAACTTGCCTCGTCCTGTACCATGACACTCCTCTTGTCTCTTGCGCGCAATCTGTCTCGCTATTCCCTCCATCATCTATTGCACTCACTGTCAATCAACTAATGAGTCAATAATCCATTCAATCAATCAATCAATCAATCGACCAATCAATCAATCAATCAACACACGTCACGAAATCTTGTTTCAGAAAGTTGAAAATGTGTGATCTCGACGGGACCACTTTCCACTCTTACTTTTTATATCTAATGACCTTACAGCTGTCCCCTGAACGGATCTATGCACTCCGACAGGAAGATTGGTAAACACCATACCTTATTATAAAGCACATTAGGATCAGGACTCGAGTTGGTGGTGCGCGAAAGGGCACGTGTCTGTCTGTGGCTACAACGCAAGGATAGTGAGGAACGAGAGAAGCAGAGCACTTGTTCCTCCAGCCAGACCAGCCCGCAGATTCCGCCTGGGCGACGCATGCAAAGGCCGAGGAGGCGCTGCGCGGAAGGGTGGGAGGGTAAAGGTTCAGATTAATGGCCATGGCCAACCTCAAGCAAGGCGCGTTCCTGTCGGCGTCTCTGCAATCGGAGATTGAATGCTTGGAAGCGAGGCTGGCCGCACGGGTCGAGAATGAGACGGACGAAAAGGGAGATTCGGACGGTGGAGGTCGCAGACTTTCGGTGAGGCAGCGCACATCGATTGCGGAAACCATCGCGGTGAGAGAGTCGGAAGCCAAATGCGCGTACACTTGTCTCGCGGCTCTGGAGAAAGCCACGGTCAGGTCCGACGTGATGACGGAAGATATGGTTAAACTGTTACGAACCGTGATGGCTGTGCTTCAGCAGGCGCTTTGCAGAGAAACCAAGACTGCCGAGGGGAGGTATTTCAGAGAATATTACGCGGTTATGTCGGGGAAAAACCACCTCAAACTGTTGGAGCTTATGGCCAGCACGCGAAACCTGGAATCGGAGGTCAGCGTCTCGCGGAACGAATATGTAAAGATGGTCCAACAGTACGCTGAGCTTGAACAAAAGCTGGAACAGGAGATTGAAGAATATCAAGATCTTTTCGCGGAGCAGAGTGAAATGGGATCTCTTGTGCAAGGCTTGCAAGAGAGGCTGGACGCGGAGACCAGAAAGCACGAACGGCTGTTGGGACTTATCGACGATACAGGGCGAGACCTTCACAAGGCTTCCAAAGTGCTTTATGAAGCCTCCAACAAAAAGAAGACCCTGCGATCAGACGTGAGAACCGTCGCAGAAACGTTGGAGGAGTACAAGGCTCAGGACTTCCTCAAGGACGGCAAGGTAGAAATATGTAAGGTCATTGAGGTCCAGAATGAGATCAGTGAATTGAACGACCAGCTGCAGGCCAAGGAGGCCGCAATTCAGCTCAAGCAAGGAGCCTATGTGGAACTCCTTCGAAAAATAAGGGAGGCTGAAGTACAACTTCAAGAAGTCAAACGCGAGATGAAAGCTGCACTCGCGGAAGAGACAAAGCTCCAGCGCAGTTTAACACCAAGGCCAAACTGGGAGATGGGTGCCAATCTTTGCCCGTGGCTTTATACCACTGGTGACTCGGACACGGTAAAAGGGAAGAAGTATGTTTTGCACGGCCAGAAGTTGCGAAGGAGGAGCAGCGTTAATGCTTCGAGATCCAGCAGGAGAAAGAGCGTCTCCTCGTCAAGCAACAATAAACTGATCCCAGACGAGAGTACTGACGCTCAAACAAAGCGTAAGCCCTCGGTGGCCAAACCTCCCGATGAGCCTGGAAGCAGCAGAGCCGATTCTCGCTCTGAAGAGCCGAGCAAAAAGGACGGCGCCATCAGCCGCCGCGTTTCGAAAGCTGCGCGTGCTGTTAAACGACTTCGGCCAACAAGAGAGGCGGCAGAGATGCTGGCGAAGCACATACAAGACCTGGGTCTAGATGGGATGGAAGTGTATGAGGCTCAAAGGCGCCTCCATGAAGCTCAAACAACACTTCAAAAGGAGAAAACGAGACTGGAGAAGGCCCGAGCATATCTCCCGACGTCGGTTTTCGAAAAGGGTGTGGAAGAATCTGCTTCTGAAAAGGCTAAGAAAGCATTCGGAATTTCGGTTCGTGGCGCGATGGCAGCTCTACATATGGCCAAAACGACTCAAGCAGGGAATTCTACGGAAGTGTCTCCTCAGGGCGTAGACTGGGACATTGGTGTCGCTGTGGACAATGATAGCACGATGGAGAACCCGCAGTTCAAATTTGAGTACGAACGCAGCAAAAAGGGGGAACTTGTCGTCAACGGGAAGGGCAAAGACGCAGCGGTGCCTGCATACCTACGGCACGAGGGACAGATTGCGCTTCGCCTTATCCCAAGGAGCGATATTGTTGAGCTTGTGGGCGAGGTATGGAACTACAAGCTTTCCAAGGAGCAACAAAGCAAAACTGCCCAAGACTCGGGCAAAAGGGTTCGCGGCTTGGCGCCCGGTACACTGTCTTGCGGTGAAGCGTTTCATCAGATACTAAAAAATCGGTACGGGCTGCACAATGTGGTGTGCCGCTGGGCGTACAACATCTTCTTTTCGGTGCAGCAGTTCATGTGGGATGCCGACCTTGCACTGTTCGACAAGACACTCAAGATGCAGTGCCCCGAAGGAACCTATGTTGACCAGCAGCTCATGCTCTCCTCACTCCGTATCTTTTTGCGAAAGCTCTGCAACCTTGAGACCGGGAGCGCGCTGGGGGAGGTTTCCAAGGACTCCTTGTTTGAGTCACTCAAGATTTTCTTTCCGAGCAAGTCGGAGGCTGAGCTTGATGAACTCGAGCTTGCGGTTCATGAGGACCAGCCAATGAGCGTTGTGTTTGTAGATTTGCTTTTAGACGAAACTCAAGACCTGCGCAACGGGTTATCATTCCTCGCCATCTTGAAACGGCAGCATCTCGAAGAGATCGTGGGCGTCTTTCAGAGCTTGAAAGAACGCCTTTTCGTCGCTGCGTCCATGTACCAGGCAGAAGATAAATGCAAGCTTGAGGATCTCATCAACACCTTCAAAAAGTGCGACCTGACATTAGATCAAGAGGGTCTGAAAAACCTCTTGGCCACGTGCTTTCCGGACTCAATCAAAAGCGACGAAGACTTTCTTATGGCTTCCGCAGAGTTCAAGCTTCCCGGGTCCGCTGACCCTGGCCCGAGTTGGGTCATTATTTCAGAGGTTTTGGAAGCCCTGCGCAACGCTGCCTATAAACCTCAGAGGAATTTTGACATTTTTGCCGAGCCTGTGCTGTCGTCGCACCATCACACCGAAGCAACCAAATTCTGTTCCCCCAACGCTATGTGAGGTTGTGTGTTCGGTCACTAGTTTCCCAGAGCTTGCTCATTATTATGTAGGTCCACAGCAGTTCACATGTCAAAATCAAATGACTGGAGTTTTATAATATAGGCGCACAACTTTTGAAAATTAGTCAAGACCAGAAAGCGTCTTTAGTTTTATTTCTTCAGAGCTCGTTAACTTGCTCGTCATTCGAATTCGCAAATCGTCATCCTCTTCTGCAATATGCGACTCCTTCAAGAACTACTCGCACCAAGTCGATTCGTGCGTGGCAGTCAACATGCCCTTTTTCAGCCACCTCGACGTCCGAGTCTGACACAGCCTGCAGCTGCAAGTGAAACAGAAATATCTGATGCCAGTCAAAAACATAAAAACACAGAAACTGCACACTGCTCAGAAACAGCGACTTGGCGATCTCGTCCTCTCCAAGATCTTCCGAGTCGCACTTTCATTCCCAACGCACATTCACAATAGCCCGCAAAGCGGCACGCACCGGTACAAGGTGCCGGTACTCCTGGTAGCACGCACCGGCACTACTGACACATACTGGAACTACTGGCACTGCGCGTTGTGTCATGCGCCTGCCACAGGACGCAGCAGGAATCCCAAATCCCAATCCATATAATTTATACATTTCAGAATCAAGGACTCAGAAAGATCCTCACTGATAGATAGACAGATAGATATTCAGAATTCAGAAAATGAATATCTTCCCAATGTGGTGTGTATATTGTGTGTGTTCTGAATCAGAACAAAAACTTCGGGATTCGGTAAAATCTTGTTTCGGCTTGCGGATACCTCACTATGGTCACTTAGGGTATCGCTTAACTCGTCCCAGAGCGCTGACAGCTTGTGGTCTACCAATCACATAACAATTCTGGTAGTGCCATAGAAAAAGTTCGGAGCAGAAATTTACAAAAAGACTGTCCTGTAAAACGAGAAGCCGTTCTTGATACCGGATTTTCTTTCGGAACTTGCCGGTCCTGCAAAGTCAAACTAACTTTCAACAACTTATTTAAATTGATTGAAACGGGGCAGACCGAGAGTTTGTGTTCACTGATTCACAGTCAATCAATCAACACTGTGAAAAGTGGAATTCGCCCATAGAAAGAAAGACAAACAAAGAAGTCGGGCTTGCTTGCTAAGCAATCTCTTCCCCTCTTCATCCCTCTTCCAATTGATTCGAGACTTCCTTCGTTCGGGGACACAGCAACGTCGAACTAACTAGAGACAGCGAAACAGACGAAACAGACGAAACAGAGGGCCACGCGCTGCAGCAGCTTGCGTGCGAGGGCGGTTAGAGCATTTGAGAGTATTGGACACGGCACGGTGGGGTATGGACGAGCGACATGGGCTGGCGCACGGAGAGGCAAGCGCCGCAGAGGCGCTGGTGCAGCTGGCGCTGGTGACGAAAACGATGGCGAGGACGAAGATTTCGGGAGACAAGCTGGTCTGGGAGAGCGGGTTTGAGAAGGTCATGGCTCGGGAGGCAGAGAATGTCATGCATGGAGACAGCGTTTGCGTGGCAGTGGCATTTTGGACGGTACGGGAATGCCACAAGAGGCACGATGTAGCGGACGCCGAGTATCTGAACTTCTTCGCGCAGAGCCGCAAGCTCCACGGCGACGAACTCGTGCCTGGGCCGATGCGAGACACTCTGCTTATGTATATGCTTAGAGATGAAACGGCGGACATTACGTTCGTCAAAGACGAGCTCCTTGGGGGCGCGACTGTGTTCCACCAGCTCAATCCGCTAAAACGCAACCTTCATGGAGAGACTGCCTTCACAATCTTCATCCGCCGGGCAACTTCTACGTCTTACTTCGAAACTTATCTTGGTGCAGCCGGGACTGGCGAGCTGCGCTTCCTCCCGCGCGACCTTGTCCTTCTCTTGGAGCGGCTTCTGGAGCTGGGCTACTTTAGCGCACTTTCCAAGCGCGAGAGAGGCGAAATTCTCTCCAAGGTTCAGAGTGCGCTGCAAAAGTGGTCGAAAACTTACCACGAGATCAGCGACTCTCAAAATATCAAGCGTCATGTTCGGGATCTGTGCTATGTTGGGGGCGAAGCTCGCTCGGAGAAAGACGCGCAAAGGAGGGCGCGCACGGCACGGGAGCTTCGAAACGCCATGATGTCCCAAGTAGGCGAACGTGATGGCAGATATCGAGCTCTGGTGAGTTTCATGGACTTTTTGCACCAAACGCTTGTGCAAAAGTCAGAAGCGGTCGACCGAGCCAATGTCTGCGCGAAGGCAAAGGTGGAAGTGCTCTCTAGCAGATGGCCCATGGCCTCATCTCCAGAGGTCACAATACTCCTTTTTGGACTGTGGGAAAGCACACACCTCATTCTGGAAGGGTCGGCATACTGCGATTTTCCCACAAGCATTTCCACGCTTCAGCTCGAAGAGAGCAGTTGCACGGAGTGGTTTGTATCAGCCGCAGCACTCTTCGCTCTTTTCGCAAGTTTAGCGTTGGTAGTGCGAGCTTTCCAGCTGACCTGGCGGTTGTTTGCCTATCTCGCACTTCAGCTGTTTGCGGTGTGCCTAATGTTTGTAAATGTGAAGCTCTTGTTCTGGACAGGCAGCGAGGTGGACAGTGCTCCGAGTGTGGACTCGTTTGCGCTGCTACGTGGCCTCAGTGCTGCGGTTGATCTGGGCGTGGTGGTGCTGTGTTGCTTGTTCTTTTATGAAGATTATTATTACTTTTCTGATCTCGATCCAAAAAATGTAGATTAATAACATCGAAACTCTGTAAAACGAAATGTTCATGCATACAGCTGTGGAGTGTGAGAAAAAGAACCTCGTGCGCGTTTGCGCGTGACCTTGCGGCGAGGCGTGTGAATGATTGTTTGTTTTTGCGAAGTACATTTTCGGATGGATTTTCACTAGAGTTATCAGACACTTTCAGTTAAAACAACGGGGATGGCTTTTGGGAATGGTCTGCAGACCACATCCCTCCTTCTACAACTTGGCGAGCTGACTGCGAGGAATTCGCTGTGTGTCTGGGTTTGTGGAGACGCGTTTTGGGATTTGAGAGAATTCAGTGCCATCGTTCAATTTTGCGGCGATGATCTCTGCCACCCCTGATCGACATCGCGCCCCTTGACACTCGCCCATGCCAGCACGTGTTCTCCACTTCACAGAGTCCGTAGCTCTAATTGGGAAACCCGCGGCATCAATAGCAGCTTCAATTTCACTTCTCCTAATGTTTTCGCACAAGCAAATCACTTCGTCCGGGGTTCCATTCAAATGTTCTACAGTTTTAAATGTAGCACCAGAAGGAAGCGGCTTTTTGGAGTAATTCACTGGATGAAAACGGCGCGGTGCAAATGAGTCCTTGAGCGTTAGGTTTATCTGGCACTCAGTTTTCAAGATGTCTACTACACGCTTTGCGATTGCTGGCGACGAGGTTAGCCCAGGGCTTTCGATCCCCGCGACATGCACGAAACGCTTCACCTTGGGGTCCTCTGCGATGATGAAGTCTTGCACGGAGCTTCTAGCACGCAGTCCGGAGAAAGACGTAAGGACTTGCCTTGTGTCCAGATGAGGGACGGACCGCCTTGCTGCCCAGGCAACATACGCAAGCTCGTGAATGTCGGTGTCCTTGTTGATTTTGTCTTTCTGTTCGGCCGCACTAGGCCCAAGAATTAAATTGCCACGAACAGTGGGGGAGACGAGAATGCCTTTGCCCCACCTCGCGGTTGGAGTTTGGAAAATTACCGTGTTAGCCAACTCGCGTTGGGATTTCTCCAAGACAACTAAACCGCAAGCACGGAAAAACGTCCCCTCCATTCTGTCAGTAATGATGCGCCAGAGTAATACAAAAAGTTGCAAACGAATGTCAACATACCGTACTGCCCCTTTCGGGCGGAAATAGTGTACCGCAGCTTGGCGTCCACCATCCGGGCAAGGTCGTCAGCGAAGAGGCCCGCACAATTGACAACACTTTTGCATTTGAATATTAGACCGCTCACCGTGCTCACCCTGAACTCACTTTCGCGGGTCTGCAAGCTTTGAACGTGCGCGATACTTGAGACCTGTTGTCCCACCATGAACTTGACTCCATTCTGGAACGCGTTCTCGACGAGGCTAAAGCAATACTCATAAGGCGAAACTACACCAGCAGACGGGCAGAACAAGGCCGCTTTGACGCCAACACTACAGTGCGGCTCCAGCTTGAGGATCTCTTCGGGCCCGATAATGCGCAAGTCATCCACCCCATTCAACTCGCCGTTAATCTTGAGCTCTTCCAGCGCCTGTACCTCTTTATCAGTAAAGGCGAGGACGAGCGATCCTGTTCGCTTAAACCCAAACTCTAGCTCCCTCTCCAGTTCATCGAACATCTGATTCCCCTTTCTGCTCATCGCACTCTTCACCGTGCCATGCTTTGCATCGTATCCGCCGTGCACAATGCCCGAGTTCGCCTTGGAGGCTCCTTGGCACACATCCGTCTCTTTCTCCAGCACCAGCACGCGAGCGTTGTACTTTGCAAGCTCCCTAGCCACCGCCGCTCCTATCACGCCTGCGCCGACGACCAACACGTCCCAGTCCACTTCCTTCTCTCCATCATGATCTCGCTGCTTGCTCCCCATCTCCATTGCGCAACTTGTACTACTACTCAATGCAACGCCTCCTGCCCCCATCTCCCACCGCGGCTCGCGAACGTCTCGCGCGTATGTGTGTGTATTGCAATGTATTGCAGCAGTCTTCATTTGAACAATCAGAATTCCAACATTTTCCAGTTTTGGGAAAGAAAAGCAATAGCAAAGCATAGCAAAGCAGTGCTTTTCGATGCTTTGCTTCTCGGCACAACCAGCAGGAACGTTTCCAGCATGGACAACTATGGAGGGGTTGAGGGGTACTAGCGTCGAGGGCTGCGAGAGAACTCTTCCTGTCGTTCGTCGGGAGAACTTGTCCGGGGAGATCCGGGAGGGTAGAAAGAGTAGAAAGTGTGGAATTTGGAAAGTATGGAAAGAAAGTTCGATTCTAGCACATGGTTGCCTTGCTGTGGGGAGAAGCTGTGGGGAGACGCTGGACGAAGGGGCGGCCTCTCGAGAGGGACTCGGGCAGATGGAGAGGGCTCGTTGGTGAGAAGATCTTTTTCAGTTCTCTCATACGTTTGCCCGGCTGTGAGGTTTGTGCTGTGCAGAGATGGCTCGTTGATAGCAGTGGGAAACGGCCAGCGATGGGAAAAGATCTCTGTCTGGTGGGTGGATGTATGTTTTCGGTTTACAGTATTTAGATGTTTAGAATTTAGGTCGTTCTCCCTCTCTAGTAGCTAGTGGCGAGCTGCAGTGTTTTGTATTTTACGTGTTTTCATTTTACAGATGACGAGAAGCTGTGTCGTCGTTCTTTAGTGGAGATTAGGAGAAGTTGGGTTCCAATTTGCTGAACCTGTGTCTCAGCTTCGCAGGATATCGTTTGTCAAAGAACTTGGCGATATTTGTCCAACAATTTTTGCCGTGTCTTCTCCGGAGCATGAGGAGCTTTGCGTCCTCATACTCGGTCCAGTCGCTTTTATTATCAGCTTTTAAGACGACCCAACGTTGGCGGCATTGCTTGTCTGATCTGCGAGGAACGGAGGTGGAAATTTCCTTCCACACCCCCCTGCCGTGAACGCCGATCTTCTCGACCGCTTGTCGAAGAAGGTCGTCCTCCCAAGTTTCCCAGTTTTGCCGTGGGGTCCGTGGTCTCGATACACTCCGCTGAACCTGGTTGCGGCTCTCGGCCGGAAGCGCAGCCACTGAGCCGTCTTTAGACTCCGTGTTCGCGCTAGAGAACGAGTTGTGCGCGTCATCCCCCAGCTCGTCGTCGCGGTCGCCGTGCTGTTGACTTAACTCATCCCGCAGAACCTCGAGGTAGTCCAAAAGAGGATCTCTGGCCGTGTCGTCCTCGAGCTGCCATTCCGAAGTATGGCTGAAAGAGGTGCTCGCCGAGTCCCCAAAAAACGAGGTTGATCCGTACGAGGAGGCGCTTGATGTTGGCGTCTCAGAGTACGGAAAGGCGTGGGCCGGAGCGTCACTGCTGTGCCAGCACTGCGGATTCATCTGGATGGGTCTTTTGAATTGCTCTTCATCGGTTTGAGGTGGCAGACCCTGGCGCCGTTGAAACGACATTGGCGTATGGTCATAAAACGTGCTGGCCGCGTCTCCGAAAGGCGAGGTCTGTTCGCACGAGGAGGCGTACGATGCTGGAGAGTCATTTTCCAGAGAAGTAGATGGCTCCTCATCATGGTACGTATCGATGAACAGGTTTGGCCTTCTGCTCGGCTTCATCTGGACGGGTCTTTTGAATTGCTCTTCATCGGTTTGAGGTGCAGACCCTGGCGCCGTTGAAACGACATTGGCGTATGGTCATAAAACGTGCTGGCCGCGTCCCCGAAAGGCGAGGTCTGTTCGCACGAGGAGGCGTGCGATGATGGAGAGTCATTTTCCAGATAAGTAGATGGCTCCTCATCATGGTACGTATCGATGAACAGGCTTGGCCTTCTGCTCGGCTTCATCTGGATGGGTCTATTGAATTCTTTCCTCCCTGCTTGTATTCGGTCTCGCTTCTTGTTTGAGGTCTGCTGTAGACATCGAAGTCTCTGATTGATGATGAACACGCCATATGAAATCGAACGTGGCCTCTAGGCTCCTAAGGATTAGATCTTTGCGACATCTTTCTGATTGTATCTTTACGAATACCAATCGATCAATCAGTCAATCAATTGCTCAAAATTTTGTTGATGATCGGTTGTGCTCAATGATAACTTAATCGATCCAAGGTAAAATTGAAGGCAACGAGAAATCAGTGTTCAGAGTGCACACAAGTTCTTGTTAGCTGCGAAATGCCCACTGTACAGTAATGTACAGTGTGAGTGAGTACGAGATGTGGGTATTGGGAACTTGAAGCCCCTCTTACTCCCTTCGTCTACCACGAGCTAGGCATTCCTGGGAGAGGCTCACAATCAAAGAGATGTGTGCGGTATTCTTCTGAATTCTGAAAACTTCATCCCAGACCGATCTAGCAGCTCATCAAACGAGCACAGCAGCCGAGAAGTGAAAACCCGGAGGAAAGTTTTTGATATACCAGCAAAGACGTCTATGGCGTGGTCATACTCATCTCTGGAGTGGCTGAGATGTGTTGGTGGCACTCACACTGAGCGACGATTGAATACATGCAATTTACAAGTCTGAACAGCAGCCAAGCAGCACGAGAACTGACGAAAGTCCAGGCTTCTCGCTGATTTTGTCAAAGATCTTGGGGGCGCTGCGCTCTATTCCGCCGAGCGGATGGAAAGATGGTTCTGTTCCAAATAGTTTGCTCCGGTAAGAGATGCATCAAAGCAATAAGTTTCTGCATTCTTCAGTTTGATCTTTTCTTTTGTTATTTCGATCTTGATCTTACGCTCTTTCCACATCTTTCCACACAGCTCCACTCGGAATTTCACTGTTAAATTAATTCACCATCATTCCAGTGATGATCACTGCTATCACTGTAATGCATTGAGACCCGCAAGTCCGGCGACGGAGTATCAGAACGCATTTCTTCTCCCGCTGCGTATCTTACCTCTAAAAAATATGAGACCACATTTGCGTGTAAATCCTTCTTTAGAAATCGCCTACATGAAACAAACAGTTGCATGCGTTCACATCATGGCTTCCATTGACGGCATCATCAAAAGCGCTAAAAAGGTTTCACTGCGGTGCAATGGCTCCATGTGGGCTACTCCCGTTGATGGTTATACCCGCGAGATGGATGTTTTCACTGACATCCATCATTTGCCTACGGGCTTGCACATGGCGGCTGCGCCACTTGTGCTTGTTTAATGGGCTCGTAGATCCGTCTCTCTATAGATAATTTTTTTTTAACTTGAAAGCAACTTTTCAAACATTTGCTATTTGCTAATCCCCCAGCAAGTAGAAACTGTACGGCGAAGGCACATTTCGTTCTACCCACAACCTGCCCCCAGCAGTACCTGAGCTCAGTATCGGTGCCAGCATGTCAGTAACATGTACGAGCGAATGATTAAACCACAGAATGAATTCCCTCCGGAAGCCAATCTTTCAATCAATCGATTTTGTACACTTTGATTCACACTAAGCTTAACCCATACACTGGCAGGAGAGGCAGATCAAAAGATCAAACAATCTATCTACTAAAATAGAGCTAAGATACCACGAGGATCCACAGGATGTTTCTGACTATTGGCTAGCTCTTAATTCTGGTCCCAGGAAATCCAGGAAGAAGAACTTTCTCGTCCGAGTCGAAGAGAAAAAAAGTTCAAGGTCCGAGCTTCCTAGCTAGCTCTAAATTCTGGTCCCAGGAAATCCAGGAAGAACTTTCTCGTCCAAGTCGAAGAGAGAAAAAGTTCAAGGTCCGAACTTTCAAAGAGAATGAAAGCCTCACTTGATGACACTTGACGCTGATTGCTTGTTGCAATCCAGATGCACCGAAAAAAAATTCTCAGTTTGTCACCACACTGACACTTTCGGGCGCGCCAAAAGTTCTCACTTGACCGCCCGTCATTTGCACCCCACCTTCCGATAGGGTTTGTTTACGCTCTCACTTCGTGGCTTCACTTTGCGTCATTTGGACATGTGGGGTCTCGCCAAAAGGCGAATGGAATTAGATGAAAAGGAGCACGGCTACCAAGCTACTATTACAGCTGCCGTAAAAAAATGATTATAATGGTTTTATGTACGCTTGTTTTTCATGGCTTACCTGCCTTGCACAATAAGGGAGCGTGACGAGAGGCTTTCAGGCACATCAGAATTTGGTTGGACAGGCAGTAAGGTGTCGCGGAGATCGAGGGCACACTCCAAAACCATCGTCTTTCGGAGTGCTCGCCCACCCCGATGCATACCACAGAAGTTGGCAAATGCTGTGTTATCTATAGAGTGTCGGGATGAGCTATACTGCTGGCAAGAACCACAGAGCTACCTACACTCACTACCGCTATTCACTCCGAGTCCGAGCATCATGTCCGAGCCTTCCGCTTACGTAGATGTACCGGTATAGACGTTGCGCAAATTGTGCAGCGCCCTGCTCCCGAGTCTCCCGAGGCGTTGCGAGGCAACAAGGACCGTGACTCGAGTCAAGCGCAAAAATGCTCGAGCGCAGAGGTCGGAAAAGGAGAAGCAGCAGCTTCGGGCTGCCAACACGCCAGACTGCACGCGTTCAATCATCCTTCCATCCGTCCATTGTTATTTGCATCTAACTACCTCTGCACTATCGTTTCCAATGCTGCAAGCGCCAGTGCCGGTGGTCAGGCCTGCGGCGCGCGTGTCCCATAGACGTTGGCGGTTTCTTCTTCCGCACTTCCGAGCTTTCTTTCCCTGTATCATGAGCTCTGTGAACTGCAGAATGTGAATTGTGAAT
Source organism: Parietichytrium sp. I65-24A (assembly GCA_012862575.1). Lineage (NCBI taxonomy): Eukaryota > Bigyra > Thraustochytrida > Thraustochytriidae > Parietichytrium > Parietichytrium sp. I65-24A. Next base: position 695,100 of record BLSF01000004.1, read on the forward strand.
TGTGAATTGAAAAAATTTAAATCATTATTGCCAAGACCGCGCGCACCAGGATTGACCGACAGCTCGGACGTTGTTGAGCTGCTGTGTAAACGTTCAACAAAGTTTGAACATAACCACACTTCTATATGATGATGATGATGATGATGGTGGTGGATGATGAGTGTGCGACAGCTTTCTCGCACTTTGTTTTGTTGATTTGTTGATGTACTCGGACACTCGGAAACTCGGAGATTTTGAGACTAAGAATTCTAAGAATCTGAATTCTGACAGTGAAATCATTCACTCTTTTTTTTTATTCGTTGGCGAGAGACTGACCGTGACCGTGACCGTGACTTACCGTGACCGTGACAGTGACAGTGAGTCCTTAGAGTCCTTAGCGAATTAAATAAACTAACAGTAAGTCACTGAGTCAACCAATTTTGCTACTAGAATGCATTTTAGTGTTCACTACTAGTGCGATCGCATGAAGGATACGTTTCTACCGTAGTCGTCGTTAATATACTGTTACTGAAATTTTGAACCACAACGTTAAGGTTTCTTGTAATACTCGTCCTTTGTGATATTCCTTGTGCCACCTCCGACCAACAACCAACCACGGGAGCCTACCGAGATACATAGAAGACCGTTAAAGCCCTCCCGCCATCCCCTCTTAGCATGTTTTTACTGTTTGGAGTAGGCTGTCAACGAGCTTGTAACTTTTCCGGTCAATGTTTACGATAGGTATATCTTTAGTCGCCTTCGCAGAATCCAACTCCCATCTGTGCGATCCTACCAATTTCACTGACCGTCCAGTAGAGCTCGTAAATAGCAGTCACTCGTACTTGGCGGGTAGGTGCGGAGTAGGAGTGAGGGGTAGGAGAAGTACCGGCAAGTGGCGAGTCAACTTGAACTTTGATTTCTTTGAGTTTGAATTTGCCTTGGTTTAGCGGTGGCGGCCAATAATTGACCAAGGCAGAAGTTGCGGAAGCATGCATGGGAGAAGAAGACACATCCACTCACGCCGACGGAGAAGAAACAAGAAAAGAATCAGAATTGAGAGTTGAGAATTGAGAGTTGAGAATTCAGGTCAGCCAACAGCCATATCGATTGCTTCTCACACTTCTCACGCCTGAAACACATCGCACTCATCCTTGCGAAACTCCACCATCTCAACATATCTCAACCGTGACTTGCCCTTCCATCCCTCCATCCATCCCCATCCAACAACTCTTTTCTCTCCCACACCGCAACTACTCTAGCCAATAATTCACTTGACCTGCCTCTCTCCCCATCTCTCAACCATCATAACGCCGTCGAAGTGGCTCATTTACACAGCCATTCCATCGCTCAACCAGATTTCAAAAGCGAACACGGCCAACAACGACAAACAAACTTCGAATCGTTTCCACTTGGGAAAGAAACTAACAAACCAAACATCACAGACCAAACAGACCAAACCAAACAAACAAACAAACAACATCACATAACAACGCAACCACGACTACAAACAACAACAACAACTACTACAACAACTACATCACACTACAACTACATCAGAACAAGAGTTTCCGCTAAGTGCCACCACCACACTCGTACCGGTGGTTACTTAGCCTTCGCCGAGCGGTAGCAGACACTACCAACCACCCGCGCACTAGTCTCCGGCGGGAGGAGGAAAGAGGAAAGGCAGAGCAGGGGTACGCGCGCACAGTCGTTCAGCGCGGTGCTAGTTGCTAGTTGCTAGTTTCTAGGTGATTGGGTAGAGTGCGCACGTTTCGCGGTCCGCGGCAGTGGAGTGTGTGTCGGATCGATCGGCACGTTGTGAGAGACATAGTCACAGTCATACTTGCATACTTGCATACTTGCACACTCGCAACCCGGCCTCGGCGAAGAGCGCGAAGGAGGGGTCAGTTAACAGGAGAAGGCAGGCGGACACACACACTCACAGAGAGAAAGAAATAGAGAGAGAGAGATTTAGATTGTACACGGTTTATATATGCTTGCGGCAGCCGTAGGCGTCGCGGTAGTAGCTTCAGGAGCGTATTTCTGCGGCGCGAGCCCCGCGAGAAACGGCGAGCAATATATGGACGCCAACGACACGCCGGTTGCGTTCCGCACGAGGTCCCGGCTAAGGAAGAGGAAAGTGAGCTTGGCCAAAGGTCTCTCGCCGCAGCGGAAGTCCAACGCGACGACCAAAGCCAACGGCACCAACAGCATCAACAGCATCAACAGCACCAACACTTCGGCCTCATCGCAGTCATCCGTAGTTCCCGTCTCCATCTCCGTCTCCGCCTCAGTGGCCTCGTCCGCCGCCAGCGACAAGGAGATCGACGGCGTCAAATCCGCCAGAGGCAGCAGAGTTGAGGACATTCCAAGCGCTAACAAGAGCGTGAAGGAGGTGGCCATTGGCAGCTCGAAGAGGAAAGGCAGGACCGCCGGTGCAGCCGCAATCTTGGTGGAGTCGGAGCGCAAGGTGGGAGAGTTGGAGCAGGAAGAGGAAGAGCTGCTCAAGGAGAACAGGGGCTTGGCAGTGGGTAATCTGCGACAGGAGAAGGCCGGAGCAGCGGCGAGCAAGAACAAGAACAAGAAGATCAACGTCGCGAGCAAGAACAAGAGCAAGAGCACTCGGCGCGCTGGAATGGAGAAGGATGACAGCCAGGAGCAGAAGCTGATAGACCTTGAAAGCGACGCGCAAAAGCACGGCGACGACGACGACGAGCTGGGGGATGACGCGCACAACACGAGCTTGAACAGCGGCGAGTCGTTCTCTAGCGCGAACGCGGAGTCTAAAGACGGGTCAGTGGCTGTGCTTCAGGCCAGCGAGCTCACACCCCTGGAAAGCCACAACCTGGCCGGCGCTGAGGCGCAGATCCTAGAGCTGCTGTCCAGTGCGGACTGGGTCAAGCAACACGAAGGGACCACGGAACTTCGCAGACTTGTAATCTACCACCCAGAAGATAGTATCAACCTCGCTCGCTCGAGCTTTGACAACGTGTTGGAGTCACTCAAGACTAGTGTAGAATCTCTGCGGTCCGCACAGTGCAGGAATGCCCTGTTTGCCATCAGCGAGCTGTTTCAGGCAGTATCTGGGAAAGAAGGGCTCGTGTCCAAGAGCGAGGATGCCCTTGGGATGCTCATCGACGCTGTTGTGCTCAAGAGCGCAAACGACAAACGGTTTATTGCAGCGGCTGGTGAGGAGGCCCTCGAGACTATGGTGATCTCCACACCATGCTATGAAGTGCTTGCGCCTCTGCTGCGTCACTCGAGCAGCAAGAACAACAAGGTCTGCGGCGTCGTCGCACGCCTCGCTGCGAGATGCCTCCGCGGAATGATTGGCCCCAAGGCAGCTCACAACAAGGCTGGTTCAGAGATCTTGGACGAGGACGTAATTGTACAGAATGTTTTGCGTTCCTTCTACGAGCTTGAGTCAAGCAGGTCGGTGGAAGCCAAGCGCCCTTCGCAAGACGCACTCCGGCTGTTGAGCTCTGCACTTCGCACAGAAAGGTTCTCGGCAATGGCACACGCTGCCTTGTCGCCCGCGGACGCTTCGCACGTTTTGACTATCGTGCGCAAACAGTCTCAGCGCGACTCTAAGAAACCTTCCCTCAGGGAGCTCATGGCTGAGAAGCGCAAGGAGATGAGCATGAAGAGCACTTCCGGACTCGCCAAGGACGCCTCTTTTTCGTCGACAATATCTACGGAAACGTTTGTGTCCACTTCAAAGTCTACAAAGTTTGCCCAATAGCAACAATCAATGGATATGTGAGGAGTTGTGAACCCCCCTCTTTCGCTCCTCAGTTAGTCAGGGTTCTCGCTAGACTTCTAGTGCACGCGGATCGAAACTCGAACGTTTTCCTGCTGCTGCTGCTTGAAGTCGCACGCCCGCTAGTGTCTGTACTTGTCTGTCCATCCGCCCCGCTCGTCTGTCTGTTTTTACACCGCAATCCGTCGTATTTGTTTGTATGTTTGTTGATTCTTCGCTCGCTGCTGTACAAGTACTTCTCACTTCTTTTGAATTGCTGTACGTACGTGCTGTAGGTATGCCGGCATGAAACTGCAAACTGGCTCAGAGAAGTCAAGATGCCTTGTCTCTGGCAATCAAGAACGACCTTCTCTTGCAAGTCATGTGTATTGTTCTCCGAAACTCCTTGTCTTGAAGATTTGACGATTGATATGGCCAAAACACTCATTTTTTCTCTACGTAGAAAAGTATTCTCCTATAAATCAAAATAAAAAAGTAAAAAAGTTTGCTCAAAGCTCCAACGGTTTGGTCATAGTAGAAAAGCTGACCGCTCTCTTCTTCTTTTTCTTACGATTCGTTTGGCTCATCAGACCTGACCTAGGGGGATGGATGGATACATACGCCTTCCCTTTGTACTTTTTGTTCTTTCTTTTCTTTTGTGTTTATATGAGTTTTGTTGAAACAAACTCGAAACAATGGTGCACAAGGACTGAGGAGGGAGAAATGCTTTTTAGATTTGAAAGAAGAAGAAAATTATGGTTGGTTGTTTACTTGTCATGTCTGTGCGCTGCTTCCACAGACTCCTTGAGCACCTCCAGCTCCGCATGTCGGACCATTTCAATTAGCCTGAGACGGGTTGAGCGGTTGAAAAGAGTGTACCAAGTTTCAAACCTTTGCAGTTCGAGCTCACTGGAGATTTCAAACCAGCTGGAGCGATTTGCTTTGTACACTTGAAGAACAATCGTTTTATTTGCCACGTAAACGTGCACATAGGCGGTTTGACGAGTGGACTTTTCCCTGCCGAGAAGACGGAGTTTGCTCTTCAATTTCGTGCTGCTGACAATCCGGCCTCCGTACTTGAGGTAGAATGCCCCAATTGTGGACGTTTCTCCTTCTCGGCGATGGAGCAACGTGTTGCAAATCATGTCCATTAGAGCCTCGGGCTCGCGGTACCAAGGCTCCTTCTTGAACGAAAATGCGAGGACCTGCGACTCCTTCTCTTCCCCGTGCACGTGAATTGCGAGCGCCTTTTGAGAGCCAGTGTGGTTCCGAAGCACGAGACGGTAATACTTGGAGCCGTACACCACAAGACGCTCTGCCAAAATCGCACGCACTCGGTGACCCCGAAAATGGGTCTGTAACAAAGTGGCGGATCGGTTCAGGTCAGCGCTCGAGCTCTCCTGGGAAGAACGATCTCTGGAAATTGTGGACAAGGTGCGGTTTCCAATGTTCGAGTTGCCCGGATCACCGCCTTGTCTCCTGCCGCCGGCTGGAGGCGCGGCGTTCGGAAGATAGGTGTGTCTACGGCCTTGGTACTTGCGGTATTCGCGCTGAAGCAGAGTTGCGTGCTCTGACTTCTTCCGGAGATGAGTCCGGAATTGGGACTGCAGCACTGAGGCGCTCTTTTGTTCGAGCTTCTCCCTCTCTTCTCGAGCCTTTTCTCTCTGTTCCTTACGCATCTTCAGTCGCCGCTGCAGGTTCTTTTGTAGCACATTCGCAGCCTCTTCTTTCTTCTTCATCTCTCTTCTAGCTGCGAATCCGCGAAATTGCGCTTGGAGCTTGGACGCAGCGTTGCTTTCAGCTGCTTCAGAATTTTCCCCGGACTCGGGAACTCCTGTTTCCAAAGCCGTATTCTCGTTCTCCACTTCCCCGGAAAGGTTGACTTCCAGAACCTGGTCTGACCTCGAGGAGTTCGGCGATGCTTCGCCTGACTTGTGGGCAGTAGCAGCTGTCAAAGCGCCTATTGCCGTCGGCCGTCGAGGAATGGAGCACGAGGGGCGCGTCATCGACACCTTGACTTGCTCCAGTGCCTGAGCTTCTCTGGCAATTTCCGACGCGCTGTCGTCCATCAATTGCCCGCTTTTCCACTTTGCAACGATATCTTGCGGAAGAAGACCGAGCACCGGGGACGGGAGTTTCTCCGTAAGAAGGAGTTGTTCGTTTCGAAACCATAGTTTGCGAGTGAGATTGGAGTAAACATCGTTTTTGTGGGCACCGCGGACAAACTTGAAAACGTCGGTGCAGCCAATGACAATCTGATGGACTCGCTGAAGGTCTGGCGGACACCTCACCGTGATTTGCAAGGTGCGGCTTGCCTCATCCAATATAATAGTTGCATTTACACTCTTCAAATCCGTGCCGACGTATCCGTTTCCATCCGTCCTTGCAAACGGGATCATCACAACTTTGGATAAAACCGGAACTCTTTGCCCTTGCCGTCTCAGCGAATAGCTGCGAGGCGAAGGTCCTTTCAGCACGTTCTCTACAACTGGGGGGGTTGGAGAGCTCCACTTGGTAGTCTCTGCGGTTTCAGAGTTCTCCATGTATCCGTGTCCCCCAAAACACTGATCCACACTATTGCCCACAAGGCACCCAGCTGCATGGTCAGCAACTATTGGACTTGCTGGAGGCGAATGCTGCTGACTGGCTCTCCCGTACACCGAACGAGGCGGAAACATATGAAGGGGCGGCACTTCCACAGAAAGGGTTTTGGACCCAGTGCTCAACTGCTCTAGACGCCTTGGGCTCTTGCTCTTACTCCTGGCTGACTTTCCCGCTCCAATAATGAGTGGATACTCGCACATGGTTTCAATTTTCTGCTTCGTCTTGATCCACTCCTTCTCCATATCCTTGGTTGAGCAAAACGGCCCCGCGCGCTCAAGGCGCTGGAGAAGCTTGTGGTTCTCATATTCAATCCGCTCCAGCTCCCTTTGCCTCACTTTGGCGTTACGAGCGTCAAACATGCTGATTTTATCGTCTTCCTTCAAAAATGCGTTGGGTCGGTGCATGATGCTCGCCATCCGTTTGACTAATAAATGATTTTCTTTCGCAATCCTGCCTTGAATGCGCTTGCGTTCTTCTTCCCTCTTGAGCCTTGATCTGACGTGGGGCATCAAATACGACCGTGGCGTGGATGAGTCCAGGCATGGGGTCGCATTGACCACTCTCTTCCTGTGGTCAGCTAGTCTTCTGGCAGCCCGCACTTCATCCAACTTTATCCTCTTCTTCGCAATTGGCTTTCCGCTGCCCTTCGAAGTGGCAAACGAAGGCTGCTCCAGCGCTTCCAACACCGCACTCGCCTCACGCAGCTCCTCCATCGTACCCCGTCAACCGATACAGTCCACTACAGAGCACAGAAGAAGCTGTGCTCTAAACTCTTCTGCACCCGCCAACGCCAAGGGGCATTTCAATCCGACCGAGCCTTTCTCACGCGAGTGCTCGCGCCCCGTGTTCGCACTGATTCGAAGGACCGGCCAAACCAAAGCCCTGCGATGGAACGATGCAAGGAGGCAAGGATGAACGAGACTGGATGAGCCAATCGACTGACCGATCTACTAATTAATCTACAAGCCAACGAAAGTGTGGCAAACTGAACATTGAGCAGTCATGAGCAGACGGTCGACGGTATCAGCATCAGCGTCAGCATCACTATCACTATCAGTACGAGTATCAGCATCGACTACACAAGAAAGACCAGATGCGATGAGTCCAATCCGCGAGCTCAAAGTGCAAAGACACTCGCAGTCAATAAACAGAGCCTTTTCCAAGAGTACGTTTGGTGTTTTCATTCGGGAAGGCAGCAGAAACTCAGAATTTGGTACAGCACTTCATTGTCAGTCGACGGTGCTGTTGCGTTCGAATGCTTACCCTCTGTCTTCTGACTTCTTTCTCTTCTTCATCTTCTTCTTATTCTTCGCTTTTCCATTCGACCAAAGCCTGACTTGGCATGTGAGTTGAATAACCTTTCTTTCCGAAAACCAATCAGTCAATCGAAAGAAATGCATTTCACGCTGGCATTAACCCTCATCCACCCTAAACCTTAAGAACTCTGCTTTGAGCGCAAAATCCGTTGAACGGATCGAATTCGACCTAGAACCCAATTACACCCGCTTAACATGGGACCATCTGTGATTCGCATGCGCACCGCAGAAAATACGATACAAAGCCTTGCCTCTCGTCTCGCTAGCCGTGAATCGCAGCGAGAAAAGTCGTGCACTGGTAATAAATACAGTGGCAGCCGTGCATAGAAGCCGATTCTGCGAGTACGAAAGGGGTTTGCCCAGCGTGAGCGTGAACTAATAAACGATGTGGAGTTGAAGCAAAAAGTTGGGCCGACCAAGACCAATGTGAACCAAGGTAGCCCGATCTTCATCGCAGACGGAGCGAAGGACGAAGAAGAAATAGCAAAAGAAGAGGAAGAAGAAGAAGAAGAAGAAGAAGAAGGTAAAGGATATCGACGAGAGAAGCGAAAGAAGAAGGAGAAGAAGATCACGGCGATTGAGAACATACAGCACGCGGCAAGTCCCAACGAGTTCACTCGACGACCACGACCGTCGAGAAGCTGAATTGGTTTGCAAGCTCAGAGGCACAACTTCTTCTCATTGTTGACTTGCCGGCGAGTTGTGCATGCTCGCACGGAAAGGGCTGGGCAGCGGAGGGACGGGCCGTGGCAAGCAAGCAAGCTGTGAAATGGCGGACGCATCGATGGAAGAGCGGCCGCCAGACGATGAGTTGGATAGGATGTACAGACGGCTGCTGGAGGAGCTGAATATACCGGAAAGCAAGCGAGGAAGCATGATGGCACAGCCCATGCACATGAAGTGGAAACTGCTCTCCAAACACCAGCGGTACGTTCGAGTACAGTCATCGTCGTATGGAAGCTACGGCACCGCGGCCAGATGCGTCGCTGCGCTGGACAAGATGCTCCTGGAGGTGGACTCCGTTTCAGAGGCAAACGTGATGGATCTCCGCGTGGAGATGCGAAGCGAACCAGAGTGGACACAGGTATTTTTAGAGCTTGGGGGCTTGCACAAGCTCGTGAGCTTGCTTGATGCTGCGCAGTTGCGGAAGGAGATTCGGATGCAGACGGACTTGATCGAATGCCTCTGCATGCTTCTTCAGGCTAGCGAGACTACTCTCAGAGTACTCCTCAACGATGCCGACGCTATTACGATACTTGCAAGTTGCCTTCCGGCTGTAAATCGAGACACGGCGAAATTGGCCTGCGCTGCAATGCAGGCACTTGATAGTATTGCAAAAACATCTGTGGCCAGTCACAGCCGCGTCTTGTTAGCCCTTGAGGTGTATCGGGTAGAAAAAAACGAAGCCATGAGATTCGCGACCATTGCACAGTACTTGACCTGGGAGCATGACAGCAATATGAGCCTGCTCCTGAAGGTGCGCGCTCTAAGCCTCGTCAATTCTATTATCAGCGGAGCAAGTAACATTGAAGATCGCGTTGCTCTCCGAGCCGACTTTTGCCACCTGGGAGTTTTACGTGTGCTGGATGACTTGGATGGCCTCTTTACACTTTTTGCAGACGAAGAGGAGATGAGAGGCGATCTTGCGCAAGTGTTCGAGTGCGTGCAAACATTCCGAACTTTGGCAGCAGCGGACAACGGGAAGTTACTTGATGAAGCGCCAAGCACAGGAAGTTGGCTCTGTGACGAGCACGTGCTTTTTGAGAAAGTCCATCAAAGCGCCAAAAGCGCGGGAACTACAAGAGAGCTCACAGCCATTTTGCACGCTCTATTAGTGATTCCAACAGCACCAAGTATGGCGTCGTCTCTTTGGTGTCTTCTTGCAGAAACAAGTCAGCGAATCGTCGCTACCCCGGAGGCGACGCAGATGTCTTTTCGCGAGGTGGAACAGAATTTCTTGAGCAGAGAAGCAAAGCACGAAACGCAGCAGATGAACGAGCGAAAAATAGTCGAGCTTGAGCGCGAGCTCAGCGATGCCAAAGACGACATCAAGAGTCTTGAGGAGCAGCTCAAAGTTGCACAGGAGCACTTGTCGGCCCCACCGAAACAAGAGCAGCAACAACAGCAGCAGCAGCAGCAGAAGACTCAGGAGAAACAACCTTCCAAGTTTGGAAAATACTTGGCCATGCTATCGAAGGGTCTTCCGGAAGGAGCCGTGCAGAATGCGTTAGTACGAGATGGGGTGCCGGAGGAAGATCAGAACGAGTTCCTCTCGCTATTGCGGAATCCTCAGTCGCCCGTAAAACTGGAACCGCCCAGCGACCCAAAACTGCAAAAGTACGTCAACATGCTGAATCATGGTCTACCGATTGGAGCTGTGCAAAATGCCATGCTTCGAGACGGCATTGACGAGGCGGATCAGAAAACATTTATTAGAACACAGGCCGCAAAACACTCGGGGACTCCCGCGAATGGCGACCCCGCACTCGATACAGAGGAAGAAGAGTCCAAAGAGAGGGACGAAGATGACTCTAGTGTCCGATCGGCCCGGCAAGATCCAAAGTTTGAAAAGTACGTAAAGATGCTGGCTGCTGGACTTCCAGAGGCAGTAGTGGAAAATGCCATGGTTCGGGACGGGTTGCACACTAATGACCGGGATGCATTCTTCGGCAAAGGAGCGTCCTTTGGCGATTCCCGAAATGTAAAACAAGCTCCAAGCGCAGCATTACCTTCGCCACCGCCGAAGGTTCCACCAAAGACAAAGGCAGAGCAACGAGTGGCAATGAAGCCTTTGTTTTGGAGCCGTCTTGCGGACGAGAGCGTAGATGGCACTATCTGGATGGATTTAGATGACATGAAAATGGAGCTCCCGCTTGACGAGCTTGAAACTTGCTTTTCGCATCAAACGCCAGACGCTCGGGCAAGCAAGTCATCTGGCAATAATCAGAATGACGAGGATAGAAAAGCAAAGGGTTCTGGAAAGGCGGAACCAGCCGTGGTGGAGCTGCTGGACCCAAATCGTCAGCGCAATGTCGGGATCACTTTTGCTCGCCTGAAGATGTCTCCTCAGATGCTAAGGCTGTGCATTCAAGACCTCGACTTGAAACGGCTAGGTGGTACTGATCGCGTGGGGATGCTCACAAATCTAGTTCCCTCATCGGACGAAGTGAACCTGGTCAAACAATTCGACGGCGATAAGAGCAAGCTCGGAAAGATTGAACAGCTTTTCATGGAACTTGCAAACGTGGACCACTTGGAGAAGCGCATCAAAGCGTGGCAAATCTCCCTTCGACTAAAAGCAGCAGCAGCAGAGAGCAGGGAAAATGTTGAAGTATTTATCAAGGCGTGTGAGGAAGTGGACACGTCAAACGCGTTTCGCCAACTCCTTCGGGCAGTGCTGGAAGTAGGAAATTACCTGAACGGTTCAACTGCCCGAGGTGGGGCATATGGCTTCAAGTTAGACTTACTCTCCAAGCTGGAGACTGTCCGCTCATCAGACAATAAGACCAATTTGCTGCACTTCATTGTCCGAGAAATGGCAGAGAAGCAGTATCCGGGTATGTTGCGCCTCCCAAAAGATCTCGAGCATGCCTCTCAAGCAGCCCACATATCTCTCTCGGGACTTTTGCAGGAATGCAAGTCACTTGAGAATGATCTGGGATTTGTCTCTGGACTAGTTAAGAGTTTGGAAGGGGAGGATTCGGCCACAGTTTCAAAGCTTGAAGGTTTTCTTCAAGACGCTGGAAAGACAATGGTTCACCTACGGAAGGCTATGGACTCGGCTCAAACCAAGTATTTAGCTCTGCTCGACAAGCTAGCAGTTGGTGACGAAGAAGCCAAAAAGGACTCTGAGGGTTTCTTCAAGTTGTTGGATGACCTGGTCTCCTCGTTCAAGCGTGAGCTTTCCCCTGGAACCACGCGAAAACGAACCACTGCGCTTCTGATATCGAAGCCTAAACTCAAAGCTTCCGCAGTCGCCAAGCCAAAGATATCCGGTCCGTCCGTTCTCGACGGAATCCGAAACCACAAAGGCCTCCGGAGCACTCGCCGAAACACGTAAATGACCTCTTAAAAAAACCAACATGAAACCCGCTTGCACCTATTCTAAACTGCTCTCCATATTCAATCACAACTCACCGCGCGAACACACTTTGCGCAGGCGAGCATCACAGTTCAGAGTTCCCCTATGCAATATACCTCCGCAGCATTGGGTTCTCTCCCACCTCCTTCTCTTTATCTTCGATCGTTTGAACCTCATCCCAAACACTGTGGTTATCGAGTCACAACATTCACATATCCTGCTCTTGCTCCTGGTTCTGATCCTCTCAACTTGACCAAATTTCGCAATCCATCCATCGTCGATGCCATTTCGTCTTCACCATTCTATAGGACACAGCTACCTCTCGCTACCAGTCCGCCACACACTCCGGCACCCAGCAACACCAAGGTAGTACCCACTACTCACATCACTATCATCAACTGCTACGCAAATCGGTAATAACGCCACTAAAATAGGCTAATGCGCCAGGTGTCCTCGCTCGTGGCGAGTCCTAAAGATTCCTCTATACCGGCGTAGCGAAGAAGAACACGAGCGAAAAAAAAACACCGTCGCGGACATCTCGCCCCGAGTCTCGACCGTGTAGGAATTATATATCTTAGGCGGAAGCAGTCCCGCGTCTCTCACATCATCCATCCACCATCTGTCCGAGCCACACGGCGAAATCCACATCCAGACCTCCCACTCACTGTCCCGAGTACAGTCCAAACCTCCCTCACTTCAAGTTCGGAAGTTCGGAGTAACGCCAAAGGGTACGCGCGCACGATATGGCGGACGCGCACAGCGAGTTCCTCTCGCGGCTGGCGAGCATGTACGCGGACACGAAGGCGAGCGGCTCCGTGACCCTCTCTCTGAAACGCGTCTCCGCAGAAACGCTCGCCGGGCCCGCAGGAAAGAAGAAGAAGAACAACAACAACAATGATGATGCCGCGAAAGTGTCCGCGGACGAGCAAGTGTACGCGTGCCTTGTCCGCGCAGTGCAGAGTGGCGGGGAGATGGAGCAGAAGAGGAGGGGCGGAAAGAAGGCCAAGGTGACTGCCATAGTAAAGGGCGCGGACCAAGACGAGTTTCACACTCAACTCACGGCGCTGAACAAGGCAAGCATGGATGGGTTGAAGAAGAGGCAGAAGAAGAAGAAACAGCAGCAGAAGAAGAAGAAGAAGCAGCAGCAGCAAGCCAAGAATAGCGAATAGCGGATAGCGAATTGCGGAGAGCGAATGGCGAATTGAATGCGAGGGATGGGTTTTGGGGCAGATTAGATTTTACATCTCTATGGATTGTCCACCTCCTCTAGATGGCTCGCTGGGCGCGTGTTTCGTGTTTCTTGTTTCGTGTTTCATGCTGGATATCGGCGGCCAGCATTGGGGTTGGTGCTTGAATGATTCGTTTGGTAGTTTCTACGCTCCGGATTACTGAATCTGGACGCTAGCGGGCTAGGTTCTGGGTTCATGACTTTGGATTCTCTTGACCCGCTGGAATACGTGGATTTGGTGCAAGTAACTGTGACTGTGATAATGCGCGTGGATCCTGAGGAAGGGGGCGAAGAGTAAGAAGCGTGCTGCAAAGAGTGTGTTGTGAAGAAAAAAAATTAAACCAAAAACATATTTCAACTTTTTCTCTCGTGTCTTGATACCACTCCTTGGCCGCCGCGGGCTGCATGTACGTGGGTCCAAGTTCATGTGTTGTTCCCCCTTCTCTCCTTTCGCATTTAATTCATAAGTCGGGAAAAAAGTAAAGAAGAGTCTCTAGTGTTTCTATGTTCATCTCTCTCTTCGTCTCCAGGATCTCGCTCTTCGCCACTTTTCCGTCTCATGCGCACAGCGGCCGCTTCCGCACGCTCCTATCCCACTCTGCATTTTTTCTTGACAGTTCTGCGCGCTAGTGGGCAGGACAGAAGGGAAGAGGAGGTTCTCGCTGTTACACGAGCTCCTTTGATTTCTCCTCCCGTAGAGTGAAGGATGCGGATGCGGAATCAAGCTCTGCGTCAGAGTCTTCCACGGGGTCGCTAATGAAGTTCTTTGCCGATCTGCCAAACAATGTGTTTGCGTCAATGTGCTTTTGCTTGGGCCGGGGAAGCTTGGAGGAGTGCTGAATAAACACCTTGACTGCAGCAATAGCGGCCTGCATATCCCGTAAGACTTCGTTTGCGGGAGTCTCTTCCGGGGCGCGCATAATACTGGGCGCGAAGCATGTGGCCAGGTTTGCAGCAGACATTCGGTTGTTTTCTTCGTCGCGTGTAACTTCATTTAAAAAGTTGGCGAGCATACCCAGCAGCTCGCGATGCTCCTTCGGCATGACAAGAACGAGCTGGATTGCGTTTGTCACGGTCGTTGCCTTCTCCGCATTAAGATCATCCCGCAGGAGCTCCATTAGCGGGCCATAATGCTCGCTTGGAATGAGCGGCTCTGGAAGCTCGCGAAGCCAGAGCTTGAGCAAGGTGCAAACGTCGTGAACTGAGGCAAACTCAGTGTTGCCGAGCACGTTTTTCTCGCCGGCATCGTATTTGGCTTTGATCATGTCCACCGTGTCTTTGTGGCCAGGCACCCGGAAAATGCCCTCCGTGGTCAGCCCCGATTTGCGAATATAGGCGATTGCGTCGCACATCACCACTGGCGTACTCGAGGTAAGAGGAACGCCAAACACCTCTCCGTTGTTTTTCCGAGAGAATTTCTTACTACGGGAACTAGCCAAGTTGGTGATATGGGCCACACCTTCCACGTCCAGTTCCGGGCCCTTAGGAGGCTCCTTGTCATACTGTTCCAGAGTGGAGGCAAATATTTCCACGCTTTCAAACATTGGCTTGAGAGCCTCCAATTTGCGCACGCTCTCCTTCATCATGTGGAGCTGGCACGCCAGCAGCGCGGACATTGGCCCGTCCAAGATTGCACCCTCCAAGCGCTGCTTCTCCATGTCGTGAAATTGTTCGAGAAGCCACTTGGTGCTCTGATCGACAGCATCCTCTGCTTCCTCCAGTCGCAGTTTCCTCTGCGCCAGCTCTTCTGCGACCTCGTCTTCGGACTTTCTGCGACCAAACAGAGTATTCTGTTTCTTCTTCTTATCCTGTTCGGCCAGCTCGGCCTTCGCTAAATTGTCATACTTGCGAAGATGAGCGTCGTAGTCCAGCAAGAGCTTCTTCCGGTGCCTGGCCTTCTCCTCCACCTCCGGAAACTGCCACAGCAAAAGCTCAGTTGCGGCTTTGACCTCCTCTTCGTACAGCCGCTCCACGGAAGACAGATGCACCCTCTCGATCTCGGCATGAGCTTGGCCAAGTGCCACTGTCGCCTTTGCGGCGTCGGTTCCCTGATGAAACGCCGCTAGCTCCACAGTGAGAGCGGCAGCAGAGTTCTGCATCTGCCTGATAGAGTCCAAGTGCACGGCCATCGACTTTCGCAGGCTCTTGATCGCGCGACACGTGTTCTTGTACGTGATGTGGTCCTCTCGAAACTCAGAGTCCTCCGTGGCCTCTGCTGCGCCGAGCGCCTGCAACGCCTGCTGCTTCATCCGCCGTCTCGCATCTTTGAAATTCTTCATTTCCGTCCTTCCCTCTCCCGACTTGTCCTGCACACCGCCAACCTTCGTCTGCTTCTCCTCTCCGCTTTAACCAATCTTCGTCTGCTTCTCCTCTCCGCTTTAGTCGTCTTCCTAACAACGCACTCAAAGGCACACTCTCCCAAACGAACACGCTCACAAGAGCTCCGACCTACTTGCAAAGTGCGTAGTCGCGTAGTCGCGTATTCGCGTAATCGAGTAATCGCGGTAAATGCCCAAGTGCGTAAGTGCGTAGCTCCGCCGCACGTCGCTGCGATGATACAGGACCCTGATCTTGCGGGCAATTACACTCGCGGACCCTCTCCACGGTACTCGAGTACTCGGTACGATAACTCTGGTCGCCACCCGTCCCAGCAATGTAACGCCTTTTGGCCCTCTGGCTGTGCAATGGACGGTGAATTGCTAGTTTAAATTGTAGGGTAGCGGTAGTGATTTCGTTGCCGTGGGCGAGCACAGTGGGAGGGTTTATGAGAAATGCGACGCGGTAGAGGACCATTTACTGGCAATATTTAATTTCACCAGTCTTGTAAGAGACAATGTCTGGACACCTGCTGCTGGAAAGTGATACTCATACTTTAGTCGATTGGGTAATCGCCAAGCTCTTATGGACCTAGTCAGTGATATGCATATAACCTCAGGTGGGAGAAAGTTAGCAATGTCGGTCAAATCTAGCCTAGAGGTAGGTGATAGACCATCTTATTTTATCCTACTTGATACTCTATGCGTGAAATGGCTCTCCCCATTCTCCTCGTTGAGCTCGGTTCTCAGCCAAAGAACCGGCGCGAGAACCCACCCGAAAGAAGTTGCAAGGTCTCTAGTAGAGCTAGCTAGCCTAGCTGGTACCGGTACTGTACGATGTGAGTAACAGGTAAAAAGGGAGCAAAGCATGAAACATGCGAAAGTGAGTGAACAGAAATGCACTCTCGAGACCTGTTCGACGCTCAACTCATCAGCGTTGGTCGGCGTTATCAAGATTCAAGATTCAAGATTCCAGATTCAAGATTGGTGACTGCGACGCGGCCCAGCATGACGAGAAATTGCGGAGGTGTACGTACACTACTGCGTGCACAATCGCGTATTGACTGACTTGACTGCGAGCGCGACATACCTCCGAGGTGACGACCCAATCGTAGTCGATCTAGATCCAGCCTGCGCACGCAGATCTTCCCATCTCCAAGGAACGCTGCTCAGAACGAGAGAAACCGAGCAACGTCTTTTCGAATGATTTGCATGCAACCCGCGAGCATCCTTGTTCGGGCTACGTTACGTACGGCCTTTACAACTAAGGCCAGGTGCGCCGTTATCCTCAAGGGGCGCGCCGTTCGGCCTGCGAAGGCTGAGTAAATTATTGACAAACCTAACACCGCCTCCGAGAAAATCGCAACCGTTGGCTCGCTTCAACGTCCGGAAATGTCGCGCCACAGCTGGTGCAGCAACGTATGTAGTAAACCGCCTGTACGCAGGCAGCAATCAGGACTCGCAGGTTTGCTAATTTGGAAATTAGACGGTTGTGAAATCCAACTGACTTGGACAGTGAGTGAGTCGTG
This sequence comes from Parietichytrium sp. I65-24A, assembly GCA_012862575.1. Taxonomy (NCBI): domain Eukaryota; class Bigyra; order Thraustochytrida; family Thraustochytriidae; genus Parietichytrium; species Parietichytrium sp. I65-24A. The sequence goes on from BLSF01000004.1 coordinate 711,891, forward strand.
GTGCTCACAGCCCTGAGCACTCCAAGAATGGAAGATTGGATTGGATTAGATTAGAATGGAATGGAAGACTGGGGACTGGAAGATTGGAAGAGTGCTCGCTGCCATTTTCCAGTCACTTTTTGTGCCTGGGCATGCCTGGGCATGTGTGTCTGTGTCTCTGCCTGTCTGTCTCTCTCTCTATCTATCTATCTATCTTCACATTACGACTCGTTGTTGCCCAATCTCATTCACTGTCATTTGAAAGCCGAACGTTGAGTGTTGAGGTGCTTTGATTGGGAGACGTTGAGAGTTGAAACAAAAGCTTTTCGAGCGTTTTCAATTTGAAGACTGAGCTTCTGAGTATCTGAGCCTCTGACTCGGAGTAAACATTTGCAAACGCATAAACATAACACAGCGTACAACCTAGCTAAGGCGTACGCCTGCTAGAGGGTGTTAAGTTAAGAATTGTTTTAACTGTTCTAACCGTCCTGTCGGCCCGTACGTTCGGGCTTCTAGCGAGGCGCTAAACAGGGCTATGGCGTGGTATTATTGAGCAGATAGCACAATAGATGACCGGTCTAATCGGCGGCGAATATGTGGGCCACATTGTGACGATCCCTATAGTAGTTACTAAATAGGGTCTACTAAAAATGTACATTTTTTTTACATACATCAGAATTCACTGAACAGTAAAAATAACGAAGCTTCATTCATTTTCCAAGTTCTTTGTGTGATGAACGTCTTTTACAGCTGATCAAACACGAAACTACTCTACGCTATTCGCTGCTGTGTTGAGTGTTGTGTGTTGAGTGTTGAAACGGCGCTCCATTCTTTCCTTTCCAAAGTTTCGATCAAGCAAAAGCGACCTCCACTCCCAGACATCTCCAAATCTCCTCACAACCGCAACCGCAGCCCGGCCCTACCAGTTTCTCCCATCCAATCCCTATTCGCAAAGCGTTCCGCACCGCAACGGGCTTGGGCTTCTCTTGCCTCTGTACGGTAGCGGCGGTAGCCCTTCAATACCAAAAACACTAACTTCTCGTGGTTCAACCAAACAAAGTGTACCGGCATTTCCGAGTCCCGACAGTGAGTACAGAGACAGACGGTCCTCGTCCCCGCAGCAGGAGACAGACAGTCCCATAGAAACAGTTATCAGGACAGTAGCGATCAGGTCCTCGCGTTCTGCGAGTCGGCGTTCCGTGCGCCGTGGTCAGTGTTCCGTGTTCCGTGCGCCGTGTTCCGGGAGAGTTCCTTGCAGAACGTCAGCATCGAGCTTGCGGCGGAAAAGTGCGAGAAAGTGCGAGCTTGGTACGATATTGCGTGGGCTTACTGCTGGGCAAGCGTTTGCTGAAGTGTGCGCGCGAGAGAGAGAAACGGGGATGAGAAAAGGGCAGTGAGCGGTGTTGTGAAGAGTATTGCAAAAGTATTGCAATTTGCAAAGAAGAGATTGTAATTTGCAATTCAGAGTATCAGAGATTCAGGAATTCAGGAATTCAGGTCCTCGGTCGGCGGCTGGCTAGCTAGAATTTAGAAAGCAAGCAATCAAGCAGGGGAAGGTTGGTCGGAGCGCGGGTGCCAGTGCTGCCAAGGCCAGGTTTGTGGGCAGGATGGTGAAAATCACCCCAGATGAGACGGTAGTGGCGGCGAAAGTGCATGAAGTCGGGAAGGAGAATAGCAATGTGGAAGAATTTCTTTCCAAGGTCGACGCCGTCTCGCGAGCTGTGCGCAGACTGTCTTCAGCCCAGAGGCAGTTTAGAGATCAGCTGCTGAAGGGATCAACGCCCAGGATTGAGGCGAGGAAACATGTGATAGAAAAGTGGACCCACAAGCACCTGGTGTCGCAGCTTGGACTCATCGCTGTCCTCAGCGTGGTGCTGATGGTTTGTGCAAAGATTTCATGGGATGCCGCGGTGGAAGACAAGCTTGGCACGGGAGTGGGCAAGCTCATGTTCACTTGCGGCTTGCTTATGCTTGTGTCATCTCTGTTAGGAGCGTATGGCGCGCGACGCGTCAGCGCGGACATTCTGCAAGATGATGACGGTCTGAAAACTCCCGGACAAAACCTCCTGGAGATTTACTTCCACGTTTCATTTTGCTTTCTGATGGGCGTCTTTCCGGTGTCTCTCGCTTTGTTAGCTGACTCAAACTCGTTCCTCAACGATGGTACGTACGGGGCGACAGAGACGTACGCTAAAGCTGCTGCAGCTCTTGGTCTAGTGATCTCGATTTTGACACTCATCTCGCTTCGGTCAACGGTGATGATCGTCACTTTGTACGAGATCTCCAATAGCTTTCTTGAATGCTTTTCCGCTGTATTGGTCAGTCTGGGAATAGCCGGTTTATTCGTGGGCTTCTCTATGCTAGAGTATGGTCAATTTTTAGATGACGACTCGATCAACAACGCTGCGCTGTATTTCTTACGATTTTTTGTCGTCGTAAACGCAGCTCTGGTTGCGCTCAGTCTTCTAGGGTTTGGCGCATCATTCATCGAGAATACGACGCTTCTCAAGATTCACGCGGGGCTCATGGTAATCCTCTTCTTGAGCGTTTTTATTCTCTTTGTTGGCATGGTCAGTGTGGACGTTGACTCTGCAATCAGCAACAGTTGCCGCAGTATTATGCAGATTATGTCGGAGGAGTGGTGGAGTGAAACTGTGAAATGCCAAAAGTACGGCGGGGCGGTCACAGGCGCGCAAGTTGAAGTTTACAATACCACGCTGGAAAAGTACGAATATTCAACCTACGGCGTGGGATCTTCAGCGAGATGCCCGAACATTGAGCAAGTTGCCTTTGCATGGGAGTTGTATTTAGAGGACTCTGCTGCCAGCACCAACTTGACTACCTCCAATTACGAGGGGTGTTTGAACGAGAGTTGTTGCCAGGTCCTTGTCAATCAGATCAGTCAGCTACGCTCGCTCGTTATCATCGCACTCATTCTACTTGCAATCTGCATCGTAATATCAATTGCCGCCGACCGTTGGCTTATTTCGGAGTGTAAAATTTCACAGTCGGAAAAGGTAAAGGTTGTGAGCTGGACTCGCGCCAAAGTGCTCTTGATAGGACTGACAGTGGTGGTTCTCGCTGCGTTTGTATCGCTTGTGCTCTTCTTTAATATCAGCAGCACGAGAATCTCCCCGCTTGATGTCGTCTCGCAGCTCGACAAGGATACCGGGCGATCGGATATCGAAAGCAGTACCGAACCGATCCATCTTTGCACCAACCTAGTCAAGGACGGGAACGAAACCGACGTCGATTGTGGAGGCTCGGCTAGCCTGGGAGGTTGCACCACGCGTTGTGGTATTGACGCAAGGTGTCTACTGGACTCAGATTGCCAGTCTGGCCACTGCGATAGCGATACGCTTCTCTGTCGTAAGGAAAAGTTTTGGGAGCAGTGCACCAATGGAGTCCGGGATGGTGCAGAGACTGGCATTGATTGCGGAGGCGGCGAGTGCTTGTCCTTTGCGCTGGCCGTGCAGGAGGGAACCGTGGATGAGGATGTGCCAGAAGACGTCCTGGAGCGTCTCTTTCTCTGCGGTCTTCGCCAACCATGCTCACTTGACTCGGATTGCCTCTCCAATTACTGCGACAACAATGTTTGCTCAAGCTGCTATGACGGTGTCAAGAACACCGACGAAGGGGACGTGGACTGCGGCTCGCAACGCTGTATGGACTACCTTCGGCTTTACCCCAACTCGAACATGTCCAAATTTCCAAACGCGGACGAGGAGGGCCTTTGCCTCGATGGTAGGGCTTGTTCGTCGCCGGAGCAATGCTCGAGTGGTGTGTGTCACGATGGGATCTGCTCTTCCTGCTCAAATGATGAAATTGATGGAGATGAAACCGACGTTGACTGCGGAGGCCGTGTTTGCCAGCGGAGATGCACAGTGGGACAAAAATGTCAACAAATGTACGATTGTATCACCCAAAGATGCTCATCAAATTGCGCTTCGGGATTTTGTGGACTTGGCGTTTGTGAGACCGTCTATGACGTTTCCGACACGGACGATCCTTTGCTAGCTGAAATGTTTGCCAACTCTTTTACATTCACAAGCATAGCAACGGAGTGTTCGGATGGCAAGGTCAGCGTTCACGAGACCGACTTGGATTGCGGTGGCTCGCTCTGCCCAACAATCGGCAAGACATGTGACGACGGACTCACCTGCTCAGCAAACTCAGACTGCACATCAAACCTTTGCTATAACGCCACATGTGTTTCTTGCGAGAACTCGATTCTGGATGGCTCCGAGACCGACGTAGACTGCGGTGGTTCCTTGTGTGGCAAGCGGTGCAGTGTTGGCGCAACCTGCAAAGTGAACTCCGATTGCAAATCGAGCTACTTTTGCTGGACGCAAGACGATATCGACAGCGCGTTGGACTTGGCAAACAAGTATAATGTGTCCCATCTGCTTCCAGATATCTTTATACCAGCCGTGAACACTTGTCAAAGCATCAGCCAGGTACAGGTTGACTCGCAAGACGCGTTGCTTGAGGACAACGCCACACTGTTTGAGATTTACTCTGAGCTGCATTTGCCATTTCCCGTTGAGCTAGTTGACGCGGAGGATGATGCGGTTTCCACAGACAATGACACTGTGACGCGTAGGAGGAGCCTTGACATATGGACCGAGGCGAGAGAGAAACGCAGACGATTGACGTCGACCTCTGTCATCGGCGCTTACACCACGAACTACTTTGAACCATGGATGGTTCTATGTGATCTTCAAACTGTGTTCACTGTAGAAGATGGCAATAAGTTCATCCTTGTCGCAGATAACGGGGCGACTGTCGAGCTCAGCAACGACGACAAGACCATTGCAGTAGGAAGGACCTGGGGATCGTATGCTCCTGAGATTCGAATACAGCCCACCAAGTGCAACCCAAACCTCGAAGAAGGAATTACAATCACGAGGAAAGACACTCCGTCGTGTTCCTTTTTCACGATGCTGTACGGATCCAATGTCGCTGTGGCCGTAGTCCAAGTTGCGCGCTCAACGACACTGTACGGAAGAATACTCGATCAAGACGGGGACCCCATTGTCGGAGCGTTTGTGCGAGTCTGGTCAGTTCGCAGAGGGACTTGTGACAATTTGTCAACCCTCCCTGATGGATGCGATGGTACCTGCAACGAAATGTCCAATGTGTACAGCTCATGCGTCGCCGAGCCGTACAGTGACTGCTGCACCTGGGCTGAAACGGAGAATGTTCGCGTGTCGGATTGCTTGGGCAGCTCGGTAACCACCACAGAGGTCGTGCAAAGTACTGACGAGTCGGGTCGCTACTACTTTATGTTTCCCGAGTTGACACCAATTTTAGCGGATCAACAGTACCGTATAGAGTTCGGAGCTACTCACGACGAATACGTTACAAGCCAAGGGAATATCCTCCGAGTGACACCTGGCATACTCACCGCTCTTCCGGATATTTACATGGTAAAGGCTACACTTGAGGCGTGTGGATGTTCTTCATACGAATCATCCGACATTGAGGAGGACGAGTACCTTTGCAAAAATCCGGTGACCGACTATTGCATTGCGAGAGAGAGTTCCTGCGCAAATACGTTCGAATACATTGCGTGTGACAACACCATCACTCCCCTTCCAACTAATGCTCCCACGTCCACCCCAACGCAATCCCCATCCAAATCCCCGTCAACTTCACCGACTTTCTCTCCAACTGTTTCTCCCACCTCGGCTCCAACGCATGCTCCATCTTCACAGCCCACCGTGTCCCCGACGAACGCACCGACACCGCCAACCAATGCCCCAACAAGGAACCCAACTCTTTCACCGTCGGCCTCACCAACAGCTAATCCAACCGTGGATCCAACAGATGCTCCTACTGTCGCACCCACAAAAGCACCAACCAACAATCCAACAGTGTCACCAACTGACACGCCAACAGCCACACCGTCAGATGGTCCGACTACTTCACCAACTCCGGAGCCAACAAGCTCTCCAACTTTAGCGCCGAGTGATGGCCCAACCGAGAACCCAACAAGTGCCCCGACAAATGCTCCGACGGATGCACCGACGAATGCACCAACAAGTGCTCCTACGGACGAACCAACAAGTGCGCCTACAAGTTCGCCAACAAGTGCTCCAACGGATGAACCAACGAGCGCACCAACAGAATCCCCGACGGACGCACCAACGAAATCCCCGACGGACGCACCAACAAGTGCACCAACGAACGCTCCAACAAAATCCCCGACCGACGCACCAACGAAATCCCCGACAGACGCACCAACGAAATCCCCGACGGACGCACCAACAAGTGCACCAACGAACGCTCCAACAAAATCCCCGACGGACGCACCAACGAAATCCCCGACGGACGCACCAACGAACGCACCAACAAGTTCCCCGACCGACGCACCAACGAATGCACCAACAAGTGCGCCAACCAACGCACCAACCAACGCACCAACCGACGCTCCAACCCTTGCACCATCGGATTCGCCGACAAGTGCGCCGACCAGCGCTCCGACCCTTGCACCATCGGATTCGCCGACCAACACACCGACATCATCTCCGACAGATGGTCCAACTCATCTACCAACTGTGGCTCCAACGATGGCTCCGACTCTCGCGCCTTCAAGCGCACCGACAAGTCAACCTACAGTGGCTCCGACGACGTCTCCATCTGATACGCCTACGAAGAACCCGACTCACGCGCCAACTCAGGAACCAACCGCGTCTCCTACAAGTGCTCCTTCTCTTAGCCCAACGCTGGCACCTACGAAAGCCCCCACACAATATCCATCCTTCAGCCCCACGGTATTCCGGGAGCCTTTTGCAAGTTGGTGTTTTGACAGCATGAGCTTCAGCTGGTTGCAAGACACTTTTGACGGGGCGCAGTCGGTCCTGAGTGGAATATGTTCATCCGTCACCGGCGAAGCCGATTACGCGAGCATTTCCTCATTCGAGGCCAATTGGACCGAGACGTTTGAGATCGAAGTGAGTTTCGAACTCAACGAGACATGTCAAATGAAGTATGCTGAAGTGCAGGAGTCTCTACGACTTGCGAGGTGCGGAGCTGGGTCGTATGATGCGTGCAAGAGCGTGAGCATGTTTCTTCTGGAAGACAATCTGTTCTCTGTGACCATCGAGCTCCAGGTGGCCAGTCTGGGCGATGCTGTTCGGCTTGACAGTAGGGCAACTGCCCCGATGTACGTCATTGCCAACAACAAGTTGGTGTCCGAGTTGAAGGAAACAAAGCTAGCTTGCTGGGACAAGTTTGCAAGCGTGGAAGGACCTTCAAATGTGGATGTACGAGGAACTTACTGCATGGATATTACTCTGGAAAGCACGGACGACTCTAAGTACGATGAGCACACTGAGGGTATCCAGCAGGAGCTTGCTGGCCTTGACTTGACAGACGAAGAATTCTTTCAAGATCTTCCGTCCGCACAGAATGGAACGCTTGAAGTGTGTCCAGCATCGAGGGATTGCTCTGGCAATGGCAAATGCTGCTCCGTCGAAAACCAGGACAGCATAGGCTGCGAAACTATTGGTCAGTGTTACTGCAACAGCGGTTACACAGGATATGACTGCAGCATGGTGCCAACCAAGGCTCCCACAAAGGCTCCGACGTATAGATGCGTCCCAACAGACCTCGTCGGAGGCGTGAGTGGTGCAAGTGAGATCGTGTGGGCCATGTGCTCTGCCGAGGGCGCCTGCGAAGAAGAAACCTTGTTTTGCGAGTATGACGCTCCCGACGACCCATACTCGGAGAGTGGATGTACAGATGGAGAGTGGCTAACCGTGTTCTTGCAGAGCGATTGCCGTGTGTACAAGAACCTTGGCCGGGCGACTATAAATGCGCTATTCAGGCTACGCCCTGTCTGGAGGTATGAGATACAGGATGAGCCATATCTGTACTACAAATTGCTGGATAGCACCATACCTGATGATTTTGACGCATTCGAGATGATGCTTGAGAACTGGTCCTCCCGAAGCGGCTCCCATCTTATCAACACAAATTTTGCATTATATTCCAACGGTACGTCCCTGGCTGCAGACACCGATCGCTGGCAGTACTCCAATTACGACGACGACGTTGGATTCCCACGTGATGCTCGTCCGCTCCTCAGCCTCCCTGCGAGTGACTACCAGTACAAATGGGCAGTGTCTTATTGCGGAGTCTTGGGGCGAAAGATCTCTCCAGTGTCCAAGTTCTCTTTCAGCTTGTGTGTTCCAGAAAATGAATCAGTTAGTGACAGTGAGACTAGTTCAGAAGTAGCGGCTGCATCGACGACCTACAATCTCCAGGTTCGTGTTGTCGATGCAGCCACTGGCTTCGGAGTGGAGGCGTCGGTTAGCCTGTACCGTGGCACAGTTCCGGCGTGGGAGGAGGTCACGCCACTGAAGACGGTCAGTGCCAATTTAGAGTACGACACTGTTAGCAACGCACGAGCAGGAGCGTCTACACTTGAGGATACCCTGTTCAGCTGCGTATCGGGCGACAGCGAGACTTCCACAGATGCGACAATAATCGGTTCCAGCTACGTTGACTTTGCGGATCTGAGTGTAGGAACCTATACGATTGTCGTGTCCTATGAAAGTGGCCTTGCGACCGAAGAAAGCGTTCAGTACAACAGCGCTTTCCAGACCAAGATGACGACTGTTATTCTCTCCAACGCCGACGCTGAAGTTGTGGTCGAGGTGGCAAGAGAAGTTGACGAAGAGGAACTACTGTTGGTGTTTACGACATCGTCGGCGGATCTCGACATGGTGGTCAATTTTGTATCCACGGAGGATGGCGAAAGTTGCCGGATCAGCAGCAAAATGCTCTCTGACGGTGCTTGCACATGCAGTGGAGCTCAGTTGCTGAGGGCGGATTCGCAGCTGCAATCTAACGGGAAGCTAACGCAGGTGATTGCGTTCAAGAACTTTCGGTCCACCATTTACCAGGTGTATATTGCACGGAATAAGCCAGTGCCAGCATCTTCTTACAAAAAGCACCGCGACGACGGGTTTTGCGGGCCGCTCTACCCCTTGGAAAGCGGTGAGCCTGCCCAGTGTCCTCCGGTCGAGGTGATGTGGGGCGATGGTACCCGAGACTACCGGCCGTGCTGTCATCTTTTGTCAGGCATATGTGGGGCGACAAGCGTCCAGTGCACTTCTCGATACTCGATTGACTACAGCAGGTTCTTGGTTGACGACTGGATGAATGAGACGAGAACAGATGGCAAATGCAATATTCCTGACACTAGTATGCTTTCTGACGCCGGGACATTGGCGACTTGTCCAGAGTCCAAACCCTGCTGCGGGCCAAACGCCGTATGCGGAAATACGAGTTACCATTGCAGCTCTGAGCGATCCATAGACTATACTGATTTTTATCAGCTTGCGGAAGCAAAAGCAAGTGGAGTCGCCAGCTCAAAGCTATGGACGTACGGGATCACCCCAATGGAAGAGTCAAACTCGGAAATTACAATTTACAGCTCTGACGGTGAGTCCAAATCCTTTGGCCTACCAGACGCGACGGATACCATAAACTACTTTGACGGCCATCAGTACTCCGAGGGGATCGCGACCTCCTCAAGCACGTATATGCGCTCATTCTGTATCGATGGTACTGCTGCCTCACCACAAGTGCACGAGTACTCCGCACCTCGATTCTTTCAGTGGCAAGCGGAGCTTTTGGATCACTCCCAGGGCTGCCCAGCAACTGGCAGTTGCAGTTATTTGCGCTTAAGCGACCTCCGCGCCGAGTTTACGCGCTCCGACGGGGATGTGACGCCGAACTTGAACGGAGTCTACATTAAGCGAGTGTATCCCTCAAGCGGGTACAAAGCGTACGCAGGAATGCACACGTCCACCGACTCCACCTGTCGAGCGACTATTACGCATCCCACAACTGGTGCAAGTGAATGGAGAGTGGTTGGTTGGGGTGATGAAGAGATGGACGAAAAGGAATGCATTGCGGTCTGCGAGGAATCCGAGGACTGTGAATTTGTGTACTACCTGCGGCATCTGAAAAGTAACGGGTACTATGAGTCCATCTGCAGCTACCACAAAAATATCGAGAATTGTGGCGGATTGCAAATTTACAATAGCGACGAAAACGTACGCATAGTCTACGAGAAACGCTCAAGTAGCAAATCGGGAATGCTTTGGTACACTCAATTGGACACTATATTTAAAGAGCCTGGAAGTCAGGTTCATCTTTACCGCGACGAGTCCACTTTGGTCTGGTACTTTGACCACGATCTTGTCCCTGGGAATGGGTATTTGGCGAAGGCGGCTAGCACCACTTCCTCAGAGCTGCCTCCAGAAGCTGGTTGGCGCTATGTCACGGATATGTCCTCGGAAACGACGGTCCAACACACCACGCCAATATCTGTGCTCACTTCCACGGACGAATGCTACCTTGGCGGGTCATACCCAACATTGGAAAGCACTGCTGAAGAGCTGGGATGTGTTTGCTCCTCGACAACCATAAAAAACTGTTTTGACAGCAGTTGCGAAGCCTTTCCTATCCGAGTAGAGGACACGAGTATATGTCTCGAAGCTAACCCGTACCGACGAAGCCTTATGAGCAACTTGTGCGACACGGAAGCTCTCGCGCAATATTTTATCTACAACAAGGCGTTACAGCATTTAGAGGCACGGGTTCCAATCGATGACTCGGATCTAAGCCAAGGGTTTGAGAGATATGTTGTGTATGGGACTACATACACGATTCGGAGCACCTCTTACACGGAGCTTGGCTTGGAGTTGATCGAGTCCGCAGATCAGGAAGTGGACGATGAAGTTGTCTTTGACTTCACTTCCGAGGGCTACATCTGTGTGTACATCGGAACGAGCCCGGCTGTGAACTCGTACGCAGATGCTGCGACGGACCAGAGGACCTGCTTGAGCTTAACTGCGGCACCGGGTGATCGTCCGCTGGTTCTTGATTCGGATTACAAGGATTCCTGGTCCACGTTCGCAGTCGTGTGAGCAGGAAAACGTACTTTCGTCGTTTACAATCGATAGCGGCGTTCCCAGTTTCAGAAATATAAATCTAGAATTTGAAATCCAGCTCTGTCGTACTACCATAACTCTCAGTCCCAGACCGTATTCTCTTTTAAGATTTAAAAGATAATGATCGACAAACTGGGGAAATACGACATCGCACTGATTTTGGCGTTACATTTTTTCTCTTTCTTTCTTTTTTTATATGTCGACGTAGTGCTTTGTATGAATAGAGATCCGAATCCCCGCAACAGCCTCGCTTTTCACCCCAAGAAATCTAGGAGTGCAATATTAGCTTTGCGATGATGTGGATTGAAGTTGGGAATGTTGATGAAGGTACAAGCCCATTCCTAACCAGAAGATGCCTTTGATAGCCCGTTTGGGTTTTCAAGAGACAGAGCTTGCCATGATTTTACGGGCGCAATCGCTCTTGAGTAAGACTGCGCCGCGTCACATTGTGGTCGAAATGGTGATCCTCCCTCGCATGTTACAAAGAGAACCCCCTTCAAGAGATCATAGTCATGTTGTTGGCTACCCGCGATTGGAACACATTCGAATCGAGGTCTTTCTTGCCTGGCGAGTATCCTTTGCTACCAGATGCGCTGCCACCTCCAGAGCCTTTCAGTTCGTAGGATTTGCGATAAGTGCCTTCGTCCGCAGGATCCTGATTTTCCTCTTCTTCTGGCTGTTGCTGGGGAACCTCAGCGTCCACCGTTTTGGCACTCGAAGATTGCTGAGCGTCTGCGGACGGCGACGCAGAAGAGTTGTTATTGGTGGTCGCGCTCACCTTCCCTCCTGGGAAAGGGCCGGCTGCGGAAGCGTTGGAAGCTTTCCCCATTGATCTGCCTGGGTCTTGCAGCTCTGTCTCCTTTTGTTCCTCCTGCCGAGGAGAAAACTGATTGGGTTGCATAGGGTATCCGTGGGGATGGAACCCCATCACGGACGCAGCTGCAGCGGAGGCTGGGTCAACAAATCCCCTACCAGCACCCTGCTGAGGTGAGTGCTGCATTGGAAAATACTGCCCATAATACGCAGGTGGTCCGGCAGCCTGAGGGTAGTAAGGCATTTGCGCCCACCCGGCAGGGGTAGCATACATCATTTGAACGCCGACGGCGCTACCGACAGGAGAAATTGCCGGAAGGTTCGGAGGCGCAGCCAAACCGGGAGAACCAGAGGCCATATTCGAGCGGCCTGCATTAAACTTGCCCCAGTCCAGGCGAATTCTGGTGCCTCCAAGTGTGGATCCATGTAGAGTCTTAATAGCTCTCTCGGCTTCGGCACGAGATGCGTATTTGACAAACCCGCACCCGCGATTTGGTGGAATTTTTATGCTTTCGATGGACCCACAGCCACCAAAATGCTGCTGGATAGCAGCCTGGTCAACAGTGGGGTCCAGGTTTCCGATGAAGACAGTGGAGGCGTTCTGTTCTGTAAACTGGGGCTGGGCAGGGGCGGCGGACATGGACGGCATACCGTAGTTGTACATGGGCGAAAACGCAGCAGCAGCCTGAGCAAGATGAGGCGACTGTGACGTTTGATCCGATTTTCGCTGAGTCGCCTCGCCAATGCGAATCTGGCGAGTTCCGACAAAGGCACCTTGCATTTCATCCATGGCTTTCAGACTTTCTTGCTTGTCGACAAAACGAACGAAGCCGTACCCTTTGGACTGTCCAGTGCTGGGATCGATGATTACTTTGGCGTCGACGCATGATGCATACCTCAACTTGAAAGTCTGGAGAAGGATTTGATCAGTCACCTCTGGCGAGAGGTCTCCGACAAACAGCGAATGCTGGTGAGCACCACTCTGTTGCTGAAGAGGCTGCTGATGCTGCATTTGCTGCTGCGTTTGCTGTTGGTGGTTCGGCGACGAGCCAGAACCCTTGCTTCGTGTTCCCCAGTTCAGACGGAAGACAAGATTCGTTCCTGGAATGCTGCGACCATTGTACATCTCAAGGACCTGCTTGGCGGCTTCTTGAGTCTGAAAGTGGATAAACGCGTACCCAGACGGCATTCCTGTCGACGGATTTCGCATGAGCTTGACGCGTACGACCTCGCCGGTGCTAGCGAACAGTCGGTACAAGAAATTTTCATCCCAGTGAGGTTGAATGGCTCCCATCCAGATGGTGCCTTCGCCACTGCTCGCCGTCGGACTACTTGACACACTTGACGAGCTATTGTAGTTCATCGCGCCAGACTGTTGCTGTAACTGCGGAGTCCCGGACTGCATCTCTCGCACTTCGTTACTGATCGATCGTTTCAATCAAAGTCTTAAAAAAAACGACAAATCCCAATCTTCGCTCGTTCGAACCAAAAGGAAAGACCCAATCGATCGATCGATCGATCGACCACACCCACAAAAGCTCGAAGCCTCAAAATGCACAGCTCCGTACAACTGTTCAACTCTCAAATCAGCCGCCAATCGCCCAATGAGAGACGAACAAGCAGGACAATTAGAGACAGATGATCAGAGGATCAGAGATCCAGCATCCACCGCCGAACGGATAAGAGCCACAGAGGAGACCGACAACCAAAAACAGAGAAAAGAGAAATCAAACTCTACACTCAGCCCCAACAAATCTCTCAGCCAAAGAGAGACCGCGCGCAAAAAAAGACGGAACCAAATTAAACCAAGCTAAAAAAAAAGAAAATGGGAAAGAAAAATGCAAAGAAAAAGAAACCAACCAACCAACCAACAAACAAACAAACAAAACACACACAAACGCCTCCCGCCTCACCCGGCGCTCATGCACCTCGCTCCTCTTCTTCCTTCTCCTCTCCTCTCCCCTTCCTCTTCCCGGTCAGGGGGTACGCGCACAGTCCGTCCTTCTTTCGCTCCTGTTCCTTTTATTCCTGTCGCCTCCGTCTCTCTCTCTCTCTCTCTCTCTCCGTGTCTGTCTGTCTGTCTGTCTGTCTGTTTGTCTCTAGTTTCTTGTCTCTTTCTCCGACCGTCCGCGCGTACGGTCCCACAGCAGCTCCTCACAAGCGGGAAAGTGTCCTCGCTCCCGGTTTTTTTTCGCGACCTTTTTCCTCCTTTTTTCACGCGATTTTGCACAAGATTTTCCTCTCTTCCCTCTCTTTTCTCCCCACTCCTACTGTTTACGCCGGTTAAACGCTAGCCTCTGGAGACTTGGAGTCAGCCAGCCAGCTGCACTCTTCGAAGACTCTTCCTCTCGTGCTAGCACTCGGCTACGTGTTGCGGTAGGAAATGTCGGGGTCGCCGTAGGCTGGCGTAATTACGTCTCTTGGTAGATGGTGTTAGATGGCGGCGTAGTGTGGAAGTGAGACGCTCGGTTGGCGGTCGCTGACGTCAGAGGCCCGGGAGGTAGTGGTCGGATACGGATGGTAGTATTAGGAGAATAGTGGCTGCGTCATGCGGAGTGGAAAGAGACAACACTTGCGATCCTGACAAGCGCTATCGGTGTGCTAAGGATATCGCTGAGACTGAGGAGGTGTGAGGGCGTAGATGGGATTAATTGGATCGTTAAGAGTCCCGACAAGGAGGCGGCTACGCCTGCCCGCAAGTGCTACCCAATGGACTAGCTGTTGGCTGAGTGGAACGAAGGTGTGGAAGACTACCCCGATCTTTATGTGGCGCTAGCTTCCTGCGTCCCTGTGTGACAGGCCAAGTTCCTTTAGGCAGGTTTAATCGGCTGCTAAGTAGAGTAAATTCATTCGATCTAAATTTCCAGAGTCTCCAATTACCAGCATCACTAGTCTGGGCATGCTCCCTTGTCTTTGTATCATTAAACGTAGAAACGTAATTAAGAACTCTGTGCGAACTTTTGTTCCAAGTTGAGATTACTCCTAAAGCTAGCGGTTCATTACCATGCTATTATACAGAAAGGTGATAGATTCTCCATAGAACCAAGGAAGGGTTACTTGACGGTAACTATTTATTAAGGATAGATAATGCCAAGTAGATGCCGAGAACCCAAAGTAACCCAAATGACTCAGATCCAGTTGGTTCTTCCCATAAGATCAATCAACACATAGGTTCGTACATGTCGAGGAAGCCATGTTGTTCGATGACCTTTCGAAAGAATTTCATCATAGCGACTGATTCTGAAGATCTTGTCTGGGAGGCCCGCTGCTTTAGCTTTGTAATAGATTCCTCCAATAATTGCTCCAGAATATTCAGGCGATGGTCAAGCTTTTGGCTTTGAGCGACTTCGGCAACCATCAACTCGTTAACAGAGCGCTCTTGTCTCAAAGTGTTTGCAATGGTTCGGAGCGTTCGGTTGTAGTATTCACAGAGATTTAGCTGAGGAGAGTTTGGCGGAGCTTTAAGTATTCTAATTTCGCCCCCAGATCGCTCCAGTGCACATTGTAGCCGGTCATAGTGGGGAAGCTCTCGCAACAGCTTGGTCGTTTGGTTCTTCGGACCATGCTCTGGAGCGTTGCCGATGACAATTATCACGTTGCGATGCGAGATTTGTTCCAAACGGCCATAAAGCTCCACCAGGACAGTGTCAAGAAAATCCTGAAATGTCTCCTTGTTCCATGCGGCCTTGATGACTGGCTTGGAAAGGTTACCATCAATTTTGAACTTGCTAACCTTCTTTGGTTGGTAGATCTTGCTCACAAGAAGGCCGTAGTCTGGGTGAACTGCCATCGCCACCTGCGTCCTGCACGCTAGATTCCCGACAGGCGGGACCTTCACTACTGCGCGCTTCCCTGTCGGCGCACGCCCATAAGTGCGCTTCATGGTCATGTAGAATGGCATCTCATCCAAAAAGACAAAGAAAGTCGAAGAGCTCATCAGCGCTTCCTCCACAGCATTTGCATAAGCTAGACGCCTTGCTTTCGCGGACTCAGAATTCACGCTCGTTTTCTCCGGTACAACGTGCTTCTTGGTGTGCACCATGCCGTTTAACCAGTTTGCGACAGTTTGAATGCTCTTGATTTCGCGCTTATGGTACTTTTTCACAACACTTTCAGGAAGTTTTGGTAAGATTTCATCAATCGGTGTCGGCGTCAAATGCTGTCGCTTCTCAGGTTTGGATCTATTTGGAGATAAATCGATCTCTAGCTCCAGGTCTCCATCACTTTGTTCATGGCGATCCAGGGATTCAAGGTGATCACCGTCGCCATGCTCTATAGTCGTCGCAGCCTCAAGCAAACCAGGGTCATGCCCCATATCCAGCGGTGGTGGCAACGGCACGCCAGTATCTTTGAGAATTCTCTTGAGAGTTTCCACGTTGAGGTATCGCCTTAGCTGATCAAGCGTCAAAGTTGGATTCATATGTAGCCACATCTCAAGATATTCCCTGTGGTACTCGTCCTGCTTTTGGGGGTGCTTCTGTTTCTTGTCTTCGTCAGAGTTTGAGCTCGATTCAGAATCCGAGTGGCGCCAGCGATACATCATATTGTCCGCCGTTTTGGCAGGCATATGAAGCATCGCAGCAACGCGAAGCCTCTCTTTGCGCCCGCCACGATACTCTGCTTCGATAAGCATCTGTTTCTCTTTTTTTGTGTAACTGCGACGGTGCAATTTTCTCTTTTTTCGCTTCTTTGGAACTGATGATTCCGTGTCTGAGGTTGTTGCTGGAGCATCACTCAGGAGTTGGCCATCATCACCTGGATTTTGAACTCGATCCGGTTGCTCTATTGATCTAGATTTGGCTTTTTCTCCTTCCGATTCGGAATCCGAACTCAGAGGCTCCAGCAACTCATTCAACAACTTCGAGTTCCACTCTTGCTGCTCTCGACCACTCCTTGAGTTTGAAGGGGTTTCCGGACTGGATTGCCTCCTGTTCGCCCCCGAACCTCCTCTTTCGTCATCATGATTCTTTTCTGTCTGGGACATCAACAACGCCTCTCCAGCAGCGTCGTCATGGGCAACATCCTGACTGAGCTTCCACATCTCCTCTAGCCTTCTCCGTTTCAACGCCGCGCTACAAGTACAAGTGTGTTCTGGATGTCATAAAAAGGATTGTTTGGATTCAGAATAAGGGTAAACTGGAAATAACGAATTCAAACTGCTGAGTCTGACTATGTCTAAATAATCATATCCCTTGTGAAATTGGAAATTGTCCCTTAAAATGGATATGAAATTGGAAATTGTCCCTTAAAACCAATGGAAACGTATGGAAACAGCTCGGAAAAAAGAGCAGAATCAGAATGCAGAAGAAATCCTTTGGTATGCGCATCAATCATCTATGTCGCGATACAGCAGAAGCATACTTGGCGTGGTGTCGGGCTTCAGGCTGCTCGAGCTTCGCATGCAATCTATTTTCGAAATCAGTGTAGATACGAGATAGTTCTTTTTCCGAGACTCCTTTGGAGTGATCATTGCACAGGTGCAGAGGCTCGCCAATGTTTTGTTTCTGTGGTGATTTTTATCGTCGTTCGCGCATCAACTCTCGATCGGCCCGGGCCCATTGCCGTGTGTCCCAAGTGCAAGAATGGTGAAAATGAGAATTGATTATAATTTTGTTTTTTAAAGTTGCCGTTTGCATTCATCGCTGCCAGTGTCCGAGCACGTCGGAAACACTCATTCATATCGAAACTCGGTACATTTCAGTCTTGACCCGAGCCCGGTGCTTGAATAGAAAGGAGAAAGAGAAAAGAGGGGAAAGGAAAGGAAATATCGAACACGAGATTCCGAGAAAGATAGGAAAACTAGCAAGACAGTATCACGCCCTAGAAGAGAGGCAAGCGTCGCAGCGGTCATCAGAGCCACGATAGAAGAAAAGCAGGTTCCGACACACTGGCGTTCAGCAACCAGGAAAAGGTCTTTAAAAAGCAAGATCAGATGGCTCGCGCCTCCTCGAGATTCAAATCAAAACAGGAGCTTGGAATCTGTCCTGAGCGCTGCACTAAAAGCCGTTCAAGACCCCACGACTGGACCTGAATCAGAAGATGAACTCTTTAGTAAGGCTGCATGCGCCCCCGCTGGCCGCGGCCCCTGCCACCTCTGGCTCCACGAGGATTGTATCCGCCGCGAAAACCTCCGCGGCCTCTACCTCTGCCGCGGCCCCGTCCTCTGCCACCTCTGCCTCCGAGCATGAACCGAGGAACATTCTTGCGCTTGCGGGTGACCTTGATGGGCTTGCCGTTCATTTCTGTGTCGTTCAATCCAATCGCCAACTCCACTGCATTCTCGTCATCGAACTCCATGTATGCATAGCCTTTCGATTGCCCGGTAAATTTGTCGCAGATGATCGTCACACGATTCACCGTTCCGCAAGTCTGAAAGAATTCCGCTAGCTGCTCAGGATTTACGTCGTCCGACAAATTGCCCACGAAGATTTGCCGGCTCTCGGCATCAGCTCCTTCGCCGCCGTTCCCATCGTCTCCGCCGTTCCCATCTTCTTCGCCTCCTTGCCCGTTCCCTTCCCCGTCTCCTTCGTCCTCTGCGTTAAGCTTGGCTGCTTCGGCCTCCATCTCCAGCAGCTTGGCCTGCATTTCTGCGATCTCCTTATCTTCGTCTGACATTCTTCCCGCGTTACACTATTAACCGACACAGGGCCCTGAACCCGTCAATATCACTGCTCCCGCGCTCACTTGCTTTCCTTCGTTTCCCTTTGCTTTCCTTCGTACAAGACCACCTGAGTCTGCTTTCCGCGCGCGCCTCGCACCTCTCACAGCCACCAGCGACCGCAGCTCAAGACCCCGTTCCCGCTAAGATTGGCACGCCCGACGGTCGGTGTCCTCGCTATCCCGGCGCTACAATACCTCAATAGGCGGTACTATACGGTTCGTGGTAGTGGTGGTAGTGGTGGTAGTGGTGGTGGTGATACCTTTTCGGTCCGCGCACCATTCGCGTCTCGATCCAGAAGCCACTCCCTAGCGAAGATTTAGAGGATACTGTAGCACTTGATGGGAATGTGGTAAGAAAGGAGTAAGGGAGTAGAGGGGAAAATTCGTGGTGGAAAGGCGCAGAGAATGGTACAACCTTCTTGTCACAGGTGCGATTCCTCATACGAAGCACCTTTTTTCCCGCCAGCTTTCAAAAGCCCTGTTGTTTTGAAAACTCGCAAGCATTTTCTATTACCAGCACAACCGTGTCAGCTCTCCCACATTTTTGAAATGACACGTGGTTGTGTGTTTGATGCACCAAAGTCGGTTCATGCTATCCTCTTGGTATGTAAGACGAAGCCTACTATTTCGACTAGAAAGTCTTAGGGGAGGCGTCCACAGAGAGGGAAAAAACCAAACAAATGAGCGCAACTCGTTTCAAACATAAACGCGCTGCGGAGCAGAGGGCGCTTGGCGTTTGCAGGAACCGGACACGGACCTCGAGAACCTCAAGAACCGCGAGAACCTCGAGAACCGCGAGAACCGCGGCCATCATCGCCAGGGCCTCCGGTTCCCGGGTTCTCCGCCCCACAGATCCGCGGATCCGGCGGATCCGGCGGGTCCGCGCCACTGCCGGTTCCAACTGATTTGAAGGAAGGCGTCCTCGCAGTGGGANTTGAGACTCCTTTGGAGTGATCATTGCACAGGTGCAGAGGCTCGCCAATGTTTTGTTTCTGTGGTGATTTTTTATCGTCGTTCGCGCATCAACTCTCGATCGGCCCGGGCCCATTGCCGTGTGTCCCAAGTGCAAGAATGGTGAAAATGAGAATTGATTATAATTTTGTTTTTTAAAGTTGCCGTTTGCATTCATCGCTGCCAGTGTCCGAGCACGTCGGAAACACTCATTCATATCGAAACTCGGTACATTTCAGTCTTGACCCGAGCCCGGTGCTTGAATAGAAAGGAGAAAGAGAAAAGAGGGGAAAGGAAAGGAAATATCGAACACGAGATTCCGAGAAAGATAGGAAAACTAGCAAGACAGTATCACGCCCTAGAAGAGAGGCAAGCGTCGCAGCGGTCATCAGAGCCACGATAGAAGAAAAGCAGGTTCCGACACACTGGCGTTCAGCAACCAGGAAAAGGTCTTTAAAAAGCAAGATCAGATGGCTCGCGCCTCCTCGAGATTCAAATCAAAACAGGAGCTTGGAATCTGTCCTGAGCGCTGCACTAAAAGCCGTTCAAAACCCCACGACTGGACCTGAATCAGAAGATGAACTCTTTAGTAAGGCTGCATGCGCCCCCGCTGGCCGCGGCCCCTGCCACCTCTGGCTCCACGAGGATTGTATCCGCCGCGAAAACCTCCGCGGCCTCTACCTCTGCCGCGGCCCCGTCCTCTGCCACCTCTGCCTCCGAGCATGAACCGAGGAACATTCTTGCGCTTGCGGGTGACCTTGATGGGCTTGCCGTTCATTTCTGTGTCGTTCAATCCAATCGCCAACTCCACTGCATTCTCGTCATCGAACTCCATGTATGCATAGCCTTTCGATTGCCCGGTAAATTTGTCGCAGATGATCGTCACACGATTCACCGTTCCGCAAGTCTGAAAGAATTCCGCTAGCTGCTCAGGATTTACGTCGTCCGACAAATTGCCCACGAAGATTTGCCGGCTCTCGGCATCAGCTCCTTCGCCGCCGTTCCCATCGTCTCCGCCGTTCCCATCTTCTTCGCCTCCTTGCCCGTTCCCTTCCCCGTCTCCTTCGTCCTCTGCGTTAAGCTTGGCTGCTTCGGCCTCCATCTCCAGCAGCTTGGCCTGCATTTCTGCGATCTCCTTATCTTCGTCTGACATTCTTCCCGCGTTACACTATTAACCGACACAGGGCCCTGAACCCGCCAAAATCACTGCTCCCGCGCTCACTTGCTTTCCTTCGTTTCCCTTTGCTTTCCTTCGTACAAGACCACCTGAGTCTGCTTTCCGCGCGCGCCTCGCACCTCTCACAGCCACCAGCGACCGCAGCTCAAGACCCCGTTCCCGCTAAGATTGGCACGCCCGACGGTCGGTGTCCTCGCTATCCCGGCGCTACAATACCTCAATAGGCGGTACTATACGGTTCGTGGTAGTGGTGGTAGTGGTGGTAGTGGTGGTAGTGGTGGTAGTGGTGGTGGTGATACCTTTTCGGTCCGCGCACCATTCGCGTCTCGATCCAGAAGCCACTCCCTAGCGAAGGTGTAGGGGATACTGTAGCACTTGATGGGAATGGGGTAAGAAAGGAGTAAGGGAGTAGAGGGGAAAATTCGTGGTGGAAAGGCGCAAAGAATGGTATAACCTTCTTGTCACAGGTGCGATTCCTCATATGGAGCACCTTTTTTTCCTCCAGCTTTCAAAAGCCTGTTAGTTTAAAAAACTCGCAAGCATTTTCTATTACCAGCACAAAAGTATCAGCCCCCCCACATTTGTGAAATGACACGTGGTTGTGTATTTGCTGCACCGACGTCGGTCCATGCTATCCTCTTGGTATGTAAGACGAAGCCTACTATTTCGACTAGAAAGCCTGAGGGGAGGCGTCCACAGAGAGGGAAAAAACCAAACAAATGAGCGCAACTCGTTTCAAACATAAACGCGCTGCGGAGCAGAGGGCGCTTGGCGTTTGCAGGAACCGGACACGGACCTCGAGAACCTCAAGAACCGCGAGAACCTCGAGAACCGCGAGAACCGCGGCCATCATCGCCAGGGCCTCCGGTTCCCGGGTTCTCCGCCCCACAGATCCGCGGATCCGGCGGATCCGGTGGGTCCGCGCCACTGCCGGTTCCAACTGACTTGAAGGAAGGCGTCCTCGCAGTGGGAGAAAGGGGCGCGACTAGGGCCCGCGCAAGTGGCGCGAAGAGGTGGCGGGGTTAAGGTCTGGCGGCACGGAGAAAGAGGGTGGTTGGTGCATGGAATAGTTTTGTTGTTCTTTTTTTGTGTTGTTTTTTTTCCATTTTTGCTTGACAGTTTACTTGAGCCCGTTCACTGCGTTGCCCTCTCTGGCCCATCGGTCTATTTGATCATTTGCTGGTTGGTTCCAAATCAATTCGGAATCAAAATCAATTTGGAATCCAAGTCAATTTGGTATCCAAATCGATTTGAAAAGACGAGGGTGTTCGTCGTGCGAAAGCGAAGTCTTTTTTTTGCTAGTCAGAGTTGGGCATTTTAGGTTTTGAATTCTGAATTCTGAATTCTGGAGCTTTCACAGCCAAAAGGCAATTTGCGAGTTAGGGAGAGCACCGGGACGCAAACGCAGATCGCGGATTCGCGGATCGCGTGGAGAATGGAGCCTTCAAACGATCTTCGGAAGTTGATATTGGCGAAAGAGCAGGAGCTTCACGAGATGAATGATTGGCGGGTAAGATCGCTGGAAGAAGCTTTGGCCGAGAAGGACGCGCAAGTTCGCGCGGAGCGATCTAGATTTGGCAAACTTCGCGAGGACTTTGAATACAACCTGTCACTCATCGAAGATCGCGACGCTGAGCTCTCACGGTATGACCAGGCGTTCGCGCAGATCAAGTCGCTTGTGAAGGATAGGGAAGCTGAAATTAGTGACTTGAACATCCTGGTGGCCGACATGGAGGAAAGGGTGAAGCGGGAGTCTGGCAAGGTTGGTGAACTAGATGACCACTACAATGAAAAGATCAAGGACCTCCGCGCGGCAATGGACTCGCAAAAGTGGGCGATGGAAGAGACCGCACGGCGCGATCGCGAAGCATTTGCTGCCCTTAGAGCTGACCTTGAAAAGCAACTGCGCGAGAAGGATGCGCAAGTTGACATTCAGCGGCGAGAGATGGAGGCGACGTTCGAAACTGCACATAAAAAGAGGAGCGCCGATTTGCGTCAGACAGTGGAGAGATTGGAGGCAAAGCTTCACGAGGCGCATTTGGAGCAGCGCAATACTGCGAGAGAGCTCGGAGAGAGCAAGGCGACCATAACCGCGCTTGAGGCAAGGGTCGAAGAACTTTCAGATGCACTTGAACAAAGCGAAAAGCGTTGTAAGACGATGAGCTGGGAGTTGGAGGACTCGGAGAAATTGAAGAACGCGAAAATCGCTGACCTTGTCCGGAGCCGCGACGAGGTGGAGCATATGAGGCAGTCGCTTCTGGACGAGTACGAATCCAAGCTTTCCGACATGATGTCCAATATTCATAGGCTCGAGGTTTCCTCCGTTCAGCAAAGAGAAGAGTACGAGAAGCGCATTACGGCTGTCAAACAGGAGCGTGACGAGAAGGTGTCCTCACTTTCCAAGGCGCTTGAGCAACGTATTGGGGACCTTGGTAAAACGCTCCAGGTGACTGAGCAAGACTTTTTGGGTGCAAAAACTGAATTTGGGCGGGAGAAACGAGAACTTGAGGATCAGCTCAGCACCAAAAGTAAGCAACTCGAGCGGGCCAGCAAGGATCTTGACAAAGCTCGCGAGACGATTAAAACACTGCAAGATGCCCAGGAAAGTAAAGCACGGGAAAACGAGGAGCTTCTGCTGAATATAAAGACTTTACAAGGGACTTTACAAGAAAAGGAAGCGGAGCTACACAGGGCAGTTGAGGAAGCGAGCCAGTCCATACAGGGTATTACCGCTGCTGAGACCAAATTGCGAGAAGATCTCGAAGCCAAACTGATTGCAAGAGAGCAGGAGATGCAAACAGACCGTAGCGAAACTGTCAGCGCCCTTCAAAACCAGAGAGACCGGTTGCTTGCCAAAACCCAGGAGCAGGAGCGTGCCATTGTCGAGCTTGAAAACAATGTTACTCAGCTCCATTCACAAGTCAATCAACTCAAGAACGAGCTGAAAACAGCAGTATCTCGGGCCTCGCTCGAGAATCCCGAAAGAAACGTGGCACATCCGCCGCGGCCGCCGCAGCACGAACAGCTTTTCGAGGGCGATCTGGGCATTCCGTCGCCTGTGGATTCGTGGATTAGCAATCTGACAACACCGCGTCCAAACTCTGCTTCTGCAAGAACTCCACGTGCCGCGTTTCCGGCCGCACAGAGCGGCGGCGGTGAAAGCTTTGCTTTCAGTACGAGGGAAGAAGAAATGAAAGTTCGGATCGCAACGCTGGAGCGTGAGAAGGAGCGGCTTTCGGCTGCTCTGAAGGATATGAGAGGAGAGATGGAATCGCTTGCAACACAGCTCATCGAAGAGCGCAAGCAAATGAGCACGAATGGAGACTTTGAAGGGTTAATCAAGCCTGTTCACCTTTCCGTTGGTGTGCAAACTATAACGGAGTTCAGCGCAGCTCTACACGATGGCGCGAGAACCGTCTCAGTGGAGAATTTATTGGAGCAAAACAGACTTCTGCATGAGCAAGCTCAAAATCTGCTTGCGTACATCCAAATTTTGCAAGGCAACGAAGAGATGTCAAATCCACAATCCAAGGACCGCTCGGAATTGTTGATTGCTCGCCAAGTCCTCGCAAACCAAGCGCAGCAAATCAAATTGCTCAAAGACAATGAACTTGACCTAATCCGGAGAAAGGCTTCGGGGAGCACATCAAGCGGGACCGAGATGCAAGATGAGCTGCGTGCAGAGCTAGAGAGTGTCCGTGCCGACCTCGAACGGGTCTTAGACGAGCGCGACAAACTTGCGGAGCTAGCCAATAAGCTTCGCTCCGAGATTACACGCCACCACCCTTCTTCCAGTGTTTCCGCTGAACAGCTCAAGCAGGTGGAGAGGCAAGTCGCCGAAACTTTCCAAAGCAAAATCAAGAGCGTAGAGCAAGCAATGGAGCAAATTGTCCTTCAAAATAGAATGCTCAAGCAGCAGCTGCGTTCACGGCGGGCCACCGCCTCTGAGATGGTGGCGAACGAAACGGACGGGTTGGAGCAGGGGACGGACGACGGACTATCCTCTAAAGGTGCGGCACTAAGAAGCGCAATGTCAATGCGGAGGCGGCAATTGCTGCAGTCTGATGCCGGGGAAGAGGAGGAGCTTGCCATGGAGATTGAGCACACACGAGCGAACCGATATGGGGATCGTTTGCTAGGTGTTCAAGGCAAATCTGCCGGAACAGCCGTGCCGGGCTCGAGCAGGGAAGGGAGGTCAAGTGCTCGCCAGCGGTTGGAGGAAGCCAGAAAGAAGCTCGAGCAGACTGGGCGCGTCCCAACCTCACAGCGCTCCGGCTCCAAGTCTCCAAAGCCGAAGAGGGAGAACAATGGCCATCAGGTCACAATCGGAAAGCACAGAATTCGAAACTATGCCGTGAAAGACTAAGAGATCAACGAGATCATTGCCTAAACTTCTTTTTCATTCGCTTTCGCCCATGAAGTAATTTAATTAATCTTACACAGCCTACAAATGGTCGCTTTAGTTTTTATACAACGCGGAAACTCGCTTCAAAGCGGCCGTGCTCTCTGGAATATGCCTTTCGCCCATTTAGGAACGTGGCCTGCACTTCCAGAGTGTCCGGGTCCCAAATGACAAAATCTGCATCGGCACCAAAATCTAGCGTCCCTTTCGCCTTTTCAATGCCTAGCACGCGCGCAGGGTGAAGCGTCGCAGCTTCGATGGCGCGTTCAACCGAGCAGCCCGTAAATTTGTGAAAGTTTCTCACGCAGGCGTCCAAACTTATGACTGATCCGGCTAAAGTGTCCGTTCCAGCGACAACTGCCTTCTTCATTTTGACGTGGAACAACGATTCCACCTCCGTTACCTTTACCATTTGCTCGCCAAGCCGGTGCATCCCAACCGGCAGCCCCATCGCGCTCATCGCGTCCGTTACGAGTACTGCGCCATCTGGATGGCTTTGGTATGCCATCGCAACCGAGCTTGGGTCTGCATGGAGCCCATCCGCAATTATGCCATAATGAAACCGGTTGAGGTAGTCAAACTTTCCCAGGAGACCGATGATCCCAGGATCGCGGTGATGAAACGACCCCATAGCATTAAACAGGTGGGTGATCATGCTCGCCCCACTCTCTATTCCCATCGCTGCCTCCTGAAGATTCGCAGATGAGTGCCCTATCGAGACGACTCGACGACCACCGAGCTCTGAGCGGAATGGAATGCTCTTCAAGACTTCCTTCACCGTATCTAGCGAGCCCGGCAGCTCTGGCGCAAGGGTCATCAGTCGAATTGCGTCCATAGCTGGCCCATACATGCTCTTTGGCGGGGAGCTGAGCGGCACCCGGATGTTAGCCAGGACATGAGCGCCTATCTTATTGGGACTAAAGTATGGACCCTCTACATGCGCCCCGAGTATAGTAGCGCCCCTTTCTCCCTCACGCCCCGGCCCCACTTTGCGCTCCCGCAGAGCCGGGAGTAATACAGCGTAATCTTCCGGCCGAAGACTCACCAGCGTAGGGCAGAAGCTTGTCACGCCTGTGGCAAGTAGCCTTTTAGCGCAAGATTCCACAGCCTCCATGGCCATCGCAGTCTTCTCCGAGTCCGACAAGTCCTCTTCCGGCTTGCTCTGCCGTATCTCCTCGTCATGTGAACCATCGTCCGACGCTTTCACTTGATCTTCAGAGATGGGAGGACAACCAACTTCGGAAAAGTCTATCCCATAAGCCCCATTCACCTGCACATCTATCAGTCCCGCGGACACGAGCATGCCTTCGCAGTCCAGCACCGCTGCCTTGTCCATGTCTTCCAGTTGACCGTAGAACAGTGGCAAAGGGTCCACCACTTTACCCGTCTCCAAGTCCACCCAAAGATCGTCCTGCTCCATACGCCTTCCGCCACGCACCAGCTGGCAATTCGTGGCTCGCAAGAGCATACTGCGCACCTTGAATCAGCTGTCCGCCTGCCACTTGCAATTGCAATTGCACTTGCACTTTCGCTTTCCTTCAACTTCCTCTTTCCAGTTCCCTGCTTCCCCAACCTCTCTCTCACACTTCCAACTTGTGCTTATGACGTTCAATTCTTCTACGATCGTATAGCGGAGACCTACTTGGCTCAAGCCTGCTTCTCCTGCGCTTTGCCCGAAATTTGTTGTAGTCTTTCCCACACGTACATACATACATACATACATACATACATACGTACGTACACGTGTGTCTATGCAGACAGGGTGTACTCGTGTGTATCAATCAGGATTGCTTTCCGCTCAATTTTGGGGGTCTCCAACGCGATTCCGGGGGAAGGGAGGTTACCGGGTACTATGTTCTCTCTAGCTAGCTAGTCGTCCCATAGAATATTCTGGTTGTGGCTAAGTTATCCGTAAATAGGGAGTCCTAATAGTAGGGATAAGATAAATGGTAATGTACCGGTGATGTAATGCAGGCGAGGGAAGATGATGATGTGGACAGAGAGAATGAGGAGGCTCGTGAACGAGAGCTTGTTTGGTGCAGCGTTGTTGCCAAGTGAATGTGAATGTGATTGTGATTGTGATTGTGATTGTGATTGTGATCATAAATGTATTTAAATGAAATGGGCATTAGGTGAATTAAGTGCATCATCGTGTGCGTAATGATTATGTCTGATATGCGAGAGAAGAAGCTGACTCGAAAGTGGTCATGCGCATCAAGCTCGAGTTGAGTCAAGCAATCAGTCCATTGGCCGAGCAAGAGGGAGTCGGACTATCTCGCGAAAAAGGGTTTGAGAGATGTTTAAGTTCTCACTGCTCTTGGGATGTTTGGATCGCGTGATTTACACTGAGATGGGAGCTGGTGGGAGATCGGTAGTCATTTTGCCTGTCCATCCCTTTGTCGTACGCCTCCTTCTCCTGCGAGGCAGCAATGGGGTTAAAAGCGCCGAGTAAAGCGACACCTACAAGGAAGAAGACAAGGAGAGATGAAAACGCCGCGCGGAAAGAACCCGTCTTGGAACTGACCACGGAGAGTAGCAGCGGCCCTGCCCATGCAGTGCCCTTGTCGGTAAGCTGGTAGAGCGCGAAAAATTCTGCTTCGTGACCCCTGGGAACGATGCTCGAGAACAGGGAGCGAGTGAATGTAGCAATGCTGCCGTACTGGATCGCGAACACCATCACCAAAATATAGAATTCGAATTTGGTCTTCAGAGCAAACATGGCATAGGTGGGCAAACAAGCCATCACCAACAAGTTGGTCATCAGAATACGCTTTTTGCTCCAGCCATACTTTCTTTGCAGATTTATGAAGCCTAGCGCAGATATTATGCCGCAGATGGACACAACAAAATACGCATAAATGATTTCAGTGAAAGACAGATTGAGCTCTTCACTGCCGAATACGGCTGCTGCACCGGTGATTGTACTCACCCCTATGGAGTGACAAAATCATAAAATACAAAAATGAGGTCAGTGAGCCCGAATTGTAATTCAGACATGCAAGAGCATTTGTAAAGAGCTTGACGTACCGTCTGAAAACACGAAGTAACTCAGCAGAAATCTGAAGAGGTTGGGGAGCTTTTTGGCTCGTTTGAAAGTCTTGCCCAGTTGCACAACTCCGATAGTCAGGTAATTTTGTCCCTCTGGCAATGGCGGCCCTGGCCTGGGCTTCAAATAATAGTATGATATGACCGAGAACGTCGCCACCCAACCTCCACAGATTAACACCACGATGCGGATTACCTTTCTCTCTCCGAGAGATTCCGACAGCGTCAACAGCATGCAGACTGCAAAAGTGAGAAATAGAATTGCACCGGTGAAATTACAGGCAGTGCCGTAACCAGCCAATTTAGCGCTAATATCGCTGCGCACTTTATATCTTGCCTCGGCGCCAGCCTCCCCTTGACTCGAGTTCAATAGCGCCAATGCTTCCGGAGTAGCTGCGCTCAGGAGTGGCAAATAAGCGTTAAATAAAATTTGGGCATAGTTGAGAAGCGTTTGCTAAGCGAACGTGGTCAACAATACATTTAGCCTTGCATTCTTTGGTTCAGAGATTCAACAAACGAAATAAACTCACTGCTGTCAAGCAAAGCGCCAGGTTATACTCATATGAGGCGTCGTTGGCTCCAAAGTAAATCATAGATATTGCTTCGCAATTTTTGACATTGCTTCATTAGACTGGAACGGCACGGGAAACATCTTCATGATACAAGTGGCGCGTGAAAGAAATACTTACCGATGCTGGACACAATGTTGGTCACTAAGAACAAAGACCTGCGCTGTGCTCCAAAATCGGCGACGGCCCCGAAAAAAATGAACATCAATAACTGCAAAACAATAGATACTGTCGCTGCTGTCGTATACGTGGCAGAATATCCAATCTGAAGTCCAAACAGCGGAACAAGCGTAGCGTCGGGCTTCCACTCGGCGTTCCACTCGCCACCTGACTGCACACATGTCGAGTTGGTCACCAGCGTTTGAGTAAGCCCTACGCAGGTCCCCTCACTCTCATAGTCGCTCGCCCACCCGGTCTCCAGACAGGCATCACCCTTGCCGTCACAGTAGCTCTCTTTCGCAAAACCCTCGGCTTGCATCACCGTATAGATTGAGATAAAGTCTTGCGCAGCTGCAAAGAAACCAGCATTTCCGACTTCATACAGCAGCCAACCTATTATCTCTCGCCTCGTCGTAATCGGGTTGGTCTTCTCGAGCTGCGAAGGCGTGAGAAACTGCACCGAGTGCACTTTCGCACTCATTTTTGTCGCCCGGAAGCGGCAGCTTCTTTGATTGAGGTCTGCTCCGCGCGCCTTGCACTCAGTACCTGCGATCAACTTCGAGTCCCACAACAATGTGCTTCCTAGCATGTTGCTATTTCTCTGGCACGATCATTGATTATTGATAGCCAGCCTTTCAACGGCTCGCATTAGAGCTCCTCCGATTCGTTCAATTCATCGAGAAGTGGGCATTGGTGGCACGAAGGTCAGAGAGCACAAAACGTTAAATAGACATACTGTATCAACCGACCATTTCTTCCCAACGCGAGGTCGGTCGGCCATTCCACAGCTATATTTTCCGTGCCCAGAGCTTCCTCTTGTCGACCCCTTCACTGGTCGAAAAGTCGGCAACGTCAACTAGGTTCGTTGCACGTCAGATTATGTCCAGAATCCAAAATCATTTCGGCTTCGCAATTTAAGGGTCCTGCATGGTCCTGCTTTCTTCTTTCTATTGGAATCGTCACATGCTTTGCCGGAGCTTCATGTCTTCGAATCTGCATGCTACTGTCACCATTCGGACATTTCGCTGTAATTCCAGGTACAAAGCACCTTGTGAAGGTTATCGTGTTCGTTTCTGACAGCTCCAGTCGCCACAATTTTTGGGGAAAGTAAGCCTCACTCGAACACAAACATTAGTTGCGCTCCGCAACTGGCAAAAAAACATTGTCAGATAGCATCAAATTGCGAGTTTGACAGGCCCAGGCAGTGAGCAATCGTAACGGCTCTGTCGTGATCAGAGAATCGTTCTCTTGGTTCCCCTGAAAAGAACCGGCTGTCTCCTCCCCTGGTTCTTCGACCCTTAACTGTTGTCAACTGAAGACTACATGGCTTTGGATCCATACAATCTTTCCCAACTTCCCCATACTTCCACATACTTCCACGCCCTCCAACAACGCCGCGAGTTCCGGGAACGTTCCTCGGCGAATAAGCGCGCACCGACCCGGTCCGCTAATCGCCGACCGCATTGAGACTAGTGTCGGGAGAGGACTGCAGAAGGGAGCAGAAAGAGCAGAAAGAAAGAAAGAAGAAGGAAGGAGGACGAAAAAAGCCGCGCGGGAAATCTCGGCGCGGAAAACGAGGTTCCCACTCATAGTGTACTCGGGCACCCTCAGTCCCAGTGCTGTCGCTAGTCCTAGTCCTAATCCTAGTGCTTGGTTGACGGTAACGATAGGAGTGCGGGGACTTTGGGCTTTTGTTTTTGGTCTTTGGTCTTTTGGTCTTTGGACTTTTGGACTTTGGACTGCGGCGCGAGAAGGACGAATAGATAGAAGGAGGAGAAGGAAAGAAGGTTTTTGGTGCAAAGTTCTAAACAAGTTGTTGCAGATATTGCATGCAGAGGTGGAGTTCGAATTAAGCTGGGTCACGATCGAAGGTTGTGCGTACTGGACAAAGCTTACGGATTGATTGATTTAGAGAAAGAATTAAAAAATTGGCGCCAAGCGGGTTGGGAGAAACGAGATAAAAAGTTGGAGGTTGTCCGGGAAAAAGGAGATTGAGTTGGGTATTAGCTTGATTGTTCATTGGTCTGCTCAACCGTACTCTGATTCGTGGTTGCCAATCCTGTAGTGCGGAACCATCCGAGCTGTTCAACGGGAAAGATCAATCATGGCTGATTCTGGCATGGAGTGGAGACGGCGTCGCGGACAGGAATCCAGTGGCAATGCCATGGGAGGCACTAGGGGTGGACACCAACAAGCCTCATGGGGAAGGGGCGGCTCGCGATCTGGAGGACGCGGCGGTAGGTTCGCGCATCAGTCGCAGCCTCGGAGCAATCCCGCATCTGGACCGCAACCACGACAACAACAACATCAGCAGCAGCAGCAACAGTCCAACTTTCACCAACGCCAACGGCCGGGAAACCACCATCGTCAAGGGCCTCAATTTGCGAATCAGCAGCACAGACAGGGCGAGGATGTAATGACCCTGCATGACTGGGGCGCGCAAGCTGGGGCGGTACAAGAAGGCCAGGAATTCCGGAACTGCCAGGTCAAGCAGGTAGTGGTTGGTCGAGGTACTCTTGTTTCGCTGACGAAGGACTTGGTCGGGCTAATTCCGGCCATGGAGTTTACTGCGCAGGCAACCAAAGGCAAGCTTGATGCCGTATTTGTGAAGCGTGTGCACGAGAGCGGTTTAGCGGAAGTGGAGTGGAAGATGCCTGAGCATCCTGGTCCAAATGCTCCACTTCTAATCCTGGACCTCAACGGCGTTCTTCTCGCGAGGGCACCGTACCGTGACAGGGATGCCAATGTCAAATTCATAAAGCGGAGATACTGCGACGACTTCATTCGCTTCTGCTTTGAAAACTTTAACGTTGGGGTCTGGTCATGTGGAATGCGAAAAAGAATGGAGATGGAGCTCTTTGAGCCTTACATGGATCGCATTCTGTTCCAATGGGATCAGGAAAATAGCACCAACCTTTGGCCAAGGACTTCGGTTGTATCCAAGGACAAGCCGCTGTTTCTCAAAGACATAAACAAAGTTTGGGAAAGCGTGCCAGGGTCCTTCGGGCTAGAGAACACCCTGCTCTTGGACAACCATTCGGAGAAATTTGAGCGCAACTCTCTTTCCTGCTGCATTTTGGTCCCGGAATTCACCAAAACTTCTCAGAATGATGATGTACTGGCTCCGAGCGGCGAGCTATGGCGCGGATTGGAAAAGTTTGTTGCCGCAAACAGCGTCGAAGAACGAGCAACCGCTGTGCAGTCCATGCAGTCCCATCTTTGGCGGGAAAAGTTAGCCACACTCTTCACCTCTAGTGAAGTGATGGCAAGAAATTGTCCCGAGCGAGACGTTGCGTTCTATATGCGACACCGGGATATTCCCGGTCCGCGCGCTCAACCATTTCGCAGAGCAGCATTGAACCTCATTCTCAAGAGCCACACCAGCTGGGCGCTCTGCGAGAAATCTAACGGCGTGCGAAGCATGCTTATCGCTTTCCCTGGTGAAGAATCCTGCTTTCTCGTCAATCGCGCTTGGCAATTTTCAGCCGCGGGTAAGAATGTGTTATCAACCCAGCACCCGGTGCTACTCGATGGTGAAGTCGTAGTCAATGGTGAAAAGAAGATCTTTCTGGTGTTTGATGTCATATGGCTAGATGGCACAGATGTGGGGGCAACAGCAGATGTGCACGCCCGTCTCAAAGCCTGGGAGGATTTTGCGAAAACGCTTTCCCCTCAAGTGCTACTTGACTCAAACCTTGTCGAAGGCACACCCGTCGTGACTTTGGGCGACATCCATTTGGTCACCAAGAAATTGTTCCCAGTTGCTGCAATTAAGAGCCTCAAAGAAGCAGTCCACAAACACACCTATGACGTCGTCGGGGAAGTCCCTTGCGATGGACTGGTATTCACTCCCGTCTACAGCAGCTATTACGAATACACGGTCAAAAAATTCAAACCGTTGGACGAACTCACTGTGGACTTCAAACTATTTGTTTCCGACCTGCGACCTGGCGCAGAGTCCGTTCCGTTGTACTTAACCGTGTATGCTCGCCAACCTAGGGAACGCAATAACGTGTTGGACGTTCAGACGGGTCGCGGCGTGGTGAGCGAGGAACTTCAGGCGGAAATTAAGGCCAAGTCGGCACTGGAGGCCATCGTGGAGTGTAGTTTTGATACGAGCACAGGTATCTGGGTTGCGCAGCGTGTGCGCCATGATAAGGTCAAAGATAATGGCCTCAACAATGGCTGGAGTGTGCTTGAATCGATTGCCGAGCATGTGACTGTCGAAAAGCTTGTGGATCTCGTATCCGAGGGGGTTGAAGCCAACCCAGAGCCACCGCGATGGTCACCAATTGAACAAGATGGAGACCATGTCCGCGATATCGCAAAGCATTACAATGAACGACAAGAGCACCGTAATCTGAATTACAATATAGTGGACATCAGAATCGAGAACCTCAGGAAGCTGAACAATTGGAGCAAAGCAGTCTTGATTCAGGAGGCTTGCCTCGGCATAACAGAATTTAAAGGTCGCATTCCTCTCTTTAGCTCTCAGCCCGAAATTCCGAACGAACTGCACGTCAAGGGTCGAGGGCCAAACCTTGCCGGATCGAAGAAGCATCAACCGAAAAGGCCCGTCCCTCTCAAAGTGCTCGACTTGGCGTGTGGCCGTGGAGGCGACATGAACAAGTGGATGGCGAACGCCGAGCTCCTGCAATATGTGGGCGTAGACATTGCATCCAAAGCTCTGGAAGAAGCCCGGTGCCGAGTTGCTGACAAAAGGCACTTCGATTTCATCGAGTTCGATGTTACCGACTCCAATCTGCTGGAGGACGAGGCCGTTGCTGAAGCAAATTTCGACATCGTCAGTTGCCAGTTTGCATTTCACTACTTTTGCGTTTCTGAGGAGCGGTGCCGAAATTTCTTCAAAATCTGCTCCACGACTCTTAAACAAGTTGACTCGGAGGATCCATATCAGCCGCTGCTTCTCATCTCTACGACAGACGAAGAAATGCTGTTGCGGCGTTTGCCGAAATTCTCGAATTCAGTCTGCCACGTGAGCTCAAAGAACCCAAACATCTCAGACAACTCCGAGAGCGATTTGGACTTTGGCAACCCGTACTCGTTCTCGCTAGGGGACGCCGTGGTGAACTGTGAAGAGTATCTAGTGCCTGTCAGGCGAGTCGCGGAGATAGCCGCAGAGCATGGATTTGATCTAGCCTTGTCGCAGAATCTTGCCTCCTACGTGGTTGACAAAATCGCCTCGTATACGCCCATGCTGCATTCCATGGGGGTGATCGGTCGAAAGGCTGAGGGCCGTGCGCCCATTTCGCAGGATGAGTGGGAGGCCATTCAGCTCTATCGCATGCTCGTGTTTCGTCGTTCGCCTAAATAAATGCTATACAATCGCACACCCCTTTTTTTTTTAATTCGCTGGTATTGCTAAACATCACCTATGCGCTCAAATAGAACTAAAGTGCACTGAATGTCAAATACAGAAGCACTAATAGTGTACTATCTGGCGTTATGGTTAATTCTAAGAGGAGACTAGTAACAGCAAGTAGTGCGAAATTGTCCGACTGGAGGTGATGGAACTTGAAATTGTGTGAAGTCCTCCGTTGCTTCTGATGTGTAGGTCAAGTTGCTCAGATGAAATGTGCAATAGGGACTTGAAATGCCATGAAAAACACCGGAAGTACAGAGCGCATTGTTGTTGTCGTGACGGTAAAATATCGCCGTGCCAAGAAATTAACCAACTGAGATACAGCTCTGAGCCCTTGCACGACGCCAGTCCGAACGCTTACAAGGCGAGTGGTGAAGATTGTGGAGCGGCTTTGGCATGATGATACTTCTTGGCCTAGTGTTATATTGCACAAAGGAAAGATGTGGTACGTGAATTTCTACACTTTCGAAAGACTTCGACCAATCGAGGTAGTTCGACTTGCCGGTTAGATCTGTGGCACATTGTACGAAGCAAAGTTGCTCTGCAAACCCGCAACAGACCGAGACGTTTGCTCTTGAGGCAGTCTCTTCGCTCGTATATTTCGGCCCACAAGATGGAGAAGCGACGCATCCAGAAGGGTCGCGTGGACGACCTCGTTCTCATCGACCAGGTCACGGAAGATGCAGTTCTTGCCACGCTGAAGAAGCGTTTCGACACCAAGGACATCTACACTTTCATTGGCCAGGTGCTTCTCTCCGTGAATCCTTTCAGTCTCGTTCCCAACATGTACGGGCCGCAGGTGATCTCGACATACGAAGGGAAAATGTCCTTCGAGATGCCTCCTCATGTTTACGCTATCGCAGAGCAGAGCTATCGTTCACTCCGCCAAAGTGGAGCAAACCAATGCATTTTGGTGTCTGGAGAATCCGGAGCAGGAAAGACTGAAGCCGCGAAAAGACTTTTGGAGTACATCGTAACGGTGAGTGGCTCGTCTCACGACCAAAAGGTCAAGGAGGCCTTGCTCAACAGTAACCCAGTACTGGAAGCCTTTGGAAACGCGAAGACCCTGCGCAATGATAACTCTAGCAGGTTTGGCAAGTACATGGAAATTCAGTTTGACTTTGCCGGCGTCCCGGTAGCAGGAAAGCTCTCAAACTACCTTTTGGAGACCACTCGTGTGGTGCACCATGCGCAGGGGGAACAAAACTACCACATCTTTTATATTTTGCTCGAAGGCATGAAGCCAGACGAAAAGGCCAAGCGCTTTCTTCCTCCAAACTGCGACGCAAGTATGTTCGCTTACTTGAACAAGACTGTCAGGAAAGACAAGTCAGAGATGACGTACGATAGTCTTCGTGCTGCCATGAGCACCATTGGGCTGAGCGCCGAGCAGCAGGACAGTTTGATGAACACCTGTGCAGCGATTTTGTGGCTCGGAAACATCGATTTTCTCGAAGATAAGGAAGCCGGCAAAAATAGTGGCCGTACAGGCAGTGCCGTCCACACCTCTTCAGAGTCGCAAAGCGCTTTGAAAAACGCTGCTTCATTACTGGGAGTGTCTAGCAAAGACCTTGCGTTGGTTCTTACGCAGAGACAAATTGTGACCAACGGGGAGTCGATGGACCGTGTATTGGGTTCCTCTGAGGCGGAGAAGACCCGCGATGCACTGGCGAAAGCACTCTACGGCCGCGCCTTCCAGTGCCTGGTAGGTTGGGTCAACGAGGCCATCGCCCAAAAGCACGAGGACGACGGCTACTACCGCGAGCCCAAGGCACTTGACAGTATTGGTGTTCTTGATATTTACGGATTCGAGATTTTCGAGCAAAACAGCTTTGAGCAGCTCTGCATCAATTACTGTAACGAGAAGCTCCACCAGCTATTTATCGAGCTCACCTTGCGCGCAGAGCAAGCCGAGTACGAGGTGGAAGGGATCCCGTGGGAGCACATATCTTTTGTCAACAACAAGCCGGTTTGTGATCTCATCGAGCAAAAGACGCGGACATCTCCCGGCATCATGGCTCTGCTCGATGAAGAGTGCTCTTTGCTTGGAAAAGTAAGCGACCAAACACTTGTGAAGAAACTCGACAAAACGCACCGCGATCATCCGCAATACGGCGAAGTCAAGACAAGTCCTGATCACTTCATCATCAAGCATTACGCCGGTGACGTGAAGTACGCAGCGGAAGGTTTTTTGGACAAAAACAAAGATACGTTGTACAGAGACCTAGTCGAATTGCTGGGCAAGTCGCAGGTCGATTTTGTGAAGGAGATCTTTCCTGAAGCAAAGGCAGCACGGGACCAGAAGAAGCCACCGACTGCGGCAACCCAGTTCAAGGGTCAAATGCTGGCCCTCGTGGAAACTTTGCAACAGTGCTCGCCGTCATACATTCGCTGCATTAAGAGCAATGACCAAAAGGCCGCAGGGATCTTCAACATGGAGCGCTGCCGTGAGCAGATCAGATACCTCGGAATTCTAGAAAATGTCAAGGTGCGGCGTCTTGGCTATGCCCATCGGACCCCGCTCGACGAGTTCGCGAGCAAATACAAGATGTTGAGCAAGAAAACATGGCCAAAGGGATCTGGAGACGTTCGAGAGGATGTCAAGCACATCATGGACTCTATCAACTGCGATGGGGACGGGTACACCTTTGGGCATACCAAAGTGTTCATTCGAAAGCCTATGACTTTGTTTGCTCTTGAAGAAAGCCGGGAACAGCGCATCATTCAGCTGGCCACTTCAATCCAAGATTGTTTCCGACAATATCAGGCCCGAAAGGTGCTGAAAGAGCTCCGTGAGAAGGCAATCAGCCTCTTCAACAACTCCAAGCGTCGTGGCGTGTCCTTTCGATTTTACTTTTGCGGAGACTATGTCCACGCGAAACAAAACCCTGCGATTCGGGCGGCTGTCAACAACGAGTCCATTCTCTTCGCAGACTCTGTCACTAAAATCAGGCGCGACTTCAAGGCAGAGAGCAGGCTGTGCGTCATTACGAACGAGGCAATTCACTTCCTGAAGACAAAGAAGAAGGGCAAAGTCGACACCTTTGCGGGGCCTGCAAAACGAGCGCGTGTTCCTCTTTCGGACCTGCACAAGGTCACCTTGAGCTCCTTTGCTGATGGATTTCTTGCCCTGGAAGTTCGGCATGGCGAGGATGCTAGCCTTCTCATGCACACGAAGAGGAAAGCAGAAATCATTACCCTGCTTAAGGAACAGCAGAAAGGTCTTGAAATCAACTTCAGTGATCGCTTTGAGTACGTGTCTCACAAGCCATCCCTTTTCGGGGGATCCACTCCTCTGGAGAAGCGCTGCATCGTATTTGAGGAATCCGCTTCGGAAAAGGCGCAACCAGTGCCTCGCTGGAGCGCAATTAAGGCACCTCACGAGCAGCCAACGTTGAAGATTTTCATCACCCCAACGCTTGGCTCCAAAGCCCTCTTGCAGCTCAACGGTAACGGCGCTCCGCTTGAAAATCGCTACGCAGGCTATACAAATGAGTCTCAAGCAGCGTAAAGGACTAGCTCTCGTCCGTGTTCCTGTGTTTATAATTGCACGCACGCAGAGAGCTTTTACGATTGAAATAATTGTTCATTTAATTGTCAGAAAAACTATCCCCAATCACACCTCCTCTATTATTCCGCTCTCACGCCCTCTTTAAGCCATCTTTTAAAGTTTTCCAGTTGTGGTAAATTCCAAATTTTAGCTTGTTTGACATCTCTATCTTCATTAGTCTTGTGGTTCCATGGCCAGTCTCGTACCCAATTCAAGTTATCGAAGAGCACAAATTCCCTTGATATACAAGAATACACGCAGTTCAAGCAGAATCGAAAGAACACAAATTTCCTCGTGGTACCGTGCTTCCCACAACACCACAGTCAAGATCGCTTCCAGTCTCGCCATCATTTTCCGATTTTTGTCCGTTCTCCATCTCAACTCCCTTTAGGTCGCAAGTTTCCGTAGAATCAGAACTTCACGTCAATTACACTAATGTCAGAAAGTCACTCGGAGACAAGTCGTGCTTTAAAAGAGCTCGTCCGCGAGTGGTTCTTTTGAAGCGACCGTCAAAATATAAAGGTTCTTCCTGCACTTTCACTTCGTCGACGTTTCCAGAAGCGGAAGAAGCTTGGATCATGGGAATGCGAGGTACCCTCAGTACGCTGCTTCTCCGCCTGGCAAACTCTTTGGACTCCTCGCCCTCTTCTTCGTAGCTAGGAAGCGGAGACATCACCTCGTTCACAGAAATTGAGTCTCCATCAGAACCATCTAGAATAGTCTGAATTTTGGTAATCCATCGGGATGCCCGAATTTGATCATCTGCGTCCGCGGCGATCGCCATTTTTCTCAAAGAAAGCCCCAGCGCTTCGTCAAACCAGCCAAGCTGTAGGCAATACAAAACGCCGTGATTAAGAGTCTGGTTCTCAAGATTGAGATCCTTTATTCGCCGAAACACACTCAGAGCTTGTCGAAACAAGTTCATGGCATCCCAGTATCGATTGTCAAGCGCGAACGCAACGCTCAGGTTAGCGTACGCTCGCCCGACCACGACAAGGTTTTCAGCTTCTTTGCCCTCCGTGATAGCTCGGTACAGCAAACTTTTTGCGCTCTCTTTCCGTCCGGCTTTAAATGCTTCTATACCATGAACAAGCGTTGTGCGAGCGTCCTGCATTCTTCCAAAATCAAAATCCTCGTCGCCCGTCTCAGTTAAGCCGGGGAACCAAACGGTATTAGAAGGCTCATATCTGCGTATTTCTGAATCCGCCTCTTCCAAGGCCTTCAGTAGTGTCGATGACACTGCGCTGGGAAGCTCCACCTTGTTCTTTGATTCCCAACCATCCCTAAACTTCCTCTTTTCAATCTTATCCTGCTCGATGATCAAATCCGCGAGCTTCTCCTCCAGCTCTTGAACGGTGTACTGCCTCATTTCAATAGTCTTCTTCAGCAACACGCATTGAAGCTGCTTTGATTTGAGCTGCTTTAATAACTCGTCGAGGTGAATCTTTTGGTTGTAATTTTCCCGCATGAGCTCATCGGCCCACATGGCTCGACGCTTCAGCCTTGACAACGCTTCCAGGGAAGTTGACTCCTGGTAAAATGAGCCTCCCATTCCAATGGATGCCAGCGTGCCGCTCTCGTCATAGCTTGTGCTGTCGAGAGAGATGGACGACGAAATCGACGCGTACGAGAGGTGCGAACTCAGCGTGGCGCGATCATCGTCTTGCCCTCCCTGGCCGTCGCTGTGATTCTCTTCTGTGAACACAGGCTGCAGACCTCCTGATCTCAAGTTGGCAAGCACATCCTGCTTGCTTCCAAACAACCAGTCATCCATGCCCGAGCGACACCTTGCTGCTAAGAAACCCTGTCGTTCAATCTCTGCAACTTCTGCCCCCGGGTCGCGGCACATCTCGTCTTGCCCGGCCCAACTGCATAGCCCGCTCGACCGCCTTTCTTCCCTACAGCTTGTGCTTCGTGACACAAACTTTTGTGCACTCGACGGGGCTGCGTTTGCATTCCGGCCCAGGAACTTCGCGCCATCTTCGGCCAGTACACAAGTACTGTACTCACAGTCAGTACTTGGCTCCTGCATCCTGCATCTCCTGCAAGCCTAAGGCTCCAAGGCTCGGGGGTCACACTGGGCGGGTGTGCAATAGTACAGATGCGTAAAGAGAATACGCACAGCCAGTACCGACTGTGACTGCCACGCGCAGATAGCCCGTTGTTCTCGAGCCCTTCCCTCTCCACACTTCCTATCTTCTACCATTCCCAAATCAAATCACGTCTCCCTCTCCTTTTCTACACAATCCTCGCCTCTCTCACATCGCTCTTTTCTCACGTCGCACTTTCTTTCTATCTTTTCCTCACTCTCAAATGTAGTTGGTCCAACAACTCCCCTCCTATTCGAGGCACTCCTAAAGACTCTCTATCCTTTCGCTTAGCGTGTGCCGAGATATTTGGCCCAGT
The DNA here is from genome assembly GCA_012862575.1 of Parietichytrium sp. I65-24A. Taxonomy (NCBI): domain Eukaryota; class Bigyra; order Thraustochytrida; family Thraustochytriidae; genus Parietichytrium; species Parietichytrium sp. I65-24A. The sequence continues at coordinate 751,955 of BLSF01000004.1, forward strand.
CAGATCCGTTGAGTACACACTGTTAAAGTTCATGAGCAGAAGACTAATAGTACCGGTAGGTGGAGCGTATGGGCCAGGTGTTTTTTCAGAATCCAGAATTCAGGAGATCGAGTGACATGGTCAGGTGGGCTACAGAGCGATTGTTGGTGTATTTGCCCTTGCTGTGAGGGTAAATGAGTGATCGTGTTGGCCAATTGCGACTTTCGTCCTGCGGCGCTGTACTGACTGTGAGCTAGGAGGTCTTCTGGGAAATTGAATTCGATCTTGGGGCATAGCGGACGACCTGCTCTTTAATCGTTTAAGCGTGGCTCTCCTGGCTTGCAGCAAAGACGCATGGCATAGATGGCATAGCATGAAATGAAAAAAGGCAGGGAAAACTTCCTCGTTCGTCGCACATTGGCAGCTTGTGCGTCGGTCGCCCTCGGCGAGCAAGCCATTGGGAGCGCGAGACGGCCGGCAAACACGAGCCAAGATGTGGCGAAGCAAAGGCCGCTCTACAAGGAAGGCGCAAGCAAAGCGCGATGAAGACGATGAAGACCGGCGCGCCCAGACCAAGAGTGGAAAACATTGGGGCATGAAACGCGGCGCTAGTTTGAAGTGGGGAAGGGTCTCTTCCCCAGTGCGGCAAGAAAGGTACGAATTAACAACTGAGGATCAGAAACGGTACAGCGCGAAGACCTTACACCAGCTCGAAAAAAAGTGGAAGCAGGACAAGGAGGAGAAGTATGACCTTTTGCACGATAAAAACCAGAGCCGCCTGTTTCGGTTTTGCAAGACGACAAAGCTTCCCAGCATAGCTGAGTCTCGCAAGGAGGCTGCTCAGACACACCACAGAGGGCTTGAGTGGCGTCCGGGCACAAAACGAAAGGACTTGGCAGGGCCGCAGGAGACGTCATATCCATTTTCTGATATCAACCTGAGCGAGTTGAATCGAATCCGAGACAACGCCATTGTTCATGATACACTGTTCGACAAGACTGCGCTTGAAGAAACAGGCAAACCTCGCGAGCGACGCACGGTGGATGGGAACGAGTGGGTCTCGAAGGCTCTTCAGAAGGTCTGTCTCAATCGAAAGAAGACGCCCGGCAAGCGGCAGAGGAGAGAGCAGCTCGATCCTGAATACGACTCGAGCGAAGACGAAGGCCGCGGAGACGAGGAGGAAGAGAGCGACGAGAGCTTCGAGAGGAGTGAAGACTGTGCTGAGGATAGTGAACAGCGGGATGACAATCTGAGTAGCATCGGCCCTGAGACCAATCACGATGCTGGCAACGAACGGGCAAATCTGGTGGCAGACTGGGTCGAAGCGATTCAAAAGAGAGACATCGACACCGATGTGCTGAAGAAGTCTCTACAGAATGCAGCAGACAGGTGGGAGAGTCTTGAAAATGCTTTGAAAACGAAAGCCAAATTTCGTACAAAAGACGGCCGATATGTTGTGAAAGAGTATTACAAATCCAAGCGTCCGAGCGTGGCAAAATTTGAGAGTGTTCTTTTACGGAATCTGTTCAAGGAAATGATGGCGAGGGACGTTCAAGACGAGAATTTCTGTGCTGTAGATCTAATTGCTGCGACTGGCTTGGAGCCATTCATGGACATCTATATTAGAATCTACCGCGAAAACCGAGAGGAGTACGAACATGTACGGGAGCCAAGGTCTCGAGAGGATCAGATAGTAAAACTGTGCGCAGTCACTCTGTGCAAATGTGCTCAAGCGTATGCAGCACTCGATGAATGCGGTTGGGATCTGGGCCTTGCCCAACGAAAGCTCACCGGCAAAGAAGAGATCATTGACTTGCAAATGGAGGCCCAACTGCCGTGGACGCGGCTACAAGCGGCGCTTTTGGAAAGCGACGCCCAAAAGGTGAGGAATCTTGTTCCATGCATCTCAGAAAAGGAAGCATTTTTGGGGCTTTTGAAAGTTTTGAAAATGAGCAAGATTGAGTCAGATGTATTCGAGCTTTTGTATGCCCAGATTTCTCCCGAGCAACGCAGGAAGGCTCTTCTCGTCGCAGCGTCGAACGGGTACGAGCAAGGCCTGCACCTCCTTGTGGCTAAGCGTCCAGAGAGGAAGGACCTACAAGCCGCGATCATTTTAGCTGCTAAGAGAGGCATCCACCATGTTTTGGAATCTTGCCTTTGTTTTGCGGATGAGTCGACAATTTCAAAGTGCCTGGTCACCGCGATTGCTTGCGACCAAGTGCACATCGTCCGTCGATTACTCCCACTGGCTTCCATGAACGCTAAAATCAGAGCCATGGAGGCAGGCAAACATTTCAAAACTACTTCGAACACAGGCACTCCTGTTCTCTCGAAGAGCATGGGCTTGCTGCGGATATGGGCTGACGTGGAAGCTGTGAAGGAATCTTGTATAGCCCCTCCTCCAGGCAAAGAACGCGCCAATTTGTGCTCGACCGTGTTGGACGTCGAACTTCTCACTCGGCACCTCATGGTTGAGCATGGAATGCGCCTCAGCCAAGCATGTGTCATCGACTTGTGCGCTGGAATTGGCGAGGCTCTCGTGGCCTTCTGTATCACCAAAGAAGTGAAGGTGGCGAGAGGAATTGTTGCGACTGACGATGAGCTGCACTTTGCTCAATCCGTTGGTAGGCGATTGGTTCTCGAGATGGAGGAAGCCATCGAGGCGAAGGCATTCTCCTCCAACGCAACGAATTCGACCGATGCAGAAAGTCCTGTCGATATCGAGTTTATCCAAGAAGACGGTGAGCTGCTCGACGGAGAAGATTGGACCAATCTATTGGAGAGCGCTCAAATAATACTTACCACCACTGCAAGGCCACTCACCGAGTCAGAAGCTGCTTCGCTTTCTCCTGGGACGATTGTGGCAACTTTTGTTCCGGAAGCTGAAGAAACGTCCAATAGTCAAGGCAGGGATACCTCGCACCTGGAGTTTCTTGGGTACGTCACCAATCCGCTGTACCATGAGTCGCGCATCAATTGGGAAATACATCGCCGAATTATTGAAGAGGTAGACTCTGACCGCCTCTGTTAGAGATGTTTTCATTCAATGACAAAAATCATCAATGCTTGCTTTACGTTTTTTCTGTCAAATTATAGCTTTTCTTTTTTTTTCCCTGAGGCCCAAGATTCTGAATTCTGGTTTATGCTGTTTTACACGGGAGAACTTAACCTTCGAGCTTGGATTGTACCACTTTAAAAACGTTGGTTGACCCGAAGCTTGCAACTGCCCTGTTTTGGACCTTTCCTTTCTCCTGTGTACTTCCTCTACCAGCTGCAACCGCTTGCTTTCCAACCATGCATTTGAGCCTCTTGTTGTACTCTTTCTCGCAATTAGCGCCTCCGCTCCTTTCACATGTGGCTGTACATGAGACAACGCATGTCGGAGTGCGTTTTTTGACAAGATCCAGAACAGGATTCCAAGCCCCAAACTCTGTCACATTCTCGCACATTCGCGGAATGATCTGACACCGTGCTCTCAGTTTCGAGAAGGTGCGAGAAGGTCCTAGCATGCTAGTCCATTGCCCTTGTAAAACCGCACGCAGGCCCGAGTCTCGTCTGTTCCCAGAACGTGCCAGTCCTGGACAGCACAAATCTGCAAAAGGCCAGAACATTCAAAACTCAAAATTCAAGATTCAAAAATTCAATTCACAGTCAAAATTCAAAATAGAGCTCACAGTGCTGTCAAAACTATCAGAATTGGCATGCGCAGAAATCCCATTGCAATGCAGAAAGCCACTCCACTGTCAGATGAGTACATGAGTACAGAAGAGTCCTCAGCGCGATTCGGTCAGACAGTGAGGAACTTGAAGCTTCGGACCCGTCGTTCGGAGATCATCACATGTTCGCAGGAGATCTCGCTCTCATTCTTCCTCTCTCTCACTCTTGCTCCCTCCGAAGTCTCCGAAGCAAAGTGGATTCGCCCAACTACCAGACACTGCCATTGTTTGCCCTGACCAAGCTCTAGGCCATGTACCGCACTGATAGTTCGGGGGAAAAATCTTTCCAAACCAGTGATGTTGGATTGACGGTTGACTGTCCTATCCGAAATCTATGTGTAAATGTTAAGAGTCAAGTTCGTCTATGCGAAAACATGATAGCAATAGGACCCGTTTTGCGCAAATGGTCTTAAGAAGCGTCCCATAGTCCTAAATACAGATGTCTTATCGCTGTCTCCGCGCCGCACAATTCGCCTGCTTTCGGAGCTTTATGCAGCGCCGGTAGAACGTACTACCGCTCGCTACTTGCATTCGTTGTGGAAATTTGAACTTATAGGCGTAGATACGGACAAGTCTAAGAATGCGGGACTCATTTCCGTGAACATTAGGAAAAGTCTTCGACACTTACCTCGGTACAGTAGGCAGAGTAGTCTTACTGCGATTTGCGCATATTTGCGCATTGATGTTCGTACTGGTACTAGTACTGTACTTGGCGCAAGGTCATTTCCCATCGCTGTACTGACGTGCTACCGATAACAGTAGTAGCGCAGTCCTTGCTTCTGAAAAGTCGTTGTTGGCTCTCACTGAAATTTGTCAGAAAGTCACTGCACTCAGCTCCCCGCTCTCACAGTCGAAGCTTACTTTTGCTTCACTGTCATCAATCTCAATTGAGATCTCAAAAGTTCAAAAAAGATCAAGAGATCGTTTCCTCATTACACGTGGCATTCGGGATTGCAGCTCTCACAGCTGTCATAGAGCTGTTACGAAGGCAGTGAAGTTGAACTTGGTACACTTTTGGGCTTGGGGTGCTACGTCCTATATAGGCATGGTGCTACGAGTAGCAGCTTCGAGTTGTGGTTTGAGAAATGAAGTTGAACCGATCTGATCTGTTGAAATGTATGATTTTGAGTGGCTGTAATTCTGTCCGTATGAGAGGTGCGAGAAGAAGTGCAAAGCGCAGGTGAAGAACGTGAGCGAATCAATGTGAATAAATGCGAACAACAAAGTGAGTTTCCGCCTACCTTGCCTTATTAGTAGAAAGCACAAACAAAGGTGTGACTGCTCTGCCTCTGGCTCTGAGACACCTGTGCAAAATACCAAAATTCAAAAGATCTTGACTGTGAGGAGAGATTGATCAAGAGAGGTCGAGAGTCAGAAGCTCCTCACTCACTCACTCACTCACTCACTCAGAATTTCATCCATCTTCCTTCCCCAACACCCCTCACACATCCAAGATACATCTTCCACTCTCCCTCTCCCATCCCTCTCCCTACGCCACCCCCTACCCCTCCCTCTAACACACCCGCCTCCTACGCGCCCTTACCTGCCGCTACCCGCCCCTGCTGGGCCAGACGCGAGCCTACCACCGGCTACCCGTAACGCTAGTCCTCGTGCGCCGTGAACTTAAAGCGACTGAGAAACAGGACAGCGGAAGGCGCAGGTCGGTGGACGAGAGAGAGAGAGAGAGAGGAGGGACACAGCGGACCGCTCCGACCCGGTTCGGCTGACGAGCACGCGTGAGAGAGAGAGAGAGAGAGAGAGAGAGAGGGAGAGTTGGTGTGTGGTGTGAGAGTGAGAGTGAGAGAGAGTGAGAGAGTGAGAGAGTGGGTGTGAGAGAGAGGGCGAAGGTGCCCCTCAGGCGCTGCAACATAGCGCGCTGAGGTGAGTGAGTTTGTGAGTGGGAAGGCCAGGCGCTGCAACATAGCGCGGTGGCCGCTGGCGGAGAGAGAGAGAGAGAGAGAGAGGGCTGGTTGACGCGCTGCAACATAGCGCGGTGATCGTGAGTTGGTCGGTGGTTGCGTCGGTGTTTCCGGACGGTGAAGGATGGCAGGGCTGGCGAGCAAGCTGGCGTGGCTGGCGCTGTGCGTGGCTGGCGCGGCGATGGGCGAGAGGGCCGAGCAGCCGACGAACGTGGAACTGTTCGTGCAGTCCGCGCAGAGCCTGGGCGTGCGGTGGGACGCGCCGACGTGGGACGGCGGTAGCGAAGTGACTAGCTACCGCGTGATGTGGGACACGGACGCGGGACGGCGCGAGGTGCAGGTGGTCAAGACGGACGTGGCGCTGGGCCCGAACGAAGTGCAGGAGGTGACCTCCTCTGCGACGCACGTGGACGAGGTGCAGGTGGTGCACACAACCGCAGACACGGTGCGCGAGGTGCAGTCGGTGTCCACCGTAGAGTCGGTGGGCGTGAGCGGTGGGTGGTTCACGGTTACTCTGGACACGAGCTCCAGGGGAGGCGGCGTGCACACGTCCGGGTTTATTATGTATAACGCGGAGGCGGAGGGTTCCGACCACGCGTCTATGCAAGAGATTATTGAGGCCATGCCCAATGTGGAAGGGTCTGTGAGTGTCACCAGGACGGCCACCGATAACGGGCGGTACACGTGGCTCGTGACATTCTCCGGGATGGACGGCAACGTGCCGCTGATGAGCATCGGGACCATGTCCCTTGAGGGCACCAATCCCCAGGTGACTTTCGATACCGAGCAGGATGGTAACGAAATCGGTGGGACTTTTGCCCTCACATACGCGGGCGACCGTACAGAGGATTTGGCGTTTGATGCCTCTGATGCGGAGGTCAAGAGCGCGCTCGAACTTCTCCCTTCCATTGGCGAAGTGGAGGTCGTGCGCAGCGAGCCAGACGGGGAGAATGGGTTTCAGTGGACCATCACCTTCCTCTCTGATATTAACGCTGGGGACATCGAAGCTCTCGGCAAAGTGAACGGTCTCACCGGACAAGGGGCGGCTGTGACTGTATGCGCCGACGGGTCAACCACCAGCCCCTGCAGCGGTGTTTCCACGAGTGGAAATGAACTTGGTGGAACATTTGCTCTCATTTTCGATTCAGAGACGGCAAGTGATATCCCGTTCAATGCAACGGCTTCGGAGCTGAAAGATGCTCTAGAGGCGCTCTCAACTATCGAATCTGTTGACGTTGAGGTTGTGAGCGGCCCAGACCGAAACAAAGGCATGACCTGGCGAATCACCTTCACGGGGGAGAGCAACATCGGGCTGCAGTCTCTATTTGAATCTGACTCGAGCACCTTGTCCGGCGACGGCGCATTGCTCACAGCTCGAAAAATTCACAACGGAACATATCAGCATGTTTTTGAGGTGGAAACTGCGGCAAGCGCTGCTGGCGACATAGTCAAGGTCGTTTTTGATGGAGAAGAGTCCACGACGCAAGTAGAACTATACGACTCGTGCGACAACGTGGCAGAAAGCATCAAAACCGCTCTCGAGGGCCTAACGTCGGTGGGCAAAGTTGGAGTGGAGGTCACTGCGAGTGCCTCTTATAGCTGCACCATACAAGTTCGCTTTGTCACCAACGCGGGCGATTTGAGCTCCAAACTAAGCTCCACAACAGTTGGAGGTAGCGGTACTTTCACTGTATCAGACTCAATTCAGGGCAGCTCATCCCCTCTTGGGGGATCCTTGGCGCTGACGTACCAGGGACAGAGGACCGGCTATCTTTCACACTCTGCTTCTGCACAGCAGATGAAGGATGCGTTGGAAGCGCTGGATGCAATTGGCATCGTAGAGGTGGTGCGTAGTGATCCTGACGAGAATGGTGGCTATGAGTGGACGATAACTTTCGCCACTGATGTGGTTGGTCCAGATGGATCTGGGGACCTTCCTTTGATCTTGATAGACGCAAGTGCGATGACCGGTACTCGCGCGGATTTTGCATGCAGTGTCTCAGAGCACACATCCGGCCGCGCCCCGTACTTCAACTCGTCTGGAATGTCCGCCTATGTGACCGACCTTTCCTCCCTGGAATACCTCATTCCAAATCTTGCACAGGGAGTAGCTTATTACGTCGCTGTAAGCGCGACGAATGACAACGGCGAAGGGGAACTCGCAGTGAGCCTTCCTCCCTTTCAGGAGCCCCAAAATGTGCCACCTTCGGCACCTAGAAATGCCACTCTATCGGTATTGGATGGGTCAACACTCCGCGTGAGTTTTGACGACCCTGAGGTCCTTGGCGGGGGAGACTTGGAGTCTTTCAGAGTGGAGTGGGACACAGTCGACCTCGTGCAGGAAATTCAAACTATCAGGATGGATATTCCTCACGAGGAAGCCGTTCAAACAATCTCTACTTCGGTCTCCGGCACAGCCGCAGACGAAGTACAAGCGATCATGGTACTCCCTACTACGGCAGTGTCCAGTGAAGTGGAGGTACAGAATGTCACCTGCGATGCCAGCGGCGGATCCTTTCGTCTTACATTTAATGGTGCAAAGACAAATCCGATTTCGTGGGACGCGGATGCCCTTGATATCAAAGAAGCTCTGGAAGACCTTGTGACGATCAACGAAGTTGTTGTCGTAATTGGTGATGGGCAGTTGACTGCGTGTCGACAGTACGAGGTGTTGGGTGCTGTGGAACCGGAAGCAGTTCAGATCACCTTCACTTCTGTACCTCAATTTAAAGGAGCTTTGCCGTTGTTGGAGGCGGATGTTGAGGGACTTGAAGGGAACAAAAGAATCTCTGTTGCTGTGGATACGCCAGGAGCAGCAAGCGTTTCGGGATCTTTTAAACTCCGGTTCGGTGGCGTCGACACTGACGAGATCTCGATTGATTCCGATGCGACTGCGATGAAAAACGCGCTGGAAGCGCTCACCTCGATCGGGGTAGGCAATATCCAGGTCACCTCGCCGTCCTCGTATGTGTGGCTTGTGACGTTCAGTTCAGACGCTCTGGACGGATCGCTACCGGCTTTTCAGGTCGCAAGCACCGCAAATCTGTTCGGAAACGATGCAAGAGTGACCATCTGTTCCAAAGGGGAAACCGTGGGAGATTGTACTTCTATTGGGTCGTCGACAGTTGATGGAGCCGCAGTGCGCGGAACTTTCTCCCTCACGCTTCGCGGGCACGAGACTGCGCAGATAGACTACAACGCGGATGAAGAAGCATTCAAGACTGCTATTGAGCAGTTGCCAAACGTTGGCACTGTGAGTGTATCGCGCTCTGGCCCCACTGCACCTGGAAGCACCTACTCTTGGACCGTCACCTTTCTTACGAACCCTGGCTCCTTTCCAAAGCCTTCTTTCAGTCAAGGCGAGTTCACCGCAGACATTTCGGCCCTAACGTGCACAAGCGCAACTAACGAGGCGGATGTCTCAATTGCCACTGTCGCTGCTGGAAGTGATCCTTTAAGTGGATCGTTTACTTTGACTGTAGGGGTCGAAACGACAGATGAACTTCCCTCGACCGCCTCCGCGACACAGGTCCAGGATGCCTTGGAGGCGCTCGCAACCGTTGGGCGTGTGCAGGTCGAGCGCACTGTTGACGAGGACCTTGGGACATGGATTGAATGGGCAGTGACCTTTAGCGCCTGCCGAGGAAACCCTCTCTCTGCAACCCATATCTGCAACATCGGAAATGTCGATTTGATGACCTACGACGAAACCAACCTTGGAGCGTCTGCTCAGCTGAGCGTCATCAAGACTCGGGCCGGAACTGGCTCTGCAAACTATCAGAGCACAGAGCTATATGATCTTTCTTCTGGTGCACCGTATACTGTTGACCTTACAAACTTGGATCGCCAGCAGGCTTACTACGTGAGAGTCTCTGCGAAAACTGCTTGCTTTGAAACTTGTCCCGGATGCTGCTCCTATGGTGCTTTTGTTGCTACCACTCCAAAGTTTGCTCAGCCAACTTTCGGCATCCCAGGCGCTCCAAGCGCTCCGATGCTGAGATCATCTTCGGCAGACTCGCTAGTGTTGGAATGGTCTCATCCGACACAAACTGGCGGCTCTCCAATCACAGGTTATGAGCTTTGGATGGACGAATGGGCGGCAGGGTCCTACGTTCTCATATTCGATGGAACTGGATACGAAACGACTACAGCATTTGACACTGCCTCCAAGATGACACTTTCGGCTGGACGCAAGTACCGTTTCAAGGTTCGAGCTATCAACGCAATCGGTTTTGGTGAATTTTCCCCAGAAGTCATTTTCGTGGCAAGATCAGCCGCAACTGTCCCGGCGGCTCCCCTGCAACCTTTGAAAGCTGTGGCGTCGACGAGTGCGAGCCAAGCACAAATTGTGTGGGCTGCCCCAGCGGACAATGGTGGCTCGCGAATTACGGGCTATGAAATCTACAGGGACGATGGGCTTGGGGGCGACTTTTCCGGCCCCATCGTGTTTGGATCTCTAGCAACCCAGACTTTGTCTGTTCCTTTGAGTTGGTCCGGTACCTTCAAATTGTCGTACAACTCGGTCGCGTCCAGCACTCTCTCGGAGACCTCCACTGCCGAGGAATACATTGCGGCCATAGAGACAATCAGCGATATCGGGAAGGTAAAGGTGGCGATCACGAATGACGCAAGCGAACAGAAGGTCGCTATCACCTTCTTGACTTTGCATGGCGAAATCGAAGGACTCGAAATAAGTGATGCGACGTCTGCTGGGCTTTCCATAGTCATGACTGAAAGCGGCGGTGGTGACCCCGCTGTGCAGCAGATATCTGTCGCATGTGGCAGTGGCTCACTTACCAGTGGGAGCTTTTCCCTGAGCCTTTCGAGCGGACCGTTGAGCAGTCAGACAACTTCGAATGGAGTGACATCGTTGCCCTTGGTAGCCTCCCTTTCGTTCGACGACGATGCTGACGATATGAAAGATGCTTTGAACACTGCATTTTCTGCAGCCAATGGAGGCGAGCTTGAGTTTATTGTGGAGAGACGTGCCACGACTACTGGGTTCGACATCTATGTCGTTTTTAGCTCTGGCTTCGTACCGAGAGGCCAGGACGGGCTTCCACTCTTTGACGTCTACCAGAATGCGCTCCAATGCTCAACCTCCTCGCAGCCCCAAGTGTCTGTGACAAGTCTTGTTTCCGGAAGCCTGTCCCATCGCACGCAAGGTGTCAACGCGGGAAAGTATTTCAGGTACTACGTCAGAGCCGTCAATTCAATTGGAAAGTCTCCGCGATCCCCAATGATCTCTGTACTTACTGCTGACGCCCCGGGCAAAGTAAATCAGCCATCGGTTAGTGATGTCACTTCCAACTCAATTGAAATTGAGTGGAATGTGCCGTCTTCGACCAATGGCTCCCCAATCACTGGATACAGGGTGTATCAGTTTTCCGCGATCGCTCTGAACACCGTCTCGCAACCAGAGCCTGTTGTCCACGAGGTCCAAACGATCACAGTGACTTCGGATGCTGTCGTGTCGGAAATCCAGCGCGTCACCTTGACGAACGCAGCCAGCGGTAGCTTTAGGCTCAGCATTGCTGGAGAACAGACCTCGAGCATTGCGTACAATGCAAGCCCAGAGGATTTGCGAGTCGCCTTGGCTGCCTTGTCAAGCGTTTCGTCCAACGCTGATCCAAGTGTGAGCGTGACGGTGTCGGGAAGCGCTCCGGAGTGGGATATCACCTTCTCTGCGAAGGCGGGCGACGTGGAAGCTCTGTACGTCGACATAGACGAAATCACTGGTACCTCGAAGGGATCTACCGTCGCAGAGGTCGTTAAGGGAGTTGCGCCACTGAGTGGCGACTTCACGATCTCTTATAAAGGCGCTGAGAGCGGACATATTCCATTTGATGCTTCTGAAGGTGAGATGGAAGAATTTTTGCGTCAACTTTCGACTGTTGGCGTCGTTTCTGTGAGCCGTTCCACTGTGGCACTGCCACGAGCTGGATACAAATGGGATGTGACATTTCTCAGCAATGTAGGTGACCTTCCTTTGATGAGCGCAACCTCTGGACGTTTACATAGTGTTCGATACAACTATGTGCCTGGTGCAAATGATAACAATAACGCAGCTGTGGTTGTGCAGGAGACGCAAGCTGGAACTCCGGCAACTCTTGTTTATGATGGGTTTGATGAGCCATCCGTTTTAAAATTTACCGCCACTGGGCTTGTTACCGGCGAAACCTATGCTTTCCAGGTAGCAGCTCTGAATGCTGCCGGCGAAGGCTCTTCGTCCTCCGCAACGTTGACTGTGATTGCGCGGGAAGGAGCGTCTCCTTTGACTACAACTGCCATCGGCTCCGCATTGTCGAAAGGTCTCTCCGGGGTTGTGAATGAGGAGCAGCATATCATGGTCTACAGCGCAGACCCGTCTTTGTGGAGTTCAAGTGAATATCTTAATTTTCGCGTTGGGGGCTCAACTGCTGAAACGAGCGACGACTTTCATCCTAGAGATGATGATGCTTCTCGTCTAGAGCTTTTGCTTCAAAATCTGGCAGATGCCTCGGGCCGCTCGGTCGGATCCGTTCACGTGACCAAGTCTTCCCTAGACATGAGTGGCTTGGAGTCTGGCTATCTCTTTGCAGTCACTTTCCTGGGCGCGCATGGCGACATGGATATGATCGAAGTGGATGTCGAAGGAGGTCTGTCCTCGCTAAATAGCTCGGTGTCTGTAGACATTGTCGAACATGTGAAGGGCTTTGCAAATCAGTTCGTCATTGAACCAAAGAAAATGACAGGCACGCCGGTGAAAGATGTGGACGCTTTCTCGGGCTTTGAAGGGGCGGATACTTTCTTCACAGAGTTGTGGACCTCAGACAAAAGCATCGTTGATGGTACACATATATGGAGCACCGATGGCGGTGTTGCACGGTATCTACCAGTCCGCTACGACATTCAGGTCATTGAAACTTCTGGAGACGTAACTGGTGGCACATTCAAATTGTCACTAGATATGTCACCATATTCTCAGGACACTTTCGGACAATCTGGCGCCATTCCGTACGATGCAGATGGGCTTGCCATGAAAGAAGCGCTTGAGGCCCTCGATGGCATTGTATCAGTTGACGTGACCGCTGAAGATCTGGGAAACAATCTACGCAAGTGGACCGTGACTTTTACTGGCGACTTTGGGCCACTTCCTGTTCTCGAGCCAGAGTCTGCGCTTTCGGGCACCTCGACTCAGATCGCTGTTAAAAAGCTCCAGAGCGGCACGACTGAAGTGCAAACGGTAACAATCTCCAGTACAGAATCTTTCCAGGCAGAGGAGCAGGTCATAAAAATAGATGCCAGCACTGATTCGGGGACCTTCGAAGTTACTTTTCGGGACGTCAACGACGTAATCTCCGTTGATTTCGATGCCACTGCTGCTGAACTTGAGGCTGAGCTCGAAAAGCTTGAAAATATCGTGGATGTCAGCGTGTCTGGCAGCAGCCCAACTTGGACTGTCACGTTCGTGGATCCTTTTGGAGATGTTCCAGAGCTTTCGGTCGCAGATATTGACCTTTCTTGCGGTGGCTCGGCCTGTGCTGCTGATGTAGAAGTTGAGGAGGTTTCGAAGGGGTATTCTCCTCTGAAGGGTACCTTTGTGCTGTCTTTTCAGGGCGAATTTACAGACAGCATTGCCTATGACGCAAGTGCGTCAACAATGAAAGAGAGACTTGAAAACCTTGCATCTGTTCAGCGCGTGGGTGTTTCACGTGAGAACCTGAACTCTGGTTTTCGCTGGACGGTAACATTTGTGCGTAGCTTAGGTGATCTGGAATCCATGATCGCTTTACCAGAAAGGCATCAAATTGTACACATCGAGACACTTGGCGGAGATCCGACACCTTTGGACGGGGTTTTCACGATTTCTGTCGACGATGAGAGCACGTCAATGCTTGCATCTGACGCAAGCCCTTCGAGCGTGAAAGCTGCTCTTGAAAGCCTCTCGACTGTCCACCATCAAGTAACCGTTTCTCGAGAGGGTCCGCTTGACAAATTCGGGAGATTCCGATGGCTCGTCACCTTTCGGGGCGATATTGTCACCGTGTCAGCGGACTCGACAGCCTTGACTGGCTCTAACGCTCAGATCGACGTGGTGGAAGTTCAGTCCGGTTCTGCAAATGCACTGGAGGATAGTAGCTCTGCCGAGCTCGTTGTAGAAGAGAAGGTGGCGGGGCTTCCACATTACGTTGGGAGTTACACTCCTAGTGCAGTTGGGGATTATACTCTAGCCGTCCGTCAGCTGACGAAGGGCGGTCTCCTTGCAGACTATTTTGATAATCAATGGCTCTCTGGCACCCCAAGCTTGTCTCGGGTCGAAGAAGTCTTGGACTTTGACTGGGGCACGGGTACTATCACAACCTTCGGTCGTGACTTTGTTTCCGCTCGATTTCAGGGTAAACTTCTTGGTCCAAGTAACGAGAACTTCACCTTCTACCTGAGCGTGAATGACGGGGCGAAAATTTGGATTGATCACGAGCTTGTGATTGATGCTTGGGAAGCTAACGTTGATGGCGAACCAAGCGCAGAGTATCGCGTCACAAATGTTCTGCTGGAGAAGGGTAACTTTCACGATATCAAGATTGAATATCGCGAACTCACGGCTCAAGCATCACTGAAGTTGCAATGGTCCTCGTTCAGCCTCCCGCGTCAGACAATTTCTTCCAAATATTTACATCGTGCAGAACACATTGTTGGTTCGCCGTTCGCAATCAATGTTGTTCCTGGGGCCGCGGACTACCCGTACTCTAATGCATTCGGGCCTGGCCTGGCAAGCACTGGGGTTCGTGCGGGCATTCCAACAGAGTTCTGGGTGCAAAGCTGCGATGCTACTGGCAACAATCGCACTAGCGACAACGAACTCGGCGAGGAGCAGTTTGAGGCCGAGTTGAGCGATTCCTCGAATTTGGCCATCTCTCTGGAGTACGTTGGGGAGGGACTTTACCACGCCCGCTATACTCCAATGGTAAGCGGGAGCTTCCCATTGGCAATCAAGACAATGGCAGGCACCGATATTTACTGTGGCCTTGGCGCTGCCAATAAGTGCTCGCCGTTTGTCGTCAATGTTAGCCCTGGACCAACTTCCCATCAGACAACTGATGCGACCGGGAACGGGCTGAGTAGTGCAACCGCTGGGGTAGTCTCTTCTTTCTCTATACAAGCTAAGGATGCTTACGGAAACAATAAAATCGTAGGCGGGGAAGCTTCGGAATTCTCTGTGCAACTGGTAGGGGCTTCCAGTGGCGTGAATGGACTCACCGTGTCTGCGAATGTCAAAGACCTCTTGGATGGTACGTACTTTGTGTCCTACACTCTGCTACGGGCTGGCACGTATAACGTTGACGCGAGGTTTAAAGGTCAGCCCATTCTTGCAGAAGGTGCCGAAACTGTCGCGCAGGTAACCTGTGTCCATGCTGAATTTTACCCCCCAGCGTCGGTCGCAGAGGGGCCTGGCTTGACATCTGCGACTTCTGGGCAATCTGCGTCATTCACTCTCTATGCGAAAGACGCCTTCGCCAACAGTAGAGATGGCACTGGAGTGTCCATCGACACTCAAGGGCAATCGGATTCATTCATCGTCTCTGTTCGGGAAGCTGGGGTTGAGGATGCAGAGAAGAAGGTCGTGTCTTCTTCAAGTGTGCTCAAGCTCACTCTGGAGCACCCATCCTCAGAAGCCAATGGGACCTTTGCTCTCACTTGGGACACTGTGTCCACGCCACAGCTGCCAGAAGACATTCCCGCAGCAGCGCTTCAACGCGTGCTAGAGAATTTGTTTGTAGAGTTTGAGTACACCGGGAATGTGCCAGAGGAAGTTTCAGAGACCCGCAGAATCGTTTTCGTGGATAGGGTTTCGGAATCAGGCAACTTGGTCTGGTCGATCACATTTGCGTCGCACTTGGATAGCTGGAGTCCAGCAAATGTCCAAGTAGACGACTCCAACCTTGACACCGGAAGCAGTATGACTCTGCAATCAGTATCGTCGACTGGAGTTTATCCAGTTCAGTATTCGGTGTGGTCAGCTGGAGAGTATGACCTCTTCGTACAGGGCTCCAATGGCGCCGACATTGAGGGCAGTCCTTTTCCTCTGACGGTTGTCATTGGAGCAGCTGATGCCACTGACTCGACCGTGGACGGGGCCGGCCTCGTTTCAGGGGTTGCCGGACAGGTTTCGAAGTTCAATGTCTTAGTCCGTGACGCACCACGTATTGAAGAACAGGTAATTTCCGCCGAGATCGAAAGTGTGCCGCTCAGGTACATGTCGCAACAGGTCATTTGTACTGGGGATTCCACTTCACAATTGTACTTTGAGTTTCTCGGTCTCACAGTCACCGTAGACGCAAGTATTTCTTCAGCCGATTTGCAAACTGAATTACGGGATAAACTTGGAGCAGATGTCACAGTTCAATATGCTGCCTCACAAAGTGCTGCATGCGAAGTCGGTTCTCCCGCGATTACAATTGAATTTGCGACGCCGTTTGTTGGACAGCTTCCATTGCTGGAGGTCAGCTCGAACGATGGAAACAAACAGCTTGTTGTGTCAGAGTTAGTCTCCGGCAAGTCAAACATTCAACCTGCAGTCCTGGTTCTCGAATGTACTTCGCAGGTCTCGACGGTGGAGTTTTGGCTCCCGGGAGAGCTGAGTAGTTTAGGTTCAGCTTCAGTTGCCTTGGATGGTACGATTGATGAATTTCAGCAGGCCATGAATGATATTGATCCAACTGGGTACATTCAGGTGGATGTTCGCTCGCCAAGCGGACAATCAGATTTGTGCACAGGTGAAGTGGTGTGGATCACAGTCCTTAACATCTACGGGCTCGAGCAGGGGGTGATCACGCACTCGGATGAAAACAACTATGTAACGATTACGTCAGGCATCGATGGTTACACTCCCGCGATGGGGACTTTTACGCTCAACTTTGATGGGCACACGACCTCTCCAATCTCGGTTGGCGCCACAGCTATAGAGGTCGAGAATTCCTTGGAAAGCCTTCCCAATATCGGGGAAGTCTCAGTCGAGCGCGTCGCAATCGGAAAGGATGATTCTGGACTGACAGAATTGCCATTGTACTACGCCTGGATCGTCAGATTTGATCAAGTTGGCGTGGCTCCGACACATATTGGAGACGCGGTGCCTCTTTTCTTGGCGAACTCGGATTCTGTGACGCACCAAAGCAGTGGGCAGCTTCCACCCCATTATAACGTGCACAGAACCTCTGTCGCAGAGCATGGGAATGTCCGCGCTGAAGATGACTCAGGGCTGATTTCCGTCACTCTGGCTCACGCTACTGAGAACTACACTCTCTCTGATAGTGGAGAAACGTTTGAACTCGTGTGTAATGCAGAGAGTGGTTCTTTTGTCGTCAAGTATATGGGTGTCCAGTCAGGTGTGATCGCGTTTGATGCAAACGAAGCCGAGCTTAACACTATACTCTCGGCCTTCCCGCATTCCGTTGTTGCGGCATTTCCAGTTGGTTGCTCTTCTGTATGCGAATCGAGCACAACTTGCAGCATTGCTCTGTCAGTTTCGAGAACCTCAAGCGGCGGCTTGCTGTCTCACCAAATGGAAGTGCAGCAAGTATCAGAAGATCCTCTTTTTAATGGTGACGTGGTCATTGCCGCAAGCACGCATGCTGTGGTTCAAAAGACTTGGTTGGGAAGTGGGCTTTATGAAATTTCATACATTCCCGCTTTGATGGGCGAATATGACATTTCTGTGACAGTCAACGGAGAGCCGGTGCAAACCGATCTGCGCACTCGGTGTGTCATTTCCCCGAGCCAAGCATCTTCTGGTCGTTCGACGCATTCCGCAAGCCCAGTTGCCGTGGAAGGTGTTGCGGAGACTTTCACGATTCAAGCTGTAGATGCATTCGGAAACGAGCTAGATGGCGCGCTTAAAGACTCTGAATCATTCGTGGTTGTCTTGGATGGTGTGACAGAGTCCAAGTCGAAGGTTCAGATCATAGCGTCTGTTACCCAGAGCACCCCAAACACAGATGGTACATATATGGTTGAGTACCTTCCCAAAGTTGCGGCGCAATACTCTCTAAGCGCGAAGCTTCGTGCAAAGGGGGGCTTGTTGAGCACGTTTTACCGGAATGATGATCTCACAGGTGCCGTGCGTGCTTGGGACGTGAGTCTTGATGCAATTTCGGAGAGTCCAGAGATCTTTGCCGTGCATTGCCCCGTAGCAGTTTCCACTTGTGACTCAACTCGTCTTGACTCATCGATTGATTTTGCGTGGGGCCGCGAAAGCGCTTTTGCAGGATTCCCTTCGGAATATTTTTCGGTCGAGTGGGTTGGACTCCTTGTGTCCGAGGTCAGTGGAGCACATGTTCTTGAGCTAACGTCGGACGGCGGCATCCGGCTCTACGTAGACTCTACAAAGGTCTTGGATACTTGGTCTGCTACCTCTTCGGGTTCCTCCGCAGAGAAGAAAACAACAACTGTACAGCTTCTGGCTGGCGCGCCAGTAGCTATCGTTCTGCAATACAAAAACAATGGTGCGTCGTCCAAAGTGCAGTTGAAGTGGCGAAAGCCGGGTCAAAGCGAAGCAACTGTCGTCCCTTCCTCGAGTCTGCTGAATGAGAGGCACGTTGCAGGATCTCCTCAGGTGGTTCGTGTTTACCCTGGTGAGGTGGACGCGTCGACTTCCACCGCCTCTGGCGATGGTCTTCTTCATGGGATCTCCCAGGAGCAGTCTTCTTTTATCATTTATGCTCGTGACTCTGGCTCGAACATCCAGCACAACGATGCTAGTGACTCCCGCTTTGTTGTCTCTATTGAAGGTTCTGATGGTTGGGCTCTCGCTGGTCGTGTGGACGAGCTTGTGAGCGGCACACCTATTGTCGTCCCTGCTAGTGTAGTACCTAGGGACTGGACCAAGCTCTGCGCCTCTTGCGGAAGCCTTGCCCAGGGCAGTAACGCTTTGCAACATTCTGACGTGTTGACTTCTTTTGAGCTCAGTCCTGGGGACGTTCTTGTTGTTGGTGGGGAGAGGTACACAATCAGCACGGATGCAGACTTTAGTGCTGTCGATGAGACCAGAATTCTGCTTTCCCATGTGCGTGGAGGCTCATCTGTTTCCAATGAGCCAGTTTACCTGGTCGGTGGGAATACAGGAACTTACGAAGTGACATTTACTCCAGAGGTTATTGGCGACTATAGTGTCTCTGTGAAAACTGCAAGTGTTCATGAGATCCAAGTATTTGAGACTTTTGGTTTCAGCAGCTTGGGAGGCTCTTTTATGATCAGCTCGTCGCAGGGTTCAACCGGAAAGATCGACTTTAACGTCTCGGCGTCCGAATTGAAGACTGAGCTTGAACTTTTGCTGTCGCACTCAGTTGATGTAACCGAATCTTCTGCGGGATCATTTGGAGAGAAATCGTGGACCGTCACCTTCTCTGGCTATGAACTTGGCGATGTAGAGGATCTAATTGCAGAAAGTTTGTTGACAGGCGAAGGTGCAAATATTAGAGTAGCGGAAACAAGGAAAGGAATCGCCTCTACTCACATCAGCGGCTCCCCGTTTACTGTAAACGTCGTCCCTGGAGTAGCTGATGCTGGGAAATCCACCGCATTCGGATCCGGCCTCGTTGCCGGAGTTGCGGGCGAAGCTGCCACCTTTTTTGTGCAAATGAAAGACAACTTCGGGAATAACAGATTAGACCCCCAAGAAGCCTCTCAGCTTGGCGTCACAGTGTTCAAGCAGACTGCAATTGTTGGTGTCGATGAAAATGAAATCCTTGTCGGGTCCGTGAGCTATGTTTCTGATGGGTTGTACGAGGTGCAATTCACGCCAGTTGTTTCTGGAGTCTACACCGTTGCGGTCGTCATGTCGCAGTCTTCCGAGGTCCAAGAGCTTGCTTTGCAATTTTCTGACGTGAACAAGCGCGGGGGTACTTTTGCTCTCACATTCGACGGAATTAAAGTAACTGATCCTTTGTCGTGGGATATCAGCCCTGCCCAGCTTGCTGTTGCAATCAAGACTCATCTGGTTGGTTCTGAACTATCCCATGGCATAGCTTTGACTGCTCAACAGTTGGATTCCGTACAGGTCACCAAGTCAACTTCAACGGATGGGTTTGTCATGCAAATTACTTTTGCCAGCTTTGTCGGGGATCTCGACTCTCTTAGGGTGGTTGACGCCAAATTGCTTCCGCAGGGAAGCTCTGCCACTATTTCCGAAAATATTGCTGGAGAAATGTCGCACATCAAGACGAGTCGTACCCCTTTAGTGAATGAAGTGCAAAAGCTGACTCTTGACGCTACATCCGCTTTGGATGGCACTTTCACTCTTCAGTACATGGGTGATTCGACAGAAGCGCTTAATGCCGCCACGGTCACAGCCGAAGAACTTCAGTCGGCAATTCGAACGCTTAAAACTCTTGAGGCTGTTGAGGTATTGAGCTTGAGTAGTTCTGCGACAAAGCAAGAATTCAGAATCGTCTTTAATGCGGAATCAAACTTGGGCGTCTCAAATGGAGTTTTCACATACGGTAACAGACCATCCATTGGTGTTGACGGTGGTAATCTAGTCGATACTACCGCGGCAATCTCAGAAACCACAGCAGGTTTTGCACCATTTGGAGCGCTAGAGATTGTTCCTGCTTCCGTAAGCGCCGCTCACTGTACTGTCTTCGAGTCCGACACCGCAGCTCCATGCCCAATATTCGATACCAGCTGCATGCTTGGGCTCAGTGGATGGCGGTACGATAGACTCGCAAATTTTACTATTGTATCTCGTGACGAGTTCGACAATGAGGTTCTTGTCGGACCAAGGAACGAGAGGCAGGTAGTGACTGTTCTCGCAGATTCTTCCCTTCTCGGAACCTTTACATTGTCTTTTCAAGGTGTGAGTACCGGGAAGCTTGCAGTAGACACTACTGCATCACAGCTAAGAGACTCACTTTCTTCTCTCACCACCCTTGGAGTCGTGAAAGTGGGTCGTAGTCTGGTAGACGAGAGCTCCACCTCTACAGGAAAGACTGCTGTCACTGAGCTCGGTTCTCGTGATGTGGTGACCTCTGAGGCACTGTCTCTCACCGCTGGAGACTACGTTCGCATCGACGGCGATGACGAAGTGTACCTTGTGAGCTCTGTTTTAGGAACATCCTTAACATTAGCCAGCGCATGGGAGGGCTCTGATCAATTAGAAGCCGATATTGCGATCGTGACTGGCAGCGAGGAAGGATTTGTGTACGATGTGGAATTCGTGTCTGACTTTGGGGATCTGGAGGCCTTGGAAGTGATCGATGCGAATAGCGCTGATGCAACTGTGACCGCTTGTGAGGCGCGCAAAATCCAGAACGTTGTAGTCAGCGGGTCAGAGCCGATTGGGGGGGTTTTCACCTTATTTTTCAATGGAGAAGAAACAGAACAGCTGAAATACAACTGTGAAGCCGATGAAGTGAAGGTAGTGCTGGAACAGCTCCCAGGAATTTACACTGTGGATGTGTCCAAGTCAAGCCCTGATGCTAACGGGGGGTCAACGTTTTCTGTCACTTTCCTTGCCACTTCGGTTACTGAGGATATTGACTTGCCAATGTTGTACGCAGAGGGTCATCTTCTGACGGGCGCAGACGCCAAAATTGTAACAGAGGAAATTTGCCCGGCTGGTACTCAGTATGGACGAAGGAGTTCCGACTTTTTGGTGGCCATGTCTGGTGCCAGTATTGTGTCCGGCGATGTGTACTACTCTGGATCGGCAGCGCGCTATATTGGGTCGTATATGACGCCTCGAGAAGGAGACTACGAGCTCGATATCCAAATGGCGACCAAGCATGGTCTTGTGGGCCAGTATTTCAACAACAGATGGTTATTCGACAGCCCAATCATGACCAGAGTCGACAGTTCCATCGACTTTGAATGGGAAAGCTTCATTACCGAGACAGGAAAGGACTATATCTCTGTTCGCTGGAGTGGATTTGTCAAGCCGATCTTCTCGGAGGTGTACACATTCGAAATCGAAGTGAACGACGGAGCGCGCTTGTGGATTGGCGATGAAGTCCTCATTGACAACTTTGAGACGACCACAAAGGCTGGCTCCACTTCGATCTTCTCCGCTTCCACTTCAGCATCTCTGGAAGGAGGAAGGTTGTATTCCATCAAGTTGGAGTTTCGGGAAAACACAGATGATGCAGTGTGCAAACTTTCCTGGTCTTCTCCGTCACAGCCAAAGGAGATTGTCCCGTTTGATGCTCTCTTCAACGAGCTTGTATCGTTGGTTGGGAGCCCATTTCAGGTGACTCCAAAGGCAGTCCTCCCAAGTGAACCTACCATGATGACCCTCAATGTTGTCAGCTCGACTGCTCTCTCAGTCAGTTGGGAACCTCCAGCTTACGACGGAGGTCACACAATTGAAGGATACAAGGTAGAATGGTGGACAACTTGGGGAACGGAGACTGTTGTTACCCTTTTGGGGAGCAGCCTCACCACGGGTGGGTTCAAGCTCGAATTCTCGAATACGGTTACACCGGAGCTATCGGTTGACATTGACGCACACGAGCTTCGCCAAGCGCTGGAGGTCTTGCAAGATGTAGGGGATGTCACCGTGCAGAAGAACATTACCGACGGAACATTCGTTCGCTGGGCCATCACATTCGATTCTTATCCTGGCGATGCCTCCGGTCAGCTGTCAATTTATTCATCAAACCTGGCTGCGGGGGGGACTCTGGTTTTATGCGAAAATGGGGACGTTTCCGGAGGGTGCACCTCTGAGGACAGCCTTGCCGGAACTTCTCCCTCCGGATACTGCTCGGGAAGCGCTTGCCCAGTTCTTAGTGTTTCTGAGATTGATCCTGAGAATGTCAATGTCTTTACCTACGAGATCAACGAGCTCGACGCTGGCACAACGTACTCGGTATCCATTGCAGCAGTGAACTCGAATGCCCATAATTTGCTTCCGACTGGGCCACGTTGTGAACCTGCTGAGGAGACACCAAGATCGGTGCCGGCGAAACCAAGCGCTGTAACAAGTGTGCTTGTTGCAGGAGACTCTACGTCGCTGAAGGTCTATTGGTCTGAGCCACTGGCGTCTGAAGGTGGTGATAATGGTGCAACGATCGAAGAGTACATGGTCGAATGGTGTGTAACCAGCAACTGCGTTTGGAAGGACTACACATCCTCCGAGACATCTTTTGTGTCTTCGCTTTTGACCGATTCAACGTACGAGTACGTCATCTCCGATCTCAAGCAAGGCGTGCCATACAACATTCGTGTTTCAGCGATCAACTCTGTGGGAACTGGGCCAAGTCAGCAGGCAGTGTCCTTGGCCGAAGCACAGCTATACGAAACTCCTCGGACGGCGCCATCCCGAATTAACGAGGGAGGTGTTAAGCTGTCCCAAATCGCAGCGAGTGCTGGTCTTGAGGGCGGATCCGTCAGAGTTGCAGATTCTATACAGTCTCTGTACGTTTCCTGGCAGTCGCCGCTGGATAATGGGGGGGCAGATGTCACTGGGTATCTGCTGGAGTGGTTCAGTACGCCCTCGGTTGTTTATGAAATCCAATCACTCGATCTTGGTGCCACTTCTGGAAGCTTCAAACTGACGTTTGATGACGAGAGCACCGACTTTTTGCCATTTGATGCAAGTGCAGCAGTCGTAAAGCGAGCTCTCGAAGGGCTTTGCGGGTTGCGCGAAGTAGATGTTACCAGGGCCGAGGAGAACGACGTCTACACTTTCAGCGTGACTTTCTCTGGTGAATTTGGGCCACAGGGGACTATCACGGCAACTCAAAACAGTGGGACTACTGTTTCTGCTTCGAAGATTGTGGATGGCTTGCTGCCGACTGAGTACGATGCCGTTGAGCTTGGCTCGGACCGAAGGAATTTCACGTTGACCGGTCTCTCAACTGGTACCTTGTACTTTGTGCGCGTCTCTGCGATCAACAATCGCTGCTCGGGCCCATCGCAGGAGTCAGAACCGAAGTCTTCTTCACCGCCTTTGCAAAAGCCAGATGTGGTAACGAACGCACAGCTTGTCACACGGTCTGCGACCTCCGTGAAGATTATGTGGAACTCCCCTGAAAGTGATGGGGGTTCAACTATCACCAAGTACAAAATTGAGTGGGACTCAAGCAGCGATTTTATGAATCGTACTGGCTCGAGCGGATTATACGAACTAGAGGTGACTTCTGGATCAGATTGCTCCACATCACCGTGTAGTTACGTTGCAGGTAGCCTGGAGCAGGGTGTGCCAGTTTTTGTTCGCATATTTGCGTACAACTCGTTTGGATACTCTATCCGCGGAGCTACGACAACCCCGGCGTCGGCGAAGCCTTGCACGCAACCTGGTCTGGTGCAAAATGCTGTGGTGGTTTCCGACCCGTCAACGGACTCTATGGTGGTGAAGTTCGATTCCCCGGCTAATGACGGAGGCGAGAAAGTCACCAAATTTAAGATTGAGTGGGATCTCATGGGATACGATGCACTTCTTGCAGATGCAGTCGATCCTGTCCTTTACTCTTTGAGGCGCATCCAGGTCCTTTCCTCAATTGGAAGTGATGAAACTCTTTCCGGAAATTTTATATTGCAGTTTGGTGACCACCGAACCTCCGTGCTTGCCCACGACATTTCTGCTCAGGAGCTGGAGGACGAGTTGAAGAAGTTGCCGTCCGTGGCTTCTGATGTGCGTGTGTCGCGCTCTGTGCGAGAGGCGAGTGTCAGTGCCACCGCAAACCTTGGATACAATTGGATCGTTACATTTGGTCCGTCACACACAGTGGATATTGACTTGGAGGTTTCGCTTGATGAGGGTGAGACGTTCGGAACAAGTGTAACTGGCTCTACATTGACAGATGCAAGCGGTGATGCTACGATGACAGTAAAGACTGCTATTTCACAGTACGACGGAATGGAAGTGCAAAAGGTGAAGGTGTACAGCGCAGAAGACGATGTCTCTGGAACGTTTACGCTTACATTTAATGGGCGTAGCACGTCCGCCTTGCCTTTTAACATCGGACCAGTCGAGCTTCAAGATGCTCTCGAAGCGCTGCCAGGTGTCGGAAAACTGCTCGTCACTCGCGAAGAGCTCCAAACTACCGAGTTTGGATTCTCTTGGACTGTTGTATTCATCTCCAACTTTGGGGAGGTTCCTCTTCTTGGGTCTTCTTCTCGGTTTCTGGGGTCAAATAGTGCGGTGGAAGTCACTGGGGTTAAGGCCGCCCAGACTCCAAGTATGGACTCCTCAGAAAAGCAGGCAAAGGTGATCAGCATCGGTGATGAAGCTTTGACCCAGGTCGGAGACACTTTCACATACTCTATTGGGCCGAACACTGGGTCGGAGCTGGACAAAGGGGCCCAATACCATGTTCGAATTTCTGCGTGGAACGGAGTCGGAAATATTTTCGGACGCTCAACTTATGCGGAACCAGGTGTTGTCCTGGCAGAGGCATCTTTGGGTTCCGTCTCAGATCTGAGCGTGCAGTCCGTGGGAAACAATTCTCTCCTTGTCAAGTGGGCTCCTATTCCAGAGGGCTCGACTTCGACAGTTGCGTCGTACACAGTAGACTGGGACACCACTGTTAGCGCTCGTGAACAACAAGTTGTCACAACTGCAGGGACGAATTCTGAGGGAACCTTCCGTCTGTCATTTGCTGGGCGCAACACGCAGAATATTGCGCACGATGCTTCTCCGTCTGCAATGAAGCGCGCTCTTGAAGCCCATCCGGATATTGGAGTAGTTTCAGTCACTCGATCTGAATCGAGCAATGGTGGGTTTTCCTGGGTCATCGAATTTTTGACCAATGTTGGCGATTTACCACTGCTAGAGGGTGATTCCTCTGGGCTTGGCGCTGGTGCTCGTATTTCGGTTGTTGAGTCGGTAAAAGGCAAGCCGCCAACGTTTGATGCGGGATCTGTTGGGATCACTGTGCTTCCTCTCGGATCCAGCAAATTGTCGAGAAAAAGTCCAGTACAAGCAATCACTGCGTCTACCTCTGGTGCGGATGATTTGGACGGAAGCTTCTACGTCTCCCTTATGGGACACTCTACCGTTCCAATCGAAGTGACTGCATCAGCTTCTGAGGTTAAAGCTGCCTTGGAAAGCCTTCTTCCCATCAACAGAGTAGATGTAAGCCGAGTGGAGCTGGAGCAGGAATCTGGCGCAAAGCAGTCAAACGCAGGGGTGAAGTGGTTGGTAACCTTCTCGGACAGGTTTGAGAGCGTTCCGTCTCTGATGGTGTCTTCTGATGGCGCTTTCTTTCACACTGTTGCCTGTCATGGATCTCTCCTCGGTACACAGCCTTGCGTTGAAGTAGTTGAACTTGCACTGGGTGGTGAGATTGACTCTGAGCTGCTCATTGACGGTGTAGAGACCGGAGTTCCTCACTTTGTGCGTGTCGTTGCTCAAACGGAATCCGGGTTGACCTCTGTCGCAGTGGCGCCAATATCAGTTTCTCCATCGGGTGGCGTCCCATCCAAGGTTCGGGAAGTGGTTGCTAGAGCACTTTCCTCGACTGCGATCGGGGTGTCTTGGCAACCGCCTTTGCGCCAGGGCGGTTATCCGATCTCTGGGTACACTGTGCAAGTGGACACTTCCACCTCGTTTGGTTCACTCACACGGACTGTAAAAGTTGACAAGGACGCGACCTCTGCAGTGGTCTCTTCGCTAACGTCAGGAGGGAGTTACTATGTTCGGGTTCTTGCTTTGAACGCACAAGGGCATAGCGAACCAATTCTTGCTGATGGAACACTGGATGCAAGGAAAATCGTCGAGCTTGTTGCTGTCGAGGGCGGATCCTTTGACTTGACACTCGATGCAGAGCAGGCCATAAGTGTTACGTATGAAACAGATGCTGATACCCTTGCTGAAAATATTAATGCATTACAGAGCTTTAAAAGGAGCCCTGTAATGGTGTCAAAGGTCTCGGAGAATCTTGTTGGTACTGGCAGTTGCTCCTGGCTCATCACCTTTGCTGCGTCTACTAATCTTCCAGTCGTTTCGTCAACTGGAGATAGCCCCGTAATCAAAGTCGATGGTTCAAGTAACTTTCACATCATTCGACTTGGAGATCGGTTCCCTGCCGAGCCGCTAATTCCGAGCCTTTCAGTTGTCAGTGCAACTAGCCTTGGTGTCAGCTGGAAAGCACCAGCACTGGACGGAGGGAACTCGGTCACCCACTTTGAGGTGGAGTGGAGCAACTCGTCTCTCTTTACCACCTTCGATTCTATCGCGTTGAACTCCACTATATGCTGCGATTTGGACAGCGTGGGATGCACTCCTGCTTCTACGTGCCAATTGAGCTTGAGCGGAGCAAAGCTGTCACGATTTCTCATTGACCAACTTGTGGAGAGCACGGAGTATTATGTTCGGATCGCTGCATACACATCCTTTGGTCTTGGCCAGATCAAGCGTACGACACCAGCTTCGAGTGTGGCTGTCGCTCAGCTCCCTCCGAAACCTTCAGCGGTTAGTATCGCTGTTAGTGAAGCAGACGTGGCAGGACATATTCACGTGGAGTATTCAGACCCTCAGCAAAACGAGCTTGGTTTCCCGACGGAAGATGGTGGTCGAGATATTCTGGCATACCAAGTTGAGTGGGACACACGACCAGACTTTAGCACTCACTCTGTATACCAGGCAAGCACCTTTGTCGGAGATGACAATCGCAACTCTTGTGACCCCTGTGAATTGGACACGTTTGGCGCAGAAGTGCAGCAAATTCTAGTGTATACCACTGAAGGTGAAATCACCGCAGGTGAATTCAAGCTAAGCTTTGACGACAACCCGTCGTCTTGTGTCGATTTCGATATTTCGAGTGCAGATCTCAGCACCGTTGTCAAGGGCCTCACTGGGCTGGACGTTGAAGTTTCTCGTCAGCCTATTACATCGCCTGGAAATGGATATAAATATCTGGTAACGTTTCAAGGTACCGATGCCGATGTCTCAAGCCTGTCGCGCGCCTCCGATATGAGCACTTGCGTTGCTTTTGCAGGAAACAGTCTTGGAAGTGTGCAGATTGCTGTCTCAACAGTCATGCACGGCGGGCAAATCGTGCCTGGCACGAAGTATTACGTCCGTGCTCGTACGGTGACCTCGGAGGGAGTAAGCGCATCAGCAACTGCTGCGTCTCCCGCATATGTCATCCCAAGGTCCTTTCCTGGCGCGCCAAGGAACGTATTGGCAAGGTCCGTGAAGGACGACTCCGAGAAGCTTTTTGTACAGTGGGATGCCCCAGATTCAAACAATGGCGCAGAGATCTCTTCCTACACGGTTGTTTCGAATGACGGAGTGACAGGCGAAAGTCAAGTTATCCCCGTCACCTCACCAACGTTAGGTAGCTTTAGCACCACTTTGAGCGACCTCACGCCAAAGACGACGTATACAATCACCGTTTTTGCCACAAATGCGCATGGGGACGGGAGCGCGTCCAGTGCGGCACCCTTCTGCGAATATGGGTTGGAAATCTGTGCCGCAGCGATCACAACAAGAGCGCTTCCGAATGCCCCAGTTGATATTGATCTTTCGAACGACGGAACCACAAGTGTGAACGAATTTGACTCAACTTCACTCAAGATCAGCTGGGCGGCTGACTACGATTCGGCCACAAACGTTGCAGAACTTGGATATCGTATTGAGTGGGATACCGTGCCTACGTTTTCATCAAATGGTGGAAATTCGCTCTTCAGTACGGAGGTGGACGTGAGCATAAAGGAATTTACCCTTGCCTCATTGACAATGGGTGTAAGGTATTATGTCAGAGTATTTGCCTACAATTCCCTCGGGTACGGTCCAGCAAGCGAGGTTCACAGCGCAATCCCGATGCAATCTCCAAGTGAACCAACGAGCGTTCGGCTGCGTCGCACCACCTCGGAGGATATCGGGGCGAACACCGAGCTGCTGGGAACAACCATGCACCTTTCGTGGTCCGCTCCTCTCGATAATGGAGGTGATCCAATTGATGGGTACTTTGTTGAGTGGACTGCCACTCCGTGGTCAGAGTATACCTACTCGACTTGGTCTATAGACGTGGGAGCCTCGTCCGAAACTCAGTTTCGCCTTGCTGTGGATTCCTCGTCTTGCAACTTTTGTCGCGTGATGGCCACTGCTCAGACGGGTTATCTCCCAATCGGTGCACAAGCCTCGGCTGTGGCAACCGCGCTACAGAATCTGCCAAATGTCGGAGACGTTACAGTGACCGCTCCTACGGGCTCTACATTTGAGGTTACTTTTCTGTCTGAGTTCGGATCAGGACTGGTTCTCAGTGCAGTTGCAGATGCAGATATCTCGATCTCTTCCACTGAGGCTCCGAATGACCCTTTTCAAACGCAAGAAGTGCAAGTAACTGCTGAGGAGGACATTAAAACGATTGACGAAGTTCAGGTCGTTACAGTCTCCGTGGACCAGGGCGAGACAAATTCTGGGGATTTCTCATTGTTGCTTGACACATCGACCTGTGGTCTGTGTCCTATTAAGAGCTCGAGTTTGAGTGTCGCCAGTGTAAATCATGATGGCAGTGACTTTCAGTCGAAATTGAATAGTGCCCTCGGGACGAGTTCTGTTACTGTTGCCTTGACATCGGACTCGGACGCCAGCAAGGACTATGTAGTCATGACGGTTACCTTTGTTGGCCTCGGCAACGTCGGTGCTCTTGAGTTAGAGTCATCAGCTCTTCTTGGCACTGGAGCCGGTGTTGATTTCGAAGTCACGACAGAGGGCTCTCGCGGGTCGTATGTGCTCAGAGCGTCGACGGGCGACACGACGGACTGCATTCCTTGGGATGCCACTGAAGCCGAGCTGGAGACCATCCTCGAATCGTGGAGTGTCTTTGATGATGTGACTGTGAGTTATAGCTCGCCGACTTCGAGCGATAACAAAAACAGGCTGTATTCAATCGCCATCGATGATCCTGCAAGTAATGCCGCCGGGCTTCGTGCAGTCTACCCAGCAGTTGATGGGCTCTACTGTGATGCTATGAAGTGCGGTGCTCAAAATGACGACTGTTCTTCAGAGAAGGTAGTCGCACGCGACTTTGGAAGATGTCCTGGCTCTGTTAGCACCTGCTCTGGTTTGCTTCCAAGCTCGAAGAGTAGTTTCATCATCTACGGTCTTGAACCTGGGCAAACATATTATGCACGAATTACTGCAAGAAATGAGCTCGGGTTTGGAGTTTCAGCTCTCTCAACTCCGGAATATGTCAAAACCCCAGTTCAGGTGCCTGGCCTACCTTGTAATCCTTTTGTATCGAGCGATGCTGGTTCATGCGGGGCGCCAGTGCTTGTAGTCCGTTCGGCAACAGTTTTGGATGTTGCAATTGCTGCACCGAGATTCGACGGTGGTGTTAAAGTTACACAATACAAAGTGGAATGGAGTACAGCTTCGGACTTTACCGGTGCTAATGTTGGTAGCTACGTGGTGGGTACCTCTACTTTAAGTGCAAGCGATGGTTGGGTCAGTATCTCCAGTCTAACACCTGGCGCGGAGTACTACGTCCGAGTCTCGGCGTACAATTCTGAGAAAGGTTTCGGGGATTCCATTTCCACGAATCCATCATCTGCTATCCCGACCGGTCCGGTCGCGGGTCCGGAAAATGTTATTCTGGAGAAGGATGCGGCAGACGGCAGTAGTCTTCTTGTCCGCTGGTCTCCTCCGGTGCTTACTCCGGGTGTTTTGGTGGAGAAGTACTCCGTGGAGTACTTTCAGAGAAGCCCTTCCATTCCACACTTTGGAGTAGAAGAGGTACAGACTGTCGCAAGCTTGGCAACGTCTGGAACGTTTACTCTTTCTGTTGCGGACAGTTTCACAGAGTCTCTCGGGTCTGTGAGTGTCGGCGCAGGAGACTCTTACCTGACATCTTCGAAAGACCTCACGTATTTGCTGGCTCGTGGCGATTCCTTCAAAGTTGGCTCGAACCTTGTTCTGGTGGCGGAAACTGGCCTCTTTGAGAACGGGCGGGTCCCATTGTCCACTCCATTCAGTGGTAACACTGGAAGTTACGAAGCAATGTCGAAGCCAAAAACTGCTAACATCGCTTTTGATGCCTCCGAGGCACGCATGAAGGAGGCGCTCGAGATGCTCGAGAGCGTTGGCAAGGTGTCTGTTGCTCGATCCGTATACTCCACAGGGTACAAATGGGAAATTACTTTTCATACTTTGTCCGGAGAGCAAAAGTTGTTGGAGTACAACGGCGTGCTTCTCGGTGGCAGCCAGACTCTTGACATTCAGCGCAAGACAACTGGCGAAAGTCCGCTCAACTACGTACAGGAGCTGGTATACTCGCCAACTACGAGACTTTCAATCGGCCCATTCACTACAGGATCGAAGTGGTATGCGCGGGTGACCGCCTTCGTTGAAGAGCGAGGATGGGGGGATGTTGTTGTCTCAACCCCAGAATTTTTGGCCCCACAACGCGTGCCTGATGCACCCTCCAGCGTGTCCCTGAGAATCGTTGACCAGTCCACTGTTCAAGTGGCGGTTGAGGAGCCGACAAATGATGGCGGTGCTCTTGTCGACAAGGTTAAAGTTCAAGTTGACACGAACTCTGGCTTCTCAACTCCTGTGCAAGTGGAACTAGACACCTCGTACGACATTCAACGCGTTCGCACACTCGCGTCCAAAACTGGTCTCAGTGGAACTTTTCGACTTGTTGCAGACCTAGCAGCAGAGGTGGGGGCCTTCACTCAACGTGTGTGCGACAGTAACTTTGTTGCGACAGCATCGAATGGCGCAGACCACCTTGTATATGGAGGCACGGGTGATGGTTTCGAAGCGTGTGTCGCTCGAGGCGAGTACATCAGCTTTCTCGGACGGAAGTTTCGAGTCGCATTATCTGGAACTCTCTCTAAGACGGAGTTACCACTGGCAACCCTGGAGGATGCAGCCGTCCGAACTACCTTCGACGGCGATAGTGTCGCGGTTGGTTCGCCGGTGTATACCTTGGAGGCGTCCATCGGAGCTTGCTCCATTGATGCTGGGGGGGTCCAACTGGTGGGGGCTTTTACTTCAGTGCTTGGAAACGACTACTTTGTCGCGTCCAACCCACCGATCAACAGAGGAGACTGGGTTCGTATTGGACACCCTGTGGAAGGTCCGACGTACAGAGTCCATCTTACTAAGACTCGCACCGACGGCAATATTCCCATTGCTGACATAGTCGATGCAAGCAAGGAGGCCGCGCATTCAGGAGATGCATACAGCTATGTTCCATGTTACAGGATTCCGACCACGGCAGCGATCTCTATCGATGCAACCGCGGAAGAGATGAAAAGTAGCCTGGAACAGCTCGGCCTTGTCGGAACCGTCGACGTGGTTCGCGAAGAGGTTGGCAATGGCGTACAGTGGGAAATTTCTTTTACCTCGCTGTTCAAGGAAGGTGTTGCCGTCCCAAGGCTCGATGTCAATTACGAGGATAGCCTGAGCCCTCCGACGGACGGGGAGGCTTCCGTAGAAGTCAAGAGCGTCACGTATGCAAGTGTTTCTGGCCTCAAGTACGGCGTCCCTTACTTTGCGCGTGCTTTTGCTCGTAATTCGGAAGGTTACAGCTCATCAACGAGCGCTGTTCGTCCATCAAGCGTGGCGCCTCGAATTCTTGCCCCTGGTGTGATCACTACCCAAACCCTCAAAACGGTTTCAAACACTGAGCTTTTGGCGGAATGGGCGGCGCCTCTCGAGAACGGTGGTGTTGCCGTATCGAAGTTCGAGTTGGAATGGGATATTACTCCTTCTTTTGACTCGCGTCATCGTGGGGTGGCGTCGGTGTCAGCGTCATCTTCAAGCGCAGTGAACGAGGTGCGCAGAATCATTCTTAAAGGCACTTCACTTGATGGAGTCTTCGAAGTCATCTTTGACCAGCAGCGGTCTAACCCTCTGCCATTCGACATTAGTGCGGATGATTTGAAAGATGAACTCGAGTTGCTCACAACGATTGGCCAGGGGCACATTGCTGTGGAGAGAACGTTATTTGTAGATGGCAGTACCAAGGGTTACATTTGGACGGTGACGTTTGGCGGTCTCAAGTACGGTGGTAATCTCGGATCCAGACTGGCTGTTGGAAGCGACGGTCTTGTTGCTTCGGCAACAGTAGTTGTAGAAGATGTCCGAAATGGCATCACTGGTCGACTCCCTTTCAGCTACCTAATTACTGGCCTGAGCGAGCGACTCTACTACGTCCGAATAGCGGCTTACAATGCAGAGCGCGGAACCGGGGACTTTTCAACACCAATGATGCTGACTCCGGCAAAAGGCGCGCCACTCGCTCCGGGAGTAGTCACTGTTGCAGCACACACCTCGTCAAGCGCAAACGTGACTTTCAGCCTTCCAGAGAGCAACGGCGGAGACCAGCTGACGAAATTTGTTGTTGAGATTGATGTCACTCCTTCGTTTACCAGTGCAGAGCTGCGGAAGGAGGAGCACTCCGTCAATGCGGGGACTGTTTATCCGGAGGATCTGATCGTGTACGATCTCATTCCTGGACGGCTTTATTACTTTAGGGCCTTCGCCGTGTCTTCCAGCGACGGCCTCGTTCAAGTTGCAGACGGTTCGCCTTTGTATGTCTCTGGAACCCCTCATCACCCTGGGGCCGGAAGGCTTCTTCGCTCTCTTCAGGAAACGGACCCTCTTACATTGGTTGTGGAGTACGACTCCCCTCGTCGATCCAATATGTTTGGCTCGAATGGTGCGCCAGTAACATCTGCTAAAGTCTTGCTCGCCAGGAGAGTGATCGAGATACAGCAAATTAACATCACTGGGGACATCGCTTCTGAGGTTGACGCTGAGTACAAGTTGTCCTTGGGATCGCACACGACATCTTGCCTGAGGGTTGGATCCAGTGCGGATGAGCTTTCACTTGCCTTGAATGAGCTGGAAAATGTTGACGGAGTTACTGTTGAGCTTCTTCTTGCTGCTGACTCTGAGAGAGTCCTCCTCGTCACCTTCTCCGGAAAAGTTCTTGTGAATACAAATGTCGACGAACTTGTCGCAACCAGTGTCGGAGCCTCGTCCTGCCAATCGCTCTCAGACAGCAACAGTGTAGTTCAAGTTGAGGTGTCCACCGTCCAAGACGGCGTCCAGGGCCCAGTGCCACAGATATATGAACTCCGATCATCAGGCACAAGTACGCTCAGTGGCGATTTTAAGTTGTCTTACAGCTTTGCTGGTGATATGGACGAGGCCCTGAGCGGCACCGTGACGGTTTCACAAAAAAGTCGTGAGGTGACTACTTCCGCCAATCTTCAGTCGTCCATTGCGAGGGGTGACTACATCAAGGTCGGAGATGAAATTCATCGTGTTGCCGAAATTTCCTCTGATTCTATCACGCTCGAAGATGTGCACACTCACGGTGTCGTTAGTGGTACGGCGTATCGAATGGACACCTCCCTCGGTGTGGTTGGTGTTGCCAATGGCCAAACCAAGGCTACGACCTCTTCTTGGACTCCCAACACCGTTTTGTCGGATGGCGACTTTGTACGCATTGAATCGTATGAGCTTTCTGTAGCTGCCAGAGCAGCAAGCGACTTCACCCTGAGTGAAATGTATACCGGGGTCGATGCCAGTGCAGTTTCCGTGTATGAGAGGAAGCGCACCTCTGCTCTCTCCCATGATGTCTCAGCAACTTCGATGCAACAAGCGTTGGAGCTTTTACCAGGAGTAGGCTCAGTTCAAGTCAGCAGATTTGGGCCGAACCAATTTGGAGCGTACCTTTGGCGAGTCACGATGATTGGCATGCTTGGCTCTTCGACCTGTGGGTCCACCGGGGTAGGGTCGTCTGGTTGTCTTATGGTGCATTCTTCGCTGTCAGGTGGTTCCGCAGATATTGTAGTGAACACCATTCAAGAAGGCGCAATGCCTGATTTCACTCAGCCATTTGATGCTATGGTCGTGGAAGACTACGTGGCAGAAATACAAGATATTGAGATCGACGCCTCTGCAGGCACCTTCAACGTTGACTTTCGAAGCTCTGGGTCGCCCGCTGAGGTTCCATACGACGCGAGCGAAGGGGATATGAAATTCTGGCTGGAGCGAATCCCTTCCATCGGACGTGTCACTGTTTCAAAGACCGTATCAGGCACGGGAAGCGCTACGTGGTCGATCACATTCCTCACAAACGCAGGGGATCTGCCACTACTGGAGCTCGACGATGCCTCTCTCACTGGAAGCGTTAGCATCACGGAAACCGAGCGAGGTCGTGTCCCACAACAAGAGATTGTGACATCACTTGCCTCGGACGACGAAGTTGTGGTTAGAATAGCTGTTTCCAACGAAAACGGGTTCGGTCCTTTCTCTAGTGATATGCAGTCCGTTACCGGATTCGACGCGCCAACGCTGTGCCCTACAACTGCCCCTGTATCCGCAGATTGCAGGACTGCTCCACTGGTCAGCACAAATGGGCTTACTCCAGCTTACCTCAAGTCGCAGGCGCTACCTAGTGTCCCTGCCAACTTGGAGGTCGAAACCTACTCTGCTTCGCAGCTCTTG
Source organism: Parietichytrium sp. I65-24A (assembly GCA_012862575.1). Lineage (NCBI taxonomy): Eukaryota > Bigyra > Thraustochytrida > Thraustochytriidae > Parietichytrium > Parietichytrium sp. I65-24A. The sequence continues at coordinate 786,961 of BLSF01000004.1, forward strand.
GTGTCATGGTCGGAACCTGCAAATGCAGATCTGGTCGACATTGATCAGTATCTCGTCCAAGTCTTCCCAGAACAGTCTGTTACCAGAGAAATCCAAGTCATTGAGTTGACCTGTGATGAGACCGACCTTCGGGGTACTTTCACCCTCACGCACGACTCGAACAAATCTAGAAAGCTTGCATTCAACGCGTCTGCAGCTGTGATGAAGGCTGCTATCGAAAGCCTTCCTTCAGTTTACGGAGCCGTGACTGTTTCACGCGAGGAAATCGTGGACGGGTTGAGGTGGTCCGTGGAGTTTTCGGAGTTCCTGGGCGACCTTTCCGAAATGACCGCTGACGATTCAGGACTTGCGAGCAACCTAGGAGGTACGATTGCTTTGGACGTGACCACCAATACCGAAGGTGTCCTTCCGGAGAACTATACGGAGTTTAAAGTAAGAAGCGAGAATGCAGTGTGTGCAACCTACTTGGACGGCTCTCGCCTTGGTCCTTGCGCGAACGGGCAGCAACACTCTCAGACGATTGTTGTTGAGGCTAGCCAGGCAAGTGTTGACGGCTTTTTCGTACTTTACTTTAGAGGCTCATCGGTAAAAGTTACTGCTGACGCGACGGCCGAGGAGATGAGGGACTTTATCGAGACGCTAACCGGATTCTCCGGAGTACTGGTGAGGCTGTGGGATGGATCTACATCTTCTGAAACTATGATTCAGTGGGAAGTTACCTTTCCATCCGAGGCAGGCGTTCTCGAACAGATTCACGCAGAGTCTCGTAACCTCGTGGGGCTAGATGCTGAAGCTGGAGTGTATTACTCGGCAATGGTAATTTCGTCTGCTTTGAAGGACGACATTAGTGGAGATTTTAAGCTCAGTATCGCTTCCGAGACCACCTCGGCCCTCGCCTTTGACATAAGCGATGCTGATATGCTGGCTGAACTAGAGCGGTTGAATAGTGTTGGGAAAGCACACGTGCGTAGCCGAAGTTCTTCACGAAGCGTCGCTGGACTGAAAGTTTCCATCGAATACGGAAGCTCGACGCTGATTACCACAGTAGACCTGTGTGGTGTCGTAGCTGCTGCAGAAACATTTTGGGTCAACGATGTCGAAGTTTCTAGACACAGCTCGAATACTTGCTCCGCAGGAAGTTTGCCCTTGGCCTCGAGCTGGAACGCAAACAGCGTCCTCGGCAGCGATGACGTGAGAGTCAACGCTTACGGGACTGAGTGGCACATTCTCTTCAAGGTAGTTACCCTTGAAATGGATCTCCACATCCTGGAGAGCTTTAGAGCTGTCCCCGAGACAAGCTGGAAAGGTACCGGCGTTCAGTTGGCCACACGTCTTTCCCTTGGTAGAGTCCCAATGGAACTGATTGTTGGACAAAAACACGAGATACAGACAGTACGACTCCGAGCCACAGCGGATGCATCTGCAGCGCAATTCTCCCTTACACTAGGTTCGAGCACTAGCTCTTGTATCTCATGGGGCGAGGACGCGGAACAAGTCAAGGCCGACATAGAGAGTATGAGTGGAGTTGATCAAGTGTCCGTCACCAGAAGCGGTGACGGGTCTGCTGATAGCCTCTTTGGGTACGTGTACACAATTGCATTTTGGGGTGACGAAATGGGATCAGCTGTCATCGATCAATTTTCTGCGCAAGTTGGAGGATCGGGATGCTCTGCACCAAGTTCTGGTACCGCAGAAGCGTTAGTGCACACTGTGCAGGACTCTTACACCCTCTTCACGACATCGCCGTCCTATGTCGCCCTTCAAGAGGCAACAACCTACCAGGTAATCGTCTCTGCTGGCAGTGACGCCGTCGGATTTGGGCGTGTGGCGACTGCTTCCCAAGAAACCGCCTCAGTAGCCGTTGTTCCGCAGCCTCCAACTGGCCTACGTGTTGGTGAATATTACACGGATTCCTCAGTGACAGTGCACTATGCTCCACCGCTTCACGATGGTGGTGCTTCAGTGACTGCAGTCGAAATAGAATGGGACACATCGTCTACATTCGACTCTTCGAACAAGCGCAGCAAGCGAATTGAATACGTCGACGAGGTGCAGCAGGTAACGACTTCAGCGGAGGCCGACAACATTGGGGGAAGTTTTACGCTCTCTTGGGGAGGCAAGACTACAAGTGACCTGGCTTACGACATTTCTGCGAGTGCTTTGGCGGAGGAAATCCAGATCATCACCGGCGCGTACAATTTCGGTAAAAACCCGGTGCTCGTTCGTCGCATTGCGTATGGAAACGGCTTTAAATGGAGTGTTACCTTCACAGGACTCGAGGGAGACCTTGGCTTGATGGAGGCGGATGGCTCCAAACTGACTGGTTACGACACTCGCATTGCTGTGAGCGAAAAGGTGGCTGGTCAAAGAGATATCTTCCCTGACCACTTCACGATGGAAAAACAATCAATCCGGACAGCTGCATTGTCGGACATTTCTGGATCGTTCTCGCTCTCATTTGAGGGACAGAGTACTTCGGACATCGATTTTGATGCCGACGCGGACACGATAAAGAGTGCTCTTGAAGCTTTGTCCACCATCCAAACAGTGAACGTTGAACGTTCTGAAATTGTGTCTGGCAGTCCAGAGCTCGGGGTCGTGTGGGTTATTGAGTTCACTCATCTCGTTGATGAAGTTCTTCAAGGAGCTGGAAACGTTGGGCTCCTCATTGCAGATGAGTCTTCGTTAGGTGGTCTTAACGCGGAGGTTCAAGTTCGCGAAATGAGAAAAGGAACAAACCCATTGGCTGTATGGATTACCGGTCTGAGCGTTGGTTCGACTTACTACGTCCGGGCCACTTCCTTCAATGTTGCTGGCTTTGGTGCGGCGTCTGAGGCTTTCTCGATGACACCAGTCCGCCGACCGGAGCAACCTCCGCAGCCAACCTTAACGGTCATCTCTTCAACCAGTTTACAGCTGACGTACTCCACGCCTGCATCTCCTATGGCAAACACAGGACTGTCCGTGACATCGATGATCTTAGAGTGGTTTACAAAGGATGGCGTGTACGCGGAGCAAACCGTTACTACTTCTGGAGTCGGAGGGATTCAAGAGATCCAGAAGATTGTTTCGTACGCTGATGGAATCATTCAAGGCCACTTTCACGTCACCTTTGGCGGCGAGAGGTCTGAGGATATGTCCTGGGATGCTACAGCTGACGATGTGAAAGCCGTGCTGGAACGCATGGAGGCAATTGGGACGGTATCAGTTACTCGAAGCAGGTCCAAGGTTGCTCTCCCAGGGCTTGCGTACCTCTCTAGCAGCGATCAACATCTCACCTGCGTCAGCAGCGGAAATTGCTTTGCGGACTTGGAAGACGGCGACTCAATCTGGTTCGCCGGGGTTGAGTTTGCAGTTTGCAGAAGCACCTCCAACACCGATAATGATATCGGACTTGGCGATAAAGACGACCCGACAACCCTTGTCAGCTTCACAAGTCCAACACCTACGAACCCAACACAGCTTCAGGTGTTCCGCGACGGTTATGGATATGAGTGGGTCATCACATTTCAAGGCGGTCACATTGGTGATCAGCCAAGCCTTGTGGCTTCGGCTTCGGATGGATGGCAAGGAGAGAATGTCGTCTTGTACTCAACCACGGTGAGGAATGGCGAGCAGCCTCTCAGCGGCACCATCTCGCTGGGTTATCTGGATTCTGTGTCATCTGAGATGGATCGCACTCCGCAGTTACCGTACAACATAAGTGCGGCGTCCATGAAGGCGGCACTTGAGGGGCTGAAGACCGTCTCCTCTGTCGACGTTGAGCGCTCTGTCAATGGGTTTGGATATGACTGGCGAGTAACATTTACCGGAACCTCCGGCCCTGCAGGAGTACTTTCAGTGGACTACAGTCAACTGACCGGTTCAAGCGCCAGTGCTACGGTGTCTCAGGTGCGCACTGGAGTCTTGCCCTCACAGTATGACTCTGCGATTGTATCGTTGGCCTCGGAGGGTACATTTTCTTACGACATCGTTGGACTTTTGCAAGGCTCGAGCTATGTCGCTCGAGTAATCGCGGTGAATGCAGAGGGCCGTGGTCCCACAAGTCTGGTTTCGGGCGCAGTGACTCCATCCGGGGTGCCAGGGAAACCAACGTCGGTATCGCTAATGTCGTTGAGTAACACTCAAATCAAGGTGGTGTGGTCGGAACCTGTGGACAACGGTGGCTTGCCGGTGGAAGCGTATCGAGTGGAGTGGGATGTCGTCGAAAGCTTTGCAAACATCGGCACTTCTAACTATTACTACACCTATGTGCCGACTTCTTCTACGGGGCCATACTTCTACAACATTCTTCTGACGACTACCCATTCATACTTTGTGAGAGTGCGAGCTGTAAATGCTCGTGGGAACGGAGAATTTCAGACGAGTTCGCCAACAAGCGCAAAGCCCATGTACTTGACCCCAGGGCCACCAGAGTCTGCATCCTTGGAAGTTTTGAGCGGCATCCAACTTCGTGTGCAATGGACTGCACCAAACCCTGACCTAACTGTGTACGGTGGCAACGGTGGCAAGCCAATTACAGGCTACTTGGTCGAGTGGGACACTGACTTTGCCTCTTCACCAACGTCGCAGTACGCGACAGTGAGCGGCTCGACTTATTCTTACACCATTGGGGAGCGAAACATCTTGACCGGCGATTCTTCCTCTCCTCTGCAGGAAGGCGAGGAATATCAAGTCCGTGTGACGGCAATAAGTGCGCAAGGATACGGGCCATCTCGTCTTACCACGCCCTCAAGTGCCGTGACAGCAGACGTCGTGCCCGACAGGCCACGAAACTTGCAAACTCAAGTTGCTTCTGAAACCTCGATCCTGCTGTCGTGGGACCTTCCAGAGAGCGATGGTGGCAGGGCTCTCGAAAGCATCACCGTCGAATGGGATCCAAATGAGAACTTTGACTCTCTGCAAACCATCGAGATCAGCTCTCAGTCTTCTATGACTGGTTCCTCCGGTTCCTACCGATTGACCTTCGGGAGTTTGTCGAGTAACGACTGCATCGACTGGGATGCTAGCGCGGAGGAACTTGAACAATTCCTTGAGTCGCAATTCGGAAACGCAATTGTAGATGTTCTGGTGACCTTGGCAGAGGACAACACTGACTATGTCAACGCTAAAATTGTTCAGTTTTTGAATCCAGTGGCTCCAGAGTTTGTTTTGGAGATCGCAGAAAATCAGAACAGTTGCACCACTCCACTCCCGGGAGATATGAGTATCGGAGGGGCTAGCATCGGAAGCGCTACGATCCCTATCTTGCACGAATCGCAGGTTATCGCTACCGTTGCCGATGTAGTGAACGATGTGCAGACCATTACCGCTTCTGTGCTTGTTATCAATGAGCAGCAAACTATCACCTCCAGTGTCGTTGGAGTCGATGAGGTTCAAACGATTACTACGACTGCGGACACTGTGCTGCCTGAAATACAGACTCTTTCTATCTCAACTCCGGACGTTGATGAAGAGCAAGTTGTGACTGTCTTTGCTTCCGTCGAGAACGAAATTCAGAGCATCTTGACGTGGGCAACTCACCGCGACGAGGTCCAGCGTATTTACATTAGCGCCACTGAAGAGGATGAAGTTCAGGTTCTCACACTAACGGAACCACGCATAACGCAGACCGTCACCGTGTCTGCGACAAGCGCGATTGATGATACTAAGGAAGTGCAGAGACTCAAGGTGTTTGATGTTCTGCAAACTCAGGTTCTCACTGCCGAGTCCGTAACTGCCTTCAGCGCCACAACCATTCAGGCTGTGCAGAGAATCACCATTTCTGGAAATACTGACCACTCCGGCTGGACCGGGAATGTGCAGCTAACCCTCGACAATTCGGACACGAGTTCTGGGGTGGGCACCCTTTTGGAAACGGAGACCTCTGAATCTGTATCATTTGCCGTCCAAGAGACTGACGATACTGCACTGACCAGTACAGTCAGCGGTCTTGCACAGCTTGTTACGTATGGCGTAACCGTCTCGCGCGTCTCGCAGACTTCTCAGACGTTGCAGTACGTTATTACATTTGCAGTGGAGTACGGTAATGTCCCAGAATTTACTGTTGACCTTTCCGCGCTCTCCGGAGCGTCAAGCCCAAGCAGTGTGGTCTCTACAGTTACGGAAGGCCAGTATCCAGCATTTAAAGTGGGCTATGGCGGCAGTTGGAGCAACTGTGTGAGATATGATGACGACACGAGTCTTCAGGCTGCCATAGGTGGCCTTGGGCTGACCTCCACCGTCACACCAGCGCCTGGTACTAATATAGTGACACACACTGTCACGGCTGGCGGAAGCCCGACTGCCCTAAGTGTGGACGCCTCTGGTTGTTCACCTCCAAGCGGCTTCACTGTCGCTTCTGACCCATCAAACGTAGGCGGAAGCTTTACACTGTCGTTCGATAGCACTACATCATGTAACTTTTGTGGGGTGTCTGGCGATCATACGACAAGTGCAATTAGCTACAATGCTGCCGCGACTGAGGTCAAGAGTGCGCTAGAAAATCTCGCCAACATCGATGAGGTCTCGGTCAGCCGCGAGGCGGATCCGGATGAAGAAAGCACTGTGTACCTCATCACATTTAGTGGAGCTGGTGTGCGAGGTGACCTTCCCATCCTATCATACACGTCGAGCTTGACTGGAGACTCTCCGGCTATTGAAATCGCAGAAGACACTCCCGGCTACGTCGCAGGGTTCAGATTTAAATACGGCTCCAGCACTGAGTCGAGATGTGTTGCTTGGGATGCGGAAGCTTCGGGAACTTCCGGTGCTTCATATAAAGAGATATTGGAGGACTCGATTACAGGAAGTTCGGTGAATGTTAATCAGGATTCATTCAGCGATTCTGCAGCCAAGTATACGTTTACATTTGTATCTCCCGCCAGTCCAGACGCATTGAGTCTCTCAGCGACTCCCTGCGTGACAGCAGTAACTTGCAGCGGCGGAGGCTCATGTGGTACGGACCCAATTTTAGTCAGTTCAACTAACTTGGATGGCTCTTTTCAGCTCAATGTCAACACCAACGATTGCAACCTTTGTACGACGAAATCGGCAGGAGGCACGGACCCTATTGACCTCTCCGATCCGAACAACCTTCAGACGGAACTTAACAAGATACTTGACCTGAGTGTGACTGTGTCACACGAGCAGCACACCGGCACGAGTGGTGAGGGTTACACCTGGAGTATCACGTTTTCGGGGGCAAGTGTGGAAGGCAATATGCCCGATGATATGTTCACAATTGCGTCGCAGAATGTGCAAGGTGATGATCCGCAGCTGACGCTAACGACTGTACAGCAGGGCAACGAGATCGATCCCACTGCAACCTTCAAACTCGTTATTAACCATGGAGGCTCCACAATTGAGATTCAGGACATTGAAGTTCAAGCCCCAGCTTCAGGATCGACAGGCGTGTCAGTGGCAGAGAAGCTGATGAGCTCTGGCCTCGAGAGTCCGATTGCGGTAGTGAAGAACTCCCTGAGTGATGGTGCTGGTGGCATTGAGTTTCTCGTAACTTTCCAGGGAACGTCAGGAACTATGGACCTGCTCTCATGCACTTCTCAGGCAAGCGACCTGAAGGTGAATGACGCAGTTCGCGGAGAATCCTCAGGTAATGGCTTGGAGTGTGACACCGAACAGATCGAGGCCGCAAATGTATTGGGCGGATCCTTTGATGTTTCGTTCGGCGGTGAAATTGCAACTATCGATCTCTCTGACGACGAAGCAGCGGTCAAGGTTGTCTTAGAGGGCCTGAGCACCATCGGAGAGGTCTCAGTCACCAAGACGGAGTTTTGGACCGACGAGGATACTGATAGCTGGACCGGAGGTTACAATTTCACCATTGAGTTTTTAGATGGTCACGGGAACGTGGAGGAGTTGTTGATCGATGACTATTCAGGGCTGACCGAGACTAACGATGGAGGCTCTCCCTCGGCTACAGCTGACGTTTTTGTTTTGCGGCATGGAAATGTTCTTGGCGGCAAATACAAACTGGCGTTCCAAGCGAGAGGTTCCACGGTGTTGGAGAATACCGATTTTATCGATTGGAACGCAACTCAGGAGGAGATGGAGAGCGCTCTCATGGCTCTTACATCGATCGACGAGGTCTCCGTCACTCGTTCCTCAGAAACTCGGTCAGGCGGGTCTTCATACACCATCACATTTGATGGTTCTGGTGTTGGTGGAAATGTTGCAGAGTTGGTGGTTCCCGAATCCTGCAAGAACGTTCAGCTTTTGAGTCTGAAAGCCGGTAAGGATATTACCGGCGGCACTTTGAAAATAAACTATGATGGTTCGAGTTCTAGCTGCTTTTCTTGGAAGGCCAGTCTAGATGTGGTCGAAGCAGCGTTCCAAAGTGTCACCGGGTCGAGCTCTGTTTTCGTAGAGAGATCTGGAGATGCCTCCTCGGGCTCTGATTACGGCTATGACTACACAATTCGTTTCAATGATGCAAATGAGGTCCCGTCTGTATCTTTTACCGCTGAAGTCTGCGATGCCATCGCCTGTGTAGGTGGAAGCTGTGATGAGCAAATGGGATTCACCGATATTGGTGCATGCGGCGAATTGCTCACAGGAAACGGGGCTGGTTTTCAGATCTCCACCGTGACCATCGGAAACGAGGTCGCCTCAGGAAGTTCCTTTTTCGTTTCATACGGAAGTGTGGATGGCGCTGCTCTGCAGCCTGATATCTCCGACTCTGACTTTGCCGATGCCCTGGAGCAGCACAGTATGTTTGGCGCAGTTGATGTCACGCGAAGCTTCACCGGGTCGGATGGCAACCAGACCTTATCATACACCTGGACGATCACATTTTCTAACGGAGCGATCCACGATGGAACAGATCACGGCAACGATGAATGGCCTTCGGGAATCTCGAAAGCCTGGGGGATCAATGCCGGAGATATCAGCGACATTACCTGCGTCAGCTCGCTGACGGCTACAAGTGCTGGAATGGTTGTTGATTGCGATGTTGCAGAGCTTCGCCAGGGATACACTCCACTCGGCGGGTACTTTACAATCACGTTGGACTCGACCGCGTCTGACTTCATGTACAGCAAGGTCTCCGCTACATCTGGCGCAATTAGACACAACGCTCCTGATTCTGCCGCGGCTGCCTACACCTCCTCGCGCTTTGGCGAATCTGTGGAAGAGATCCTGGAGGCTATGGAGAACATCGGAGACGTTACTGTTAGTCGGAGCGCTGTTGACACTGACAATGGCGCATATGTTTGGAGCATTACTTTTGTTAGTGATGTCTGTACCACAGATGTCATTTGCTTGAGTGCTGGTGATGTCCCGGACCTTGTACCGAATTATGGATCTCTGGAGGGCAACAATCGAAACGCCGCGGTGAGCGAGGTCCACAAAGGTAACATCCTTCGAGGCACCTTTAAGGTGCAGCTCAGTGGCCAATACTCCATTCCAATCTCTTGGGATGCATCTGGGGACGTCATGAAGAGCGCTTTGGAGGGTCTTTCCACAATTGGTCAGGTAGATGTAGCAAGCTCTCGTGTGGACAAGTATGGGTCCCGGACATGGCAAATCACATACACCGAGAATGTCGGACAAACCCCGCCAGGCTCTGGTGACATTGCTGAGCTAAACGTCGATCCTGGCTTTATGTTTGAAACCGCGGGCACATCTACGTCGGTTTTTGACGTTGTGGAAACCCAGAAAGGATCCCTCGGAATGAGTGGAACGTTCGAAATCTCCCTCCCAGACGTTGCACCTTCTGTTCACATTCTCGATTTCGATGAGAGCGCAGCTGAGCTGCAACGCAAACTGAACGAGATTCACTCTGCTGTTCGAGTGAAAGTGACCAGATCTGTCTACCCTGATGTGCAAGCAGGCGGGTGGGGTAGCGCCTCGGTGCTCTCCACAGGAGAACGCGGGGGTTACCAGTGGCAAATCACGTTTCTTGGAAACCAGGGCGTCTTCAACGGGGAGAGCTGGCCACCGGGGTCTGGAGACGTCCAAAACTTGGTGTCCACATACTCTGGAACTCTGCTAGGCAACGGGGTGGATGTCGCGGTCTCTGAAACCAGCAAAGGCTCGACACCTTTGGATGGAAAATTCACTCTGTCGTTCGACGGCTCTTCCACCGATGCACTATCTTACGTTATCAGTGCTGTGGACCTTGAGACACAGCTCGAATATTTGGATTCTATTGGCGATGTTTCTGTCTATAGAAGCTTGGCAATGATGGAGGAACTACCTGGGTCAGTCAGTCTCGACACAAAGAGCGGATACATTACTGCTACTACTGATATTCTCGGAGCTGTCAAACGTGGCGACTTGATTCGAATCGGCGGTGGCGACGGCGCAGACATGAGCAGTACGACATCCCTTGGTATTACCGGAGACCTGGTCGTGTCGGAAGGAACTGCAAAAGTTGTCAAAGGTAGCTCTACAGTGTCCACAAGTACCAACTTGAGGCCATACATTGCAGAGGGCGATTTTGTCAGGATCGATAGCGACGTATATGAGATCATTAGCACTGGAGTTGAAGTACAGACAATTAAAGCTGAATCTACTGACGGCTCGTTTCGGGTGCAATACATTGATGAGAAATCTGACTGTGTCGCTTTTGACGCAACTGAGGCTCAGATGAAGAGCGCCATCGAAGGAATCTCGGATATCGATGAAGTATACGTTCACCGCACCAAGATTTCGGGCGGCTATGAGTTTGCGATTTATTTTGTAGGCAGCAATTTTGTTGGCGACATCCCAATGCTCGGCGCAGTAAAGGATACCTGTTCAGGAACTGGAACCTACAGCGTTTCACAGACACAGGCAGGCGATGGGTCAAACGTCTTGACACTTGACCGCAACTTCGTTGGAGAGAGCAACGACGCTTCGTTAATCTATGCCTTGGCTCCTGTTTTCGCAGTGCTTGGAGAGAAAACGGAGGTGCAGACAATCACCGTCAGGACAGCACTGGGAACCGGCTCTTTCACAGCTGGAACGTTCAAATTGTCGTACGGTGGGTCTGATAGCTCTTGCATGGCCTATGACGTTACTGAAGCCAACTTACAGGATGCGGTTCGGGATCTTGTCGGCGGGAAGGAGATTGTGGTGTCCCGCGCATTGTACAGTGAGACTTACCCTGGTGCAGGTTACGTTTTCACCGTGTACTTTGTGGACGTCACGTCGCCGTCACCCCTTGGCATCACCGAATGTGCCACTTTTGCTCCAGATGAGACTCTGGATGTAACTGTGAAGACTGCATTCGACAGTACCTTGAGCGATGCAGTCCATCGCGAAATCCAAGAAGTGGTGGTTACTGACGAACGCAAGCTGCAGAGCTTTGTTATTCAGGTGGAGGACGTTTCAATCGCCCAAGATGCCTCTATCGCTTTGAGCTACGATGGGGGCAGTTCAGTCTGCATTCCATGGGACGCAGACGAAGCAACTGTCAAATCAGCGCTTGAAACTATAACCAACGGTCTCACTCTTAGTGTCACCAGAGTCGCAGATGCTTCTACGGGGAAGATCACCTATGCAGTTGAATTTGATGCTGATAACAGCATCTACCCATTTGAATTTGCATCATCCGTAACATGCCTGTCGACCAATAGGGTGCACTACGACGTGTTCCCGAACAGCTTTTCTTCGGGAATGACTTTGACGTTTGATACCAGTTCAGGATGCGCGATGTGTGATACGCTAGGCTCATACACTACTTTGGCGATTGACCCGACCCTTGAGACGGGGCCAGAATCCCTCAAAGAGCGTCTTTGGTCTTTGGCAAATGTCGGGATGTACAACGTTGAGGTGGATTTTAGTGGACCGTCAACGAGCGCAACGCAGCAAGTCTATACCTGGAGCATAACATTCACAGGAAACTCTGTTCGTGGAAACGTGCCAGAGCTTATTGCCTCCATCACAGGGGTGCCTGATTCTACTAGAGCGACAGTTTCCGTGTCCACAATTGTGGAGGGCAATGCGGATAGAGTTTACCTAGGGACCGTCAACCGTGTCAGCGGCGAGGTAGTGAGCGGCAATTCTGGAACACCAGCAACCTACTTGGGCTGGAGAAAGACTGAGCAAAAGGTCTACAAAGTCTCAGGCCACAAGTGGAGGGTGAACTTTGGTAGCAATTTGGGTGACTTGGCATTGCTTTCCTACGATGTGTCTGCGCTGAAGGGTTCAGCGGCAACTGTGGTTGCCGCCGAAGCTCTGAAGGGAGTGTTGCCGGACAGATACACGGTCACCGGTTTGAGTTCGGGGCTCTACTATTGGTTCAGGGTTGCCCTAGAGAACGAGCTTGGGCTGGGTTCATTCAGCACGAGTAACCCAAAAGACCGAGCCCGTGGCGTCACTTCCGCACCGCGCCTCCTGGAAGCTACCCATACTCTTCATGTGGATGAGATTCAGAGCGTGACCGTGTCTGCCTCTCACATTGATGAAATTCAAACCATCACAACTTCGTGCTCTGACTTCAAGGAGATCCAAACAATTCGAACCATAGCTGGTGGCGCCACACCAATTTCTGACGGACTACTCGAGCTTTCCTTTACTGGGCTTCTCGAAGGCAACGTAGTGTCCATCAGCACTTCGGATGAGAAGCGGGTGATCAGGCAGCAGAGAAGTGCCGGATTCGCAACTCCAGAATCAGGTGGCTTTAAGCTGAAGTATGGCACGTCATCAGAGTCAGCATGTCTAAACCATGACGCAGATGCTACGGAGGTGCAGGATGCAATCGTGGCCATCAGCTCTGAGACTGCGATCGTATCGAGAAAATGGGTGGAGAGCGACGCGGGTTACACCTGGACGGTGGTCTTCCCTGATGCTGCATCCGTGGATACGTTGGTGGTAGTCGAAGGCCCAGACGATTCGTCACCGTGCAAAGACTGGACTCCCGCAGCTTCCAGTACGTACAGTATGTCAACGTCTACGCTCGACACTGTTGGGTTGGACCTGGCTTACGACATGAGCGCGGCGGATCTTAAAACCGAGCTTGAGAAGATACCCCTGATCACCGAAGTGGAGACTTCTCGCAGCCTTGCAGATAGCGGCAACGGCTATATTTGGACTGTCGCCTTTTTGCAAGATGCGGGCAACCTAGAGCAGATGACTTGCACTCCGGATGTTGACTTTGTTAATGGGGTGAATTCATGTGAGGTGACGACTATCTCTGACGGCAATGAGCTTGGCGGCTTCTTTTCAATCATCTTCGATGGGGAGCGTACGGAGAATATTGCATACGATGCCACTGCGGATGACGTGCGCGATGCGATTCAGAGCCTTGGCAGTGGAAGCGAACACGTTGTACTCGTAACGAAAACGGTGGTGGACGAAAGGACGCACTCCTACACGTGGTCCGTCACCTTCACGTCGGATATCGGAGACTTGGGTTCCATGACCGCTGTCAATTCGCTGACTGGCGCAGGATCTTCGATTTCGATTGTAGAGGAGCAGAAAGGCAACTGGCTCAGTGGATCCTTCACATTGAGTTTCGAAGGGTCCACAACTGGTGATATTGCCTACGATGCTTCGAGCGAAGATATGCAAGATGCTTTGGAGGCGCTGAGTACTGTTTACAGTGTCGAGGTTTCGAGTTCTAGCACCGACTCCGAGAGAGGCAAGAGTTGGTATGTCACATTTACATCTCCATCCAACGGTGGGGATTTGGAGCTTATGAGTGGCTCAGCGTCCCGGCTAAGCGGAGAAGGTAAAGTGGTCCTGATTCAGGAGGTTCAGAAGGGTGCTGAAGCCACTGGAACAAAAGCAACGCTTTCATTCGCGGCGCCAGAGACGGACGGTGGAGAACCGGTTTCGTCTTACCGAGTTGAGATTGATACCTCGAACACGTTCGACTCTACCAATCTTCAATGGACTGACATCGACAGCTCCGAGCTATTGTACCGTAATCAGCAGGTTGTGGTTGACGCAACTCCTGAGCCCGAGGTCCAGAAGGTGGTCATCACGGTTCCCTCGAAGATTCAGGAGCTTTCTATTGATGATTCGGCGACTGGAGAGTTCATCCTTTCGTACAATGATCGTCCAACCGCATGCATTGACGCATCGACTCTTACTGAAGCAAGTTTGGAAAGTGCAGTTGAAGCCGCTATTTTGACATACGACGCATCAATGACCGACGCAATCAGTGCTATCACAGTCTCAACGGATAACGGGGTGGATACTTACTCAATCACCTTCAGCGCAAGCTCGGATATCTACCAACTCAAATTGCAGGGTTCCGGCACCTCCGCTGGCTGCTCGACTGATTTGAGTCCTGCTGACCCTGTTATCCAGCCATCGCCTCTGGAAGGCGATTTCACCTTGTCTCTGGATACCTCCAGTGGATGCAATCTGTGCTTTTCGCAAGTTGATGCCGGAGCGACAATCGATATTGCTGCTGGCTCCGACGCTGCGACTGTTCAGGCCGCTCTTGAAGGCCTTGAAAACGTGGGGCTTGGAGGAGTCTCAGTGACTGTTGAACAGCACTCTGGATCCGACGGCCACGGTATGACATATTCGATCACATTTGTGGGAGGCGCCGTGCGTGGAAATATTCCAGAAATGACAATCACTTCATCTCTTGTAGGTAACGGTAACACTCCAGACGCAACGATCGCTACGGTTAAGAATGGAGAGGAGCTGTCCGGAACGTTCTCCCTCATCTACGGAGAAGAGCAGACAGGGCTCCTCGCTTATTCGGCATCTTCTGCAGAAGTGAGGGATACTCTGGAAGCTTTGGACTCGATCGCCACCGCTCACGTGAGCCGCAGTGTGGCATTAGTTGAGATTGATGGGATCACTGTCAGCTTTGTTCATGGCACGTCCAAATTGACGGCAAGTTCTTCGGTGGCTGGCTTGCTCCATAGAGGTGATACAATTTTTGTCAATGGGGAAGAGTTCAAGGTTGCTCTATCTGGCACGTTTGATGGGACAAGTATACCGCTGGGACTACCATCAGATTACACAATCAACAAGGTCATTTCTCAAACCACCAATAGTGGCTTGGCGCTGTACAAGCAGGGTGCCGGCTATTCTTACTCCATAACTATTGAGCTGGCAGAGGGCGGGGCGGTACCAACTCCGATCAGAGCAGCTCGCAGCGCATTGGCCCCTGTAAGCTCGAAAATTTCCGTCTATGGAGGGCAATCGTTTACCCTGGATTCAGATATGAGCACGCATGTTGGATGCGACTCGTGCCTCTACTTGAGTGATCTTCAGGCAGGGTCAACTTACTACGTTCGTGTTCTTGCGCGAAATGAAGTCGGATCCTCAGTTTACTCAGAGATCATGTCATTGGTTCCTAAGCAACTGCCGTCTGCTCCGGAGAGTGTTTACCTGAGCACGACTTCTAGTATCGCTGTTCTGGTGGAGTTTGACCCTCCAACTTCAGATGGAGGGGATGCTGTTATCCGCTATGTTGTTGAAGTTGACACTTCTGAAGACTTTGACACTGCGAACAAGGTCACACAGTACGTGGAGCAAGAGTCTCTGACGGGCTCCCCTCCATACTCTACATTTGTGACCAACCTAGCTGAAAATACCAAGTACTACGCTCGAATTGCCGCTATCAACACCGTTGAAGCGCAGCAGGTTGACCCTGTGAGTGTGGCACCATATTTTGGCTTCAACACCAACTGGCAGACCTCGACCCCGGCTTATGTGGTCACGGCTGACCAAGTTCCGCTTGCGCCATTCGACGTTGAAGTGTCCTACGTCTCTGGTTCCGTTCTACGCGTCATTACAACAAGCCCAGAACGTGACGGGGGAGTTGGGTTGAGCAAGCTCAAAATTGAATGGGATCCTTCCGCAACGTTCCAGAGCTTGGACGGTACTCTGCCGTTCTGCAGCACCGTGCAAGTCATTGAAGGGAACGACAGACTTCGAGTGTTCTCGAAAACTCCTCTTCGCTGGAGTTTTGACATTGGACGAGGCGACGATATCATCCACGCTTCAACAGGCGTAGAGTGCGATCCTCTGGAAGTTGGCGTCCCATACTATGTTCGAGTCGCCGCATACAACGGGGTAGGGGAGTCTGGATACGGGGACTACTACACGACAGTCGTGCCAGTGGCACCGATCCAGAGTCCAGGGGCCATCACCAGTCTCGAAGTTGAGTCGGACCTGGAGAGAGAGACCCCGATCGACTCGCTGAACGTTGCATGGACTGCTGCGACAGATGATGGCGGAAGCCGCATTACTTCTTACAGAGTGGAGTGGGCCCAACTAGACACACCAATCTATGAAGTCCAGTCGATCACGCTGGTGAGCAACATTGCAGGTGAGCTGGAAGGGGAGTTTGATCTCTTCTTCGGGGGCAGTAGTGCGGTTAATATTCCGTACGACGCCTCTCCTGAAGACCTTCGTTACAAGCTTATGGAGATGTCCAACATTGATCATGTCGAAGTGAAGCGAACCCAGATTGGCCATGAGCTTCAAGGGTACCGCTGGGATGTAACCTTCAAAAACCAAACCTCGAATGAAGGCGCACTTCCAAGAATGCTAATTAATCCTCCGGTGTCAAGTGGCACTGCGTCGTACAGTGCTTACGTACGCGTGAGCACCCGAGGCTCTCGAGCTGGCGGGATGAACGAGGTTCAAGTCGTTGAAACGTCTGCCTCTGGTTCAGCTGAAATCGGAGGGTTTTTCCGCCTCTCACTGAGTGGAAACTACTCTTCGTACATTGCATACAACGCTGAGGCAGAGGAGGTCCGCGATGCCTTGCAAGGGCTTCCATCTGTCGGACTAGTGGAAGTGACTCGCTCTGGTCCGCTTACGACTGGTGTTGAGGACTACAGCTGGACTATCACCTTTTTAACTCCTGGCTCGTTGGACTCCTTTGATATTCCAGAGCTTGGTGTAGATTCCGCTCTCTTCACTTCCAGCGACGAGATCACTGCGTCTGTCACGGTGCAGGACGGCGACCTTGCGCTCAAAAATGCTGAGAGTGCTGCTCCGACGCAAGGAGACAGCGAGCTGGCATGCGACAGTTGCGTGATCGGAGAGACCCCTCTTTCGTTTGGCTATGCCGAGGTGGATTCGACCGAAACAACTTTTGAAATCACAGGGCTCACACCAGGGGAGCAGTATTATGTTCGCGTGCTCGCAGGTAATGAGCTCGGATACGGTGTCGAGTCTAGCTGGGAAGCCGCAACTCCAGTCCTCCAGGTCCCAACGCCCCCACAAAACGTTGCCCTGTCTGTTGTGGATGGTGACTCCACCTCACTCTACATATCGTTCGACGCCTCAAGCAGCGACGGTGGATCCGAGATCAAGCAGTATGCCATCCAGTACAGTCTGGACTCTGCGTTCGGAACCTACGACTCTATTAACTATAGGTGCCCGAACTTTCCGGTGAAGGAGGTGATTACTGTGGAGACACAGTCGGCAGTTGAATTTTCCTTGACACTGGCCTACAACGGCGTGACTGTCTCCAACGGCGTGACTGGCGTGACTCCCTCCGAAATTCGAACTTTGAAGAGTGACGCAATGGCAATTTCCTCCGAGGAAACGGAGAATGACGAGGTGTATTGCCAAAGCAATGCGTGCGACAAGTCCCACGGGTCCATGCAAAGTTACTTGAACGTCCTCGCTCGCAAGCTCGGGCTGGATAGCGGCGTTAGCGTGTCTCGGTCTGACGGTGTGTCTGCGGGTCTATATATATGGACTGTGACTTTTCTTGACGATGTGCAGGAAATCGATCTGCAGAGTCCTACTTCGGGGGTGTCCATCACTCGCCAGACCACTGGGGCCACATACGGAGAGTGCGTCGGTACTCACAAGCTTGAGAGTCTACAGGATGGGGAGCTCTACTATGCGCGCGCGTTCGCAATGAATGCAGTCGGGTACAGTGCAGCAGGGAATGCTCCATCCGCGGTGGCGCCAGTTCGGGTTCCTGATCCACCACAAGATTTAAGTCTTGACGTGGTAAGCGGTACGAGTTTGCGCGCAGTCTTCAGTCCTGGTGACACTGGTGGCTCGGCTATCACTTCGTTTGTGGTTCAGTATGCGCTAGACAGCGGCTTCACTTCAGGTGTGCAGTCCAAAGAACTCAACTACCTTGAAGGTGGTGCTCCATTCAGCTTGACGCTCACGCAGCTCCAGCAGGGAACGCGATACTACGTTCGTGTCGCGGCTGTCAACGCCCAAGGAAGGGGCGCATGGGAGGTGACTTCACCTGCGTCGGAAGTTCCGATGTCGGTGCCAAATTCCCCAACGAACGTGCGCCTCTTGATTACGAGCAGTTCCATGCTCACAATCGCATGGGATGAACCCACTTCAACAGGTGGCGGCGACATCACCATGTACAAGGTGGAGTGGGACAGCGATGCAAACTTTCAGTCCGCGCAAACCGCGCCATATCGTGACTCGGCAGAAGTGGAAGCGTCCAAGCACCGCTCTTTTACTGTCGAAAATCAGAAGCCCGGGGTAGCAGTGTTCGTTCGCGTCTTTGCCAAGAATGCGGTGGGATATGGAAGCGCGTCTGCTACCACCACTCGCTCGCCAAGCAATCAATTGCCTGGCAAGCCGTACAATGTCATTGCTGCAGCTGGGGGCTCTGGACAAATCCAAGTCACGTTTGAGCCACCGCACATTCCAAGCCACGGAGTGTCCTGCCAAGGTGGCGGGCCGAGCGCTACGGCAGCCGAAAGTTTGTGCCCGACGGGGATGGGAACTGATCACACATCTTGGGGCGAAGCTGACGGTGGTTCTGCTATCATCAAGTACGCTGTTGAGATTGACGTGGATCCATCATTCACTTCAACTGCAGCATACCCTCAGCGACAATCCGTCGATGTGGACCCAAGCAATATGTCAGTCACCATTTCGGGTTTGAGCACAGGACGTTTGCAATACATTCGAGTAGTAGCTCAAAATTCTGTTGGCATTGGCCCATACGAGTCTAAAACGGTTTCTGGAACCGCTGTGTCACTCCGAGTACCATAAAATTCGAGTGGACTCGTCCAGGCGATTTCATATATATATATGTATGTATCTATCATATACGTTCTCTGCGCCCGCGCAAACGCCTCCGGGACGCGTGAGATGAGAGCGCTTTCAATAACAGAGCACGTTCGCCAATCAAGCTGATTTGCCTCGACCACTTCATCGTGGAAGCAAGCTCAGCTGGTTGAGCGAGCGACGTTGTGAGCGCTTCGCGAGCCGCGCGGGCTATCAGTAGAGTCTATTTTTACTTTACAATTTGATTCAAAAACGAAAAAAGAAATTTCAATATATATTCTTACTTGTCTTGTCTGGTAAACCCCACATCCCCACTGAGCCGTTCATACCCAGAAACGCATCTCTCAATTGGGCCAGTACAAGGTACAACGATTTGCTCAGCCAACTCATCGAGAACTACTAATTGTAGAAAGACTTGACTGCGAACTTGTCTCTGTGTTTCAACGTGCATGTACCGGTACTGAGCTTGCCATATTGGAAGAGAAAGAGAGAAGAAGAATAGAAGAGCTCACATGACTCTAGTTTAGATCCAATTCAAAATAAAGCGAATAAGACAATGTTCAACAGTGAGTGAGTGGGCTAGCTACAAAATACCAAAATAAGATCACCGAAAGACTAAGTCGATTTGGAAAAGATTGTGGTGCGAACACCACCAACTAAAAACACTGAAACAATTATTATTACACTGCACGTGTTACTCAGTACACTGCAAAAAATACATTACGAACACATCTTACGAACAGGAACGCGTTCCGACCTTACTCCTCGTCTAAATAATAATCTAATAGTGCACACTCGTGCGCGCTGGCGCGCAGAAGGCCGCACACAAGCACACAAACAACGGAGGTCTTACGCGAGACTAGCGTGAAGGCTAGTGTGCGAAGGAACAAGGGAAGGTTCGCTCCGCCCAGGCGTCCCCGAGTGCGCGCAGCGTACGTCGCGCAGGGGCGCAGAGAGCAGGAGGGCTTGTAGGAGAGCAGAAAGGCGAGGGGAAAGAAGAAAAAAAGAAAGAAAGAAAGACGTGGACTTAATTTGAAAAGGTGGCCATGTCGGTGCGGGCGCGGCTGGCACTGGCGCGGCTGCTGCTGCGCGGGCGTCCGAGCGCGGCGCGGCTGCTGCGGCGGCGGCGCGTGCTCGCGCGCGTGCTCGCCGGGCTGCTTCTGCTGCGCCGCGAGGCGATCCCGTACCCAGGGCTCCTGTGGCGGACGGTCCCCGCGGACGCTCCGGAACGCAATTTGCGGAACGCTTTTGTGGAGCGCATTCTGCGCTGGTTCTCGGGGCGAGAACCGGCGCGGAGGTGGTTCTCCGTGTGGGAACTGGCGCTCGGAGCGCGGTGCGCGCGAGGGGAGAAGAGCGTGGCGCAGATGTTCCTGGAAACGGTGCAGGACATGGAGGAACCGCGGGACGCCAAGAACCGGACAATCTGGGGGAGCCGCGGAGTGGGTTCCGAGAATGTGGAACCGGAAGAGTCTATAGATGCCAACTTCTGGAACCAGGTGCTGCGCGCGATGGCGTGGCCCTGGAGCCTGGCGGAGGAGGCACAACTGGGTTCCGCGATGGGCCGTTTCCCAAGACCCCGCGAGCAGCAGACGATTCTTGAGATGTTTTTGCAGGGGGAGAACTTGCCGCGCGGAAGCCCGAAATGTTCCTTGGCAAGGCAGCTCTTATGCGGGGAGAACCCGCTTGTGTCCGTGCTGAACAGACAGCACACGGGGAACCGAGTTGCCGCCCAAAACCTGGTTCTCGCCATGCTCCACGGAGAAGTGCGGGAACCGAACTGCGCCCGGCCGCGCGAGTCCCTCGCTCGCTTGTTATTAACAGAACCGATAGAAGCGCCTATCGCCCACACTTTACTCGCCGGCGAGGAGCTCGGTCGTCCGTCCTTGCTCCGTATTCTGCTAATGGATTGCCACCCGGGAACCCACCACTGGGTCCTCCTCCCACCCGCGCTGCTCGCTCGTCTGAGCGAATCCCCTACCTGGAACTCTACCCAAACACCGCATCGGCCTAGCACCTCGGCGCCGCACAAGAACCGCGCCGCAAAGAACCCGGAACCCGCTCACTCCTCCGGCGAGGACCCCACCGAGAACCGGAACCAGAACCGGAACCAGGACCAGAACCGGCCGGCGGCTCTGTACGCGCTGGCGGAGGCGGCGTTGGGCGTAGCAAAACGTGCGGTGCGCTACGAGGGCGTAGCGTCCATGAGCGCGGTGGAGCTAGTGCGGGTGGCGTTCCACCTCGGGTGCGAGCTGGCGCTGGAAACAGTGGCGCAAAATCTCGCGGCGAATTCCGAGACCCCACATCGCACCCGCACGAACCAGCTCGCGCAGCTGGAAATGGTACGCGCCAGCATACTCGGAACCCGGAACCTCAAGGTGCTCCCCCTGTTTGACGTGCTGGTGGAGAAGGACCCGGGAGGAGTGTACCCGGTTCCCGCGGTGGTGGCGCTGGCCGTCGCGGGCGGACTGAGGGTCAAGTCGGAACGAGATGCGAATAATAATAATAATAATGAGCTGGAGATGCTGCTGTGGTGGCGCGGGGAGATGTGCAGGAGGGCATGGATGCTGCAGGAAACGGTACATCGCGACAAGGAGTGGGCGCAGGCGACGATGAGGGCGTTCAAATGCGTGCAACGGAGGGGAGAATGGGAAGCTGCGTTCCTGCAAGCGGCAACCGCAGTGTGCCGCCCCGACTTGACGTTTCAAGAACGGGCAGAGCAGTTTTTGGATGGCGTGGTTTCGGATGCGCTCGTGTCGTCCGCGAGCCACGATGCATGGGGGTATCACTGGGATAGTGTGCTGCAGGTGAATACGGTGCCGGAGATGGAGCCGTTCTTTAGAGGAATCAAAGAGAGGCAGTGGAGGGCTGCTGTGGAGGTGTTTGTGCAACTGGAGTTAGTCGCCGAGCTGCCATCCGTGGATGCCGTCTTCGGCGACTTGGAGACCACGTTTTCCACGTTTTTCGAGCAAGCCCTCTCCACTACTGATGTCAGCGCGATTTAGATGTGTGCAGGTTGTATGTGCAAAAGTTCGTCAACTTGTTAAGTTTGTGTTTATTTCTCTCGAATTCTTCTTGTTTTAATCGCTTAAAACCTATTCTTCGTTTTGGATACGCCTTGGTTTCCGGTTCATTTGCGCTGTCATAGAGCGCTTTGGGTCACATGTGGAGGGCTGCGTTCCAACGAGGTCTCCGTCCGCGGTGTCCGGTGAGCATGCAATTGTGAGCAGCTGTGGAGGAACGTGGAGCTTCCGAACATTGATGTCTGTCTCACGTTTTACGCGCCATCTACGATGACTGCGTGCATTCCCACCGATAGCACATGCTATCTGTCACCAACGCGTTCCAACGAGGCCGGGGAACCAGGACTTCTGAGAGCGCCGTTGCCCGAATCTTATATGTTTCGCTGTCCAAGAACGGTCCTGCTTGTCGCTTTTTTGCGGTTTCGGGAGTCGGCCAGCCCAGAGTATTTGGCGACACCGCCCATCGTTTTAATTGGGAGGGATGCTGGTCCTGGCTTCGACTTACCGAGCTGATTCGAGCACGACACTCGAAATATATAAGTCCGCCCACCCTCTAGATCATCGATTTGAACCTGACGGTTTTGCGCAGGGAAAACGCCAATAGAATCCCAGTCTAGATCACGCGAAGATGCGTTGTCACCGTTCCCGAGTATAGCTGCTTCAATTTTGTATGCCACAATCTTGCACCCATTAGCTTTTGCTTTGTTCCATGAAACTTTGACGGCGTTCTTACTCAGCACGGTTGCCAACGGCGGTTCCAGTACAGTTGGAATACTGCAACATGCTAGGCTCTCACTCAGAGGGCTCCACTCGCTCGCCCCGCTTGCATTTAAGGCCGCGATGCGGACTTGCAGAGGGAACGGATTCCTGAGCCCAGACACTTCCAGACGGTTTGCGTCCCCACCTTGAACTTGCTTCTCTGCAACTACAAGAAGGCCATCCTCATTCAGAACTCCTTCATTGTTGCCAAACTTGCTCTCCATTTCCGAATCATCGCTCTCTTCAGATTCGCTTTGCTCCTCCTGGAGCGCTTTGACAATCTGAACAATAAAGCCCTGGACAGCTAAGGACTTTCCAGAGCTCTGCTCCACTCCGCGATAGCTCCAGGTCACGGTCAGAGTCCCGAAAACCGCGCATTCAACAGAAGGCGCGCGGTCTGGTTTGCGTGGCAGCGAAGTGTCACAGCCGCTCATAAGAGCTTCCTTAATCTCATCACTCTGTGCCACTTCAAGTGGACTGAATCCGTAAGACTTGTCAGAGAGGTTGATGCGCGCGCCATGTTTGAGCAGGTAGGTCACCACCTCTAGGCGGTCTTGTTGGCTTGCCAGGAATAGGCTTGTACATCCAGCCTCGTTTCTGGCATTTACAGGAGCACGAAACTCGCCAGTCAGCATTTGGACAATATCGAGGTGGCCCTGGTAGCTCGCATAATGCAGCGGAGTGTTTTGCTCGCCAAAATCTGACTCGTCCACCGCGTTCGCCAAGGCGGGGTCAGCTTCCAGATACTCGCGTACCATATCGGTTTGCCCATTCCAGCAAGCGCTGAAGATATCCACAGAGTTCTCCTTACGCCCTTGCCTCGCCAGAGCTGCAAGAGCTTCGCCTACCACGGAGTCAGCGCGGCCGGTCCACCACAAGACAAATTCCTCCATATCAATGGTCCCATTCCCATCCACGTCCAATTTCGCGACTGCATCCTCCAGCTCCTCTTGGTCCAGCGCAGCTCCAAGCTCTTCGCAGAGTTCGCCTAGCTCTGCTGCCGATATCGACCCTGACCCGTCCAGGTCATACTTTCTGAACGCCGCCCGCACTGCCACGTCGTCCAGACTGCCCTCCATCTCCAATCCCCAAGTCCCAAAGTCCCCAAGTCCCCAAATGCCTTCTCCAACTCACAGACAACGCGCAGAACCCGGCTTCCGACGCTCTTCAACGCACCTCTTGGGAGAGGCCGTCCCAACCTCCGACTCCAAACCGGACCATTCAGAGCGCCCAAAGAGCGCGTACCCCCTCTTTACGTTTCTGCCTCTCCGCGTAAAGCCCTTCGCACTTTTTCGCACTTTTTCGCGCTTTTCGCACTTTTGCAAAGACAACAATTGAAAGTTAACTCGCAAGCTGACTCAGAACTTGATGTGTTACCGGTAACTCTTCAAATTTTGCAAGTCCTAGTCGCCCTCCATAAACCCTCGTTTGTAAAGTGTACTATCACCGGGCTCTACAGTACGCACGTAGCTCTACTAGCCATCGATAGCTGATGATTAATTTAAGTGGGAGTACCGGTATCAGTACCAATACGGTATTGAATTGTACCGGTACGGTATAGGAGTGGCTATAGTGAGTGGTTCGTTGTTCGCAAGGAAGGTCTACCATATCTATTAGATTCTCCTGCTACGATTTATCTTAGAAGAATTACAGTTTGCTGTAGGGTAAAGGTGTAATCTACTGAGAGAATAAGAGAAGCGTACGTGAAGATAGAGCTGCTCCTTACTGTCCGCCGCAGGCTAGCTAGCTCTGGCTATGGCACTAAATACTGTTCACGACACCTGTTCTTCGACATTCCATCGAAATCTGCTATGCTAGGCGATAGTTTTGCGTAGTTATGGGTAGCCGAGGTTTGGCAGAGGAAGGAGCAGGCCCAGAAAATGAAGAAAAAGTGGACCGCATACGTTCTTTTTTCTGGTGGGAACTTTCGCAGCAACAGGGGAAATATCGGCGCGAATTTCGTTGGAATTCGGTGCGCGTGGAGTGGGACGGACTACGATACTTGCGGATATATTTTCCGCCTCTGCGGCAAAGGTACGCGCTCCGGCGAGGGGATACAAAGCACACAAGGCGTGTGAGCTTTCAATGTGAGCTTGGTGACAGGACTGGAATGCGTTTTGCGAGAAAAGTTGTCGCCTTGGAAATTTCGCGATAGAGGACCATCATCATCATCATCATCATCATCATCATCATCATCACCATCATCATCATCTCTGAATACTGTTCATCTGCACAAACTTGAAGGCCTCTGGAATACAGACTCAAGGTTTCTAAACTTCTGAGCGCTGCTGCTAAGTCCAGACAACGCGACAGTGGCGATAGTGGCGAAACGGTGCTTTACAGATACTTCGTGTCAGACTACACTTTTTGTAGACCAGGTGACATTGATTCTTCAAAGGGCAACCTTTTATCTGATCGCAAATTGGCAAACCTCGCACGAAAGGGCATTCGGGAAAACTAGTGATGTGGAAACGCGTGTTGGCCGGCGCCGTCGCCGGAGGAACTGTGGGGGCAGTGCCTTTCGTGGCGTATCTGGTGATGCCTGAAAATAGTAGATATAGCAGGTGGGTGACGACGAAACTAGCAAACGCGGTCTCAGAGCACAATCACAGGCTCTGGCAAAATGGAGACAAACGGCCCAAGCGAATCATCTTGATGCGCCACGGACAAACACACGGCTATTCGCATACTTGCGACTGTCAGGTTGCCGGTCTGCCGGTGTGCGCACTCAAGCCGGAGACTGAGCGGCCTCTCACCGACGAAGGAAAGCTGCAAGCGCTCAAAGCAGGAGTCGCGCTCAAGCATGTAGTAGGGAACGAGACGACGACATTCTTCGTTTCACCCTACAAGAGCTGCAAGCAGACGTTTTCGTACGTGTCAGGATCTTTCACCAACCTCTCCAGCTGTCAGTACGTTGAAGATCCTAGGCTTCGGAACCAGGATTTTGGCGATTGGCATCTCAATACGGCGCCAGAAAAGGTAGAAGAGTTTCGCAGAGAGAGCGAGCGTATTGGATCGTTCTATTATCGATGGCCTCACGGAGAGTCAGCTGCTGATGTGTTCGACCGAGTGAGCTCTTTTCTGGAGACATTGTATAGAAAGTGGAAACACGAGGACCGGCCGGATAACTTCGTTGTCATCACCCACTCCGTCGTAATCGGCACCATGCTAGCTCGATGGTTTCACTGGGATGTGGAGACTTTTCACCGCCTTGAAAAATTCAAAAACGGGCAGCTTGCGGTCTTAGAGAAACAGACAGATGGGTCGTACCGTCTTGTCACTCCGCTTCCGTGCCGGCCTCCAGTCCCAGAAGGAGTCAAGTTTCTAGCGTCCAATCCTGTGGCATCCCAGGGAAAAGACGACGAAGTAGAGCATGTCAAGCCGTTTTAATCAGAAACGCGCAAAGTTTGGGGACACGGGCGTCTGTGAGAGTGCCGAACTGTTTGGATCTTTTAGCTTTTTTTTGCTGTTAATTTAAAAAAGAAGATTGTTAGATGGCGAACCAGTGCCTTATGTAAGCTTGTCACCGTGAACTCTCGCACGGTATATACAAGTCCAGTCCGGGTGACCGTGGTTCGAGAGAAATTCGAACTTAACCATCTCGTACACGCTTTGCTCCGTTTGTGGAATCTGAAAAGTCTGAACTGGAGTCGCCCCGGCCCCACTAATGTCATACTCAAAGGTTCCTAACAGCTGGGTGTTCAAGACGTCATCATCGCCGCTCAAAGGTCTGCGAAGACCCCATATATTGAAACGGCGAGGCGCGCTGCGGATGTCCAGAGCTATCGATGGCGAGATGTGATCCAACGAAACTGCACTCACTTTTACGCTCTGCACGAGCTTTACAGTCAGATTACAATTTGACGTGGAACATGCCCAGCACTCTCCTGGCGTAGTACCTGGGGTGATGGCTATCTCTGGCGGTCGATAGATTTGAGAGGGCCACTGCCCGAGCCACCGCAGGATGTGTTCTTGTATTGAATTGGTTGATGGCGGCGAGTAGTTTGGGGAAGTGAGCCCGCTCGACCGCACAATCGCACCGCCAAGGGGCCTCAGTGCGTAGTCAGGCCGTCCGATAGTGTCGGCAGCAAACGTGCTCAACTTGTCTTCCACCAAGGCCATCGCTTGCTGGAGGTCAACGAAGCCAGCAAGGTTGGGCAATGCGTTGAATGCAGACAAGGATTTCTTCTCTTTTTCCGACAGTTTCTCAATTTCCCCAGACAGGGAAGAGGCCACCGTCTCTAGGGACAGAAGCTTATCTCGCAGGGACTTGACTTCAGATGAGACTTGCAAAACGCTTCGGTCAAGGGGTTTGGCAAAAGCCGAGTCTACTTGGGCGCCACTCCTTTGAGTTTTCCCATCCTCACTAGCAATATTTGCGCTCAACGTTTTCAAGGCGGGAAACACTTGAGCATCTAATGCCTTCAAATCACGTTGAGTTAAGGGGTGAACTTCAAGCTGAGACTGCGCTTTTTGGAGGCTATCGATCGCAAATCGCAGCTTCCCAACCTCATCCACGTGCCCGGACAACAGCTTGCTCATCTCGTCTTGCACAACAGCTTGCGCGAAGCCTTCAAATATGGCCGGGCTGGCAAACTCTCCAGTGGGTGACGGACTCTTTACCGGGACGCCTACAAGGAGCTGTTGCGTCATCATTCCCAGCAAAATAAAAATACTCGCAAGCCCGATGCTACTTGCAACTGCATTGACCCCTGTGTTCGAAAGCTTACTTGCTGAGAATTCATACCACCTCTCCGTGCCCAAATTGGAGATTCGAGACCATTTTGATTTGACTCCAGAGCAGAATCTTTCGAGGGCATTGCGAAAGGTTCGAGACATCTCCCGGTCTTCCGTACTCGACGACTCATCGGCACCAGTACGCTCGCTAGCAGCTTCGGGGCTCACCTCGCCGCTCTGGCTCTCACTTCCGCCGACGCTCAAAATGTCATCGCCCGCGACTCCGTTGTGACTTTCCCCATTTTGAACTTCAGGCTCCCCGTTCACACTGATCAAGTCGTTCCCTACATCACCGCTCTCGTTCGAAGCCATGCTCAATCGATCTTCCGACAATCTCCTTCGTCGCTTAAGTATCCCCGCCGCTTGTACCACCGTCAGCGAGCTAGCCAGCCCTCGTAAACGCGCCCTGCGGCGAGTATCGTGCGAATGTTCCGGAGAGAGCGGTCGAATATCTTGGCGTTTTTTCGTGGGTGTGATTGGCGATTCTATCTCGTTCATTTATATGCCCGTCTCGAGATTGCTCTATCCTCAATAAGTTTACCCGCTGACAGCCTCGGCCGATTCTCATTCAGAAACCCTCTTGCCAGCCACAATCGTTCGCTGTTCTCTGCAAATGAAGTCAACACATACGCAGATCTCCTCCAACCTTTCCAATGTCCAGACTTCAAAAGCTTTATCTGCAATCTGCAATTCCCAATTCCCAATCTTCAATCTGCAATCTCCAAATTCCCAATCTGCAATCTGCAATCTGCAATCTGCAATTCTCAATCTCCAATCTCCAGCCTGCAAACTGCAATCTCCAAAGTCCAAATTCCAAATATCAATCTCCAAATTCCAATCTCCAAAATCCAATTTCTGATCGCTATCCAACCTTCGCCTCGTAGCCCATATGCTCTCGGATCGCACAGCCCGCCGCTCACAAGGCCGTCAATTAGTCCGAGTTCCACCCGCAGTAAGCCTGCGTACGCCGCAGTACGCGCCTCCTATTTTGCGATGTACGAGCGACGCCCACGCGATGTGCACTTCTTGTGAGAGAGACCTGCGCTTTCGAGCGGAGTGAGGCTCATATGATTTAGATAGGGCATAATATAGGAGTTGCTCTCGTTTTATTTTGAACGAGAGAAGTCTATGTGCGAATTTTGTGAGTACTGTTCTCTTACCGTTTCCAATGAAAGGAACAAAATTTCGTTTCTCTGACAGTGCCATCACAACACAGGAATCCGCCGCGCTAGAAAACCATAAAACTCTCTATAGCAAATTGACCTCTACGCGTCCACATATCTAGATGGTTAGCACTGGCATGGTCCTCGAGGACACCCTCTCCGCACATTAGCGTATACTCTGACGGGCCGCTAACACCGTGGCCGCGCTAGGAGTCGGACGCCCGGAAGTGTAGCAGTCCACTGGCAAGGCGTTACAAGCGTTACAGCCTTACAAGCGTTACAGCGTTACAGCGTTCGGCGTCCTCGCCGTCCTCGCCGTTGCAAGTGTTCCAGAAAGAGAGAGAGAAATAGAAAGAGAGAAATAGAAAGACAAAAAGAGAAAGACAGAAAGAGAAAGACAGAAAGAGAAAGAGAGAGAGAAAAGAGAGAAAGAGAGAGAGTGAAAGAGAGAAAGAGTAAGAGAGAGAGAGAAAGAGAAAGACAGAAAGAGAAAGAGAAAGAGAGAGTGAAAGTGAAAGTGAAAGATAAAGATAAAGAGAAAGAGAAAGAGAGAAAGAGAAAGATAAAGACAGAAATAGAAAGAGAGAGAGAAATAGAGAGAGAAAAAGAGACAAAGAGAAAGAGAGAGATGCAAACTCATAGACGCTCTCGCCCGCGGTATATGCTTGTCTTACTGCCGGCGTGCTTGCTGTGTTTATCACTTGTGTTCACCTTCCAGCTGCAGCGCAGCTTGGCGCAGCACACTCCGGTTCTCTCTCCATCAAAGGGCTCCGTCGGGAATCACAATCACAATCACAATCACAATCACAATCATGATCACAATCAAAAAGGCGAAGTTGAAGTAGAAGCGGAATTGGGAGCAGGAGATGTGGCTGAGGACAAGTCGCTGCGTGGAGCTGTGAGCGGCAAGGAGCGGATAGATGAGAGCAAGGCGGACTGGTGGAAAGAGTCAGAGTTGAATCGGTGCGAATGGATTCGGAGGACGATGGAGAGGAATGATGCCATTGGAGATCCGCTACCGGAGCCTGGGAAGGCCCGCAATGGAGTTGTGTTCTGGCTCAAGAGACCGGTGCTGCACACGTTGGACGAGAATTCGGGGCAGGAGATTATGATATTGAAGTATAATATTTACAACAAGGACCCAAAGTGGACGCAGCACACGGATAAGTTCACCAACACAGTCAAAGTGCTGATCAAGAGCGCGGGGCAAAAATTGTTCCCCAAGTTGTTTGCGTTCTGCGAGAGTATCGAAGGGTTTCATTATATTGCGGTCGAATACATTGACTATGACGTGGACAAGTTACCTGTTCCACAGTCTTTGAGTCAGTGTGTAGATCGTGCCAAGGCCGCGACACAGTTGTTTGCCACGCTGGACGATGAGATGCATCTGTTCTTGGCCGATTTCAAACCTGGTCAGTGGATGGCGCGCCAGGATGGATCTCTGGTGCTGCAAGATGTTGACGACATTGTCGCGCCTGGATCTCCGGTCCCGTACAACGATCAGGTAGAGTGGCACCAAGGTCGAATTTTCTCCAAGTATCGCGGACAGAGCAAAAATGAGCTTCAGCGGATTTGGAACGAGAAAGTGTTCCCCAATGGCAAATACAACATTCGCTACGACGTGATGTGCTTACCACTTCTCTGGGATAACCTTGGGTTCCGGTGGGAGAGGGACTGCAATCTCACCCCTGAATTTAAAGCCTGCCGCAAGCGATTGGAAGCGTGGACAATCACATTGGAAGAGGACTGGCCCTCACCAAAACAGGTGATCAGTGCCCTCGATGAATGCCTTCAAACGGGATCCTTCATCAAAACTATTCGCCCTCCTGCGCCTTGGCGCGACGGCGTTTTGTGAAGCGTCCTTCCTCGTACCCAATTCCTGTTGGAGATGTGTACATGTACGTGTCGGAGTGTTTCTCAGCAAAACAATTCGACCATGGTGCATCCTGTGTTCTGTCACACTTTTTGAACGTATGCTTGAGGAAGGAACAGTATTGGCTACTTGCCGTACATTTTCTGTTAGAAGCACAACCTTTTTACCAACGACGAAGACAAAACAAGATGAGGTGAAGGTTTATAGTAAAGCCAAAAAACTTTTGTCTGGACTAGTATTCATTCTGGTGCTTGTAAAGGCTGCACCGACCCATTTACCACCTTTCTAAATCATTCATTTGCAATCCTCTCAATGTTCGCCATAGTCTGCAGCTTTGCGATTAATTCGGTCAGTTCCATTCCGACGGATAGTGAACCGCATGCTGATTCCGAAGCGGCATCTTCCTCTTCCTCGTCCCACGAGTCCCAGTCGCAGTCCTCGTCTTTGTTATCATTCTCAGACTCGGTATCCCCACACTTCGCTGTAGGCAACGTCGATGGGGGCTTTGGAGCAGCTGCAGAGTGTGAGAAGCTAGTTTCAGGATCGAGCTTTTTAAGAATCTTGGAGGGCAGGTCGGAATCTCGACCACCTTCCGCAACGTCTACCACTAGTTGCGACAAACGAACCAGTAAAAGTTGGTCATCTTTAGATGTTTTCTCAATGGCGTCTTCAAGCGCTTGCATGACCAGCTCAGGAGCACCTTTTAGTTCGAGTGTGCGCAACAACTCTTGCAACGCGTCTGCCACAAAGAGCTTTTCCACGGCATCGGAGCTCTGCTGAAGCGTATAAATCAAGAAAGAGGCAATGTGAATCTTTCCCAGTCCGAAAGGTTCTTTCGCACACACCTGCTTTGCTGTGTGAACCAAGAGCTGCGTGATTTGCTGAAAGCGGATCGAGGCTTTCTTTGATAGCCCTAGGCGATCAGAGTGAGCAAGAGCCTGCCCATGTGAGAGCGACCGTTGCGTCTCTTGCTTGTGCTCATTGTTTCCATAAGAAGTGGCATCTTGCATTTGCAAAGCAGTGCTGAGACTTTCTGGCAAACTCATCAAAATCTGGCTTGAGTAGCTAGGAATCGATTGCCGCTGCTCGTGTGCAAGTTCAGACAGGCTGCAAAGAAAATTTCCGACCAATTCTGATGGTTGAAACGTTGCTGGCAAAGTGCCGAGCTCGGGCACTTCATTAGCAATGGCTTTGCAATACACCGTGGCATCGACGATGTCGCTGAGGACTTTCGAAACGAGAACCGTCTTTTCGCATCCTTGTGGTTGATAGGACAGGGCAAGCCGCGCGACCACTTGAGTCGCGCGTCGCATCAGCGGCAATGAGCCCGGCATATCTTTCCAAATTTGTGGGTTTTGAGTCGCAGCGTTGAACATTTGCTTCGCAAAGCAGCACGCGCTGGCTGCTGGAACATGGGGATAAAGCTCGCTCAAGTTGGCCGAATCAAATGGGTTGGCGGAATTCCAGGGGTGTACCAGAGGAGACATATCACTACTCTCCACGATGCTCCAAATGCGGTAGAGGGCGCCATGTGCATACTTGGCACAAGCGTCTACAAGCACAGGAAAGACCTGCTGAGACATTCTGAGCAGCTCGAACTGAGTGCCGCAATGCTTTGGATTAATCGCTTTGAAGAGCAGGACAAAGGTCTGTTCTAATCCAAACACTGGACGAGATGTCAAAGCTTCCGTTTGCGCGAGCTTGACCAGTTGTTGAAGTAGCAGCTCGTATACGAAGAGCTTGCCCTCTTCGACTAGCCACCGGGTTTCAGGGGCCGAAGGCTTTGTGTAAGCCAGAAGAGCGCGCAATTCGCCTTGCAGCACTTGGCACGTGTCCTGATAATCAGAAAGGTGCCGAGTCTTGCTCTGAATCGAACACGCAATGACTTGACTGCAAGCTTGTCTTACAGTAGACGCCTCGTGGCCGAGATGTGAGTACAGGGCTCTGTGGTCCACGGCTGAGACGCTCTCGGAATTTCGCTGCTGCTTATGCAAGCACGACTCGATCGTTGAGAGTAAGCCTTCCAGGTGGAATGCCGTCTTTGCTCCCGTATTTTTGCTTGCCTCAAGGGTCATCTGAGACAGAAGCGCACCATTTCTGTCCATTCCTTCCGCTACCATCTGAAGCACCAGTGCCTTGGCTCTTTCCCGGACGGACACCTGCTCGTGCGCAAGAAATGTTGTCGCGGTCGACCTCAAAAGCTGCAAGAATTGTTCCTTTCGGCTTGATGGAAACGCAGCGAGAATGGCTTCGAATCCGATCAGCGCTCCTTCCTGCCTCTTCCACCTGTTCGAGTCCACCTCTAGTTCGCTGAGTTCAGCATGCAGCTTTGATAGTATATCGCTCAGCACGCGCTCGGGGTTGCTCACTTTGCGAAGCACCGGGATACAAAGTTTGGCCGCAATCTTCCGAGTCGCGGACCACACGTCGAACAGCGCAGCGACAACCACTTCTACCAAGCTAGCGCTGGATCTGTTGAAAGAGCAGAGTTGACTCGCGGCGAGCTCAAACGCAATTTTATACGCCCCTTGACGAATATAGGCATCACCCAAAACCGTTGCTCGCTCTGCACATAGTCGAGCTGCGGTCATAAGATCAGCAGAGCAGAGCTTTCCTTTGAATTCCGCACTTGATTTGCCGGCTTGTATGGCTGTCAATAGCTGCGAGCGTTTTTCCCTCGTTGCGTGATCCAGCGAGTTGTGCTCTTCAGATTCTTTATACAATGTGAGCAGCACTGGCCAGAGTGCTCGTGTAGCTTCCGCGTGCGAATCAGCGGTGCAGAGGTTTTCCACGAGCCTCACGCAGTCCCCCATCCCGTTCTCACTGAACAGACAATCCTCGCCAAATTCATCGTCCTCATCGTCTTCTTTCACCTCTTCTTCGTCCTCTCCGACGCCGTGCCGGCGTCCGTCCTCAGATCGGCAGCTAGGCTCGATGGTCTTCTGAAACCGAGAAGAGGTCTGTTCTTTGCTTGGCACCCTGGAATCCCCCTCCACCTCCTCGGCCAGACGCGCTCGAAAGCCTTGTGGCGCAGCAAAGCTCGCGTCGCGCATCTGCCTGGATTTGAATAGGCAATCGTCAGCGTCCAGCGCCCTCCTCCGGCTGATGGAGCCTATTCTGTCGCCGTTGACATCGCCGATGCTGGCCACGTTGCCATTGTCATCGCATGCGTTGCCGACCTGGCTCATCTCGGCGCGTGCTTGTATCGATCGCGATGTGGCGGCGAGTGCTTTTCCGAGACCTAAACTCAAAGCTCAGACTCCAGAGTTCGGGTTGTTGCGTTGAAGGCTCCCGCTTCTATCTCTCGGTGTCTCCCAATGGAATCGCGATTGTCAACTTGCATGCCAGCCACACATAGATAGATAGATAGATGGATGCATGAATAGATGGATGCGACCTCTACTGTGCCCCTGTGGAAAGACATACTCTTCTACACTGCGTAGACAATGCGGACAGGTGTCAGTTGATCAAACGACCATCACGATCACGGACATGGTCAGGGTCATGATGATGGTCTTGGTCAACATCATCGTGCTCGTAGTGCTCGTGGCAGATTTACTTGGTCTTGTTCAACTTGAAAGTGCTGATGTCGAAGGAATGGAAAGGGAGTTTTCGTAGGAGCAAGCGGCAGATTGGCGTGCCGGGACCGAGAAAATTGTCTTGAATCAGTGATGGACGCTCGAGGAAGCCGAGATTGACGGGACGAAGCACGTCCTGTCATCTTGAATTTATGGAACGGCGACCGGTCTGTGTTTACTCGGCGAGCTTATGGCCCAACAGCTATGGCGTTTGGCCGTTGGTTGGTTGAAAGTGTAAAAATAACTTGAAGTATTTCGAATCGTTCGATAGGATTTGCGTCTGAAAAGGTAAAAGAGGAACTGCGAAACACTAGCACTTGTTGCTTATAACGACGAAGTGAAAAGTTCCGAGCCGTTCATTTTCCTGCTGTCATCATCACAGCTTAAAGAGAACAGACAAGAGACGCATCTATCAATCAAAGCCTTCTTCCTTTGCGCGTGCTAAACAAACAGACAAACAAACAGACAAACAAACTCAGCAACATCATCATCCAAATTCCAATAGATCCGTTCACCAGTTCAACCCACTCTTGAAAACTCCCGACAGTCAATTATATTCAGGGCTCAAGTCTTGAATCCTGCCCGCGATGTACAAACTCACAGCAAAGGACTACCACAATCCACTATCACATATGGTAGTAAAACCGCCAAAATTCAAACCACTCTCAGAAACTGTCACGACACTTGCACGGAGTGTTACTCGGGCAGCTAGCGAATAGATTAGCTGTGGGGGTACGCGGTGGTGTCCTCGCGTCGGGGAGACAATAGTTGCACGATATCGGCGAATTAGAAGTACTAGGTTCAAATAGGTCCAACAAATAAGGTGCGCAGAGAGTCGGATTGGACGACGAAAGTTGCTCGCAATAGACGTTTTGGAGTTGGTTGTTGGGCTAAAAGTCATTGTGGAAAGACAGTTTTTGGTGTGTTGTTCTGGGACGATTGCAAGAACTCGGCGAAATGGAAGAGCAATTGGGCGCAGGGTTGGAGCTTGACTTGCTCGAAAGGATGGTGGCGTCTATCGATGGGCAGTGTAGCTATGGCCGATTGATTTGCGGACCATGTACTAGTACTGGACGCCAGCCGATTGAAGAGCCGGTTGGACCCGAGGGGCATTTCGAAACGCTTGCATTTGTGAGAGTCGGATCAATGACTCTGCATCCGCTGAAAGATGCGATCTGTGGGGAGGATTTTTTTATCGTCTTTGGTGTGGATGAGGAGATCATGAGGCAGGTTGGAAGCGAAAAATTGGAGGATTTCTTGAATATCATGGTCATGGAGCGCATGGATGCTGGCAGTGAATGTGCTCAGCTCGTAGCCGTGGTGTCTGCGCATGAGTCGAAGGTCATCTCGAGGAGCTCCAGTCAGACCGAGAGCTCCGGTGATCTGGTTGCAATGGTGGAGGATCTGGCAGGAAAGTCACGCGTGCTCACTTCCAACATGGTGGCATACGGTAGCTCAAGCGATGGAAAACGACTTCTGGCTCTTTTGAGCACGAAAATACTGGCCTCCGACAACGAAGCCATTGCTTGCCTTGCAGAAACTCCTATCCTCGTTGCAACCAACGAAGGTGGGTACGTTGGACAAGTCTACAACAAAGAGGCAAATACGTACACGCTGCTCAGCTTTGATCGTGCGCTTTGTTCGACTTCCAGTGAGCTGGATGTTTTGTCGGCAAAATTTGCACAACAGGATAGCAAGCATTCATTCACCCAGAGACACTATAAAGCTTGCTATGAACTGCTTGGCTCACCATCAGAATACGGCAGCTGCGTGAGCTTGTCTACAGAGTGGAAAGGGCAGCGAAATGCAAACGTGAGGCTGCTAGCTGCACCGAGTCTGCTTCCAGAAAAGGCACTACTTTGTGTGAGAGGTTCGCGTTTAAAGTTTCGCGCTCCTGCATCCTCGAACGAAAATGAGCATCTGCTTGGGGGCGGATTGGATGAGGACAGCACTCTGACGAGCTCCATCGCCCCTGATAAGGCACTTCAGATCGTACATCACTTGACGCTCTTGTCCGCAACAGTTCATTTCAGTCTTTCAAGTTATTCGGTCGACGCACGCTGGAAAATGCACGTCCTCGAGTTTATCGGCTCAGCGACGAATGGATCGATGTTTTCCAGCGCCCAAACCGCGGCAGCTGCGGAGGAAGAAAAGCTCCTCCTTGATTCCCACGATTATGACTTTACCCTTGCCGAGATCAACAACTCCAAGTCGCTTTTTGCAGGGAGGTCAGATCTGGACTTTACGGAGCATTTTTGGCAAGAAGTAGTGGTTTGCGCGAGGTCATTCGAGCAAGTTCTCTTCGCGCTACAAGCCCTTGTTGAGGCACTGCGGACCGACAACCTTCTTCCTTATATTCACAAAACAAACAACACCCTGTTGGGCTCCATGTGCAGACAGGCAATTCAGCAGCACATGGCGCCAGGCAAGACAGCCGCAGAAGGCTCGAGCACGCTGAACAAATACTTGGAGCTAATATCTAAAGGAGAGTTTCCACCAGCAGCGCAAAAGGCGATTGCGGAGAATATTGCTCGTCTTGGCGCTTGGAAGTTGGAGAGGGATGTCATGCACTGGTTCGGGCAGATTGGCATCGATGAAGCCGCTCTTTTGCAGGCTCAACCTCGTGCTGCTCGAGTGGAAGCAAAGCAAGGTGATCTCCCGTCCCTCGCTTCGCCGAAGGACTCGCTCGAGCGCCTTACCCTGCTTCGCGACTCTCTCCAAGTTTGCTGGACGGCGATGCGGTTTCGGTGTCCTAGACTCCAGGCGAAGGAGCTCGCCTTGGCGTATCTCCGAGCAGGACTCGCAGGTCCGAAAAGCGAGGATCTAACATTTCTGCTACCAATTCGCTCTCAGTTGCCTTGGGTGAGGGATGATGCAGACGGCACCAACCCGCTTCCTACCCCAAAGTTTTGGCAAGTATCACAGTGCGATGACGAAGGCAATCTCGCTCAAACATCTCGCCTCACGCAGTATGGCCGGTACGAGCTAGCAACCCGCTCGCTCACCGCAGAGGCCTGCAGAAAAGCATTGAGCATGTTTGACAGCAAAGAGTCCATCACCATGATTCAGCGCTTCATCTCGAGGGAGTACAATGGTTCGAAGGTCAACATCGGGAAAGACATCAGCGTCGCGAACCTCGTTGCAAGGCATGTAAAGCTTCAAATGTAATTGTAGTTGAACTCGAGTAAGGGCCAGCGGGGCATCGACGTGCTTTTGTTTCAGTGAAGATGATTCACTCCAACACCTTTTTTTTCTGCCTCGTTCTTGATGAGCCCGGGGCACAAATAGGTGGAGAGGAGGGACGAGAGATGACAAGTAGGGAAGACAAGCACTGATGGAACACGTGCGTCCCCAAATGGGTTTGTTAAAGATGAAAGAACTGTTCGTTCAAAAGGAAGGCTATCTTGAGTTTCGGATGCGGATCTTAAATTACCCTACTGCAGTTCTGCAAAGGCTTGTGGACTGTGAAGAACAATCCACTTGGACTCTGTAATTTGTATAATCTAGGATATTCTGAAATTTGATGTTTTTCTAAACTACAAATCATCTCCATTTCAAACTAAAAACCTAAAATATAGTGCGTTGGCAATTTGCTCATGTGCACTCAGAGAAGGTCATTCCGCCACAAGCGTTGGCCACAATAATGAAAAATACAAGTGCACAAATGCCGCCAATCAGGGCTTTCATTTTGAAGTCATTCCACCACATTTGGTCTTTTAGTCTTCCAGCGCCTGACTTGAACGCGTTGGAGGAGTCCATCAGAGTTTCTGATTGCACCACAAGGTTTTCTAGTTTTTCGCCCCTGTCCAAAACGAGGCTGATATTTTCTTGCATGACGCCCTTCACCTTGTCAAGCCCGCTCTGCACGTCATTCATCTTCGAACCTGCCTCGGAGGAGTAAAACTCGATTTGTCTCCGAATCACCGGCGCGAAGTCAGCATTCATTGTGTACGGCACACTGCTTTCCTTTGCGCGACGTCCGTACTGCTCTTCGAACATCTTGGACAGCTTGTCCAGGAAGGCAAACGGGATGCTCCTGCCAAAATCCAAATCAGCCAGGCACAGATAGATAATCTCGTTCTTCACCACGTAATTGAACGTGTACTTCTCCGCAGTGTACGTCATCTTGGAATCCCTCTCGATCGGGATCTTCTCCAGCAACTCATGCGCCACCTGAGTGAAATTCCCGGAACTCGCACTGTATTCCGCCAGCACTATCGTCCCATGGGACACCAGAGCGTAAAAGATAGGCATTTCTCCTCCTCACTTTCGTGCCTACTAATGCTCAACTCCGCAATATCCTACAGCTCTCTTCGCACAACAACTTCAGCCACCGCCAGCGCTACAAGTATGGACACGCTTAAACTTGCACAGTATTCGGTACTCGAGTACCAACACCACACTCAGTCTCTGTGCAGACGGCGTTACGACCGCGGACCACTCGCCGTTACGCTCGTGCTACGGTAATACACTGACACAGTGATACAGTTAAACTGTGATACAGTGATAGTCCGCCTAGCTCTAAAACGACGAAACGGAACTGTGGGCCGTTACGTAACGGCTCGGCGTTTTGAGAGTGTACTCGAGTAATATCGAGGACGCAAGCTGGGCTAGCCCCAGCTACTGACTTTGTGTAGGGTACAAGTAGGTTGAACTCCCACTCGTGCGCTAACGCTTCCGGTACGCTCTCACTGTTATGGAAATTGGTATCGTTGCTTGTAGGATGTTAGGAGTGGCTTATAGAAA
This sequence comes from Parietichytrium sp. I65-24A, assembly GCA_012862575.1. Classification (NCBI taxonomy): domain Eukaryota; class Bigyra; order Thraustochytrida; family Thraustochytriidae; genus Parietichytrium; species Parietichytrium sp. I65-24A. Next base: position 825,740 of record BLSF01000004.1, read on the forward strand.
GAGTTAGCTTCAGCACAATCGTATTCTAATCTTTTTATTATGCGCAAGAGTAGGTACGCATCTCTTCTTTTTCCTACCCTTTTGGTAGGACTGGCGTATTATGAAACCTTACCATTTCCATGAACTAACATGCATAAGCTTTACTGCTAATATAGTAGTAATGAGTCATTATCACTGAGGGCACCGTGGCTTAAAAAAGGAGCTCTTAGTACCAAAGAGAAAAGTCTGAAATCTGTCAGAGTCGACGTATTTGTTGGATTTATCCTCGATTGACGCTCTGACATCGGCAGGCTCGAGTATCCCAAAGTGGATCGACGGATGTATGTATGTTGCTGTGCAATTGTAAACTTGTAAACTGTAAAGTGTGAACTTGTACAATCGTAACACTGCGAAGGAGACGCGCTCACTCGAAAGAAGCTCGTGAGCTCATGGATGTGGGCGCAGGTTGTGTGCAAATGAATGAAAGTCGTTGAGACAAGTTCTTCAAAAGTAGTTTCTGAATTTTAGCGTGGAGATCCGAACGTTTGGTGAGCATATGAAGCGAGATATCTGCTACACAAGTGTAAAAGAATGGAAAGCGTCCGCACGGGGGGCTCGTGAATCATATGCAACGTGAGTTACTGAAGGCTTTATTACCAAATGTTGACGAAGATTCCAAGCGTATTTGAGTTCTCAAAATATGAAAGTGGCGGTGAAACAATTTGCCTAAGGCTCTGAGGGCTTTGAAAATTAGAATCGCAAACAGCTACGCGCTATTGCGAGGCTTGAAGGGTTCGTTTCAGCGCCATTGGAACCTGTCGGAACCTGTTGAGGTTGGCGGGATCCAACGCGTGCGTTTGATTAGGATTTCAAGTTGACGGATCGCTCAACCAGCGACTTGCTTGCAAAACGGCTTGGGGGATTGGTGCCCAGGAACAGAGCGAGAGAGTACACCTCCAAAAACATCTCGCATGAGGCACAGTTTCAATGTCAAGGAGTGCAGATTTTAGCTCATCTCCCTTCTCAGATGAGAAACTTTGCGTGGGTCCTTGCGCATGGTTCGCTTGCAGCTGAAAGACACCGCCACTGATGACATAGCCTGCGTAGGTTCGAGTCCTCAAACCTATACTTCTTACACTCACCATCACTCACCGTCGGCTAAAAAAAAAGAAAACCAGCGTCAACCCTCGTCACAGAGTCGCCACTGTGACGTGCATCATTATCTTGCGTCACACTCAGTTGACGTACCGGTAGATACCGGTAGTACCGGTACCGGTGTGTAGTACTGATAAGTACTGGTACTCGAGTACAAGTAAAAATTGAACGACGGACAGAAAAGGCTCTCATCGTAGTCGGCGTGTCGATGTATGTCGATGGCATCGACATTTCGCTGTCAGTGTCTTCACTGCTGGCAACGTTCCGAGTCAGGTTGCTTTTCAAAGAAGACAACAAACAAACAAACAAACAAAGTAAATAAGTAAGGAAGTAAGAAAGAAAATAAATAAGCTGAATAGTCATTGGTCTTTCATCTTCATCTTCTTTTTTGACAAGTCTTCTTCATCTTCTCCTGCGTTGCAAGGTACTGACTGTGAGTCCTCGAATTCTTTCCCAGTTGACCCAGTTGTCACAGTCCATCCAATGAACATTCACGGTCAGTACAGTTTTCCATGAAAAATTGAGCGCACCCAAGGCCATGTGGATGATAGAGATGATCGAAGAAACAGTGAAACTCAGAGATGAGAGACAGGGCCACAACGCAACGACCGTTTGCACTGAACGGCCACGAACGAAAAGGCTTCCCAAATAATGTGAACAATCAATCAACACAAATAACGAACATAAACATTTGAACCAAAGTCAAAACAAAACAAACTTTCTCTATCTACTTATTTTCGCACGGATTTCGTTTGCGCTCATTGCTCCCCTCCACTCGAAGCCGGACGGCTAACCCCATCTACCATCAACACTAGAAACCCCAGTGTAAATTGGCTCACAGCGAGGGAGCAGAGGTGCGGGGACAGCGCGTACGTAGGTAAGTGTGGGGACCATTTTGCGATGCGCAGGCGAGGTGCGTGGGACGAATCTGGGACACTGGGACGCTGGGACGCTGGGAGGGAGGGGCGCAGGGGACTGGATATTGGGATCGGAGATTGGGGACTTGGGAAGGTGTAGGAGTGAAGGAAGGGCTTTGTTGAAGGATAGATTCTTTGCGTTCCGGGAAAGGTTGTTAATGCGATGGGCTGTTTGGTTAACTCTAGTTTGTCGTTTTGAATCATGTTCCAGCAAGTTTCAAGTTTGAGACGAATTGAAATCAGAGAGGGGTGGGTTTGCTGTTCGAAACTTGGCAGTGGAAAGCGGAAGGGAAAGTGCGCTTGGTTTGCATTGGCTTTCTCGGGTTCATTCATCGGATCGAGGAGAGGATTCCAACAAGTGTTTCAAGCGTGGAATCGAGTTGGGTGTATGCTCGCTGGGCACGCAGTCGGGCCGAGCAGTGCGCGGTGACGATAGATGCTTGGAGGATTGCGTGGGCTCGTCGGTCGACGGGTAGGGCTTTTCGCTCGCCATAGCTCCGGCGCAGCAGGGTATTCCACATCTCGAAGGAGCGCAGGTCACGGGAAAAAGATGGCGCATTTGGCGGATGAAGAGGACGAGTACAAGAATATCGATGCCAGCGGGGAAACCTTTGTTGTGGACGATTTCTCTCTGGAGAGCGGCGCGAGGCTGGAGGATGTCCACGTGCGATACAAAACGTTTGGGAAGCTGAACGAGGCTCGCGATAATTGCTTGGTCGTGTGCCATGCTCTGACCGGAAATGCCTCCTTGGACTCTTGGTGGGGAAGCATGCTTGGGAAGGGCAAGCTCTTTGATGACTCCAAAATGTTCATTGTGTGCGCCAATATTCTGGGGTCGTGCTATGGCACGTGCGGACCAACGTCCATCAACCCAGAGACGGGGACGAAATACGGTGCCGATTTTCCGGATGTCACAGTGCGTGACTCGGTGAATCTTCACATTAAATTGGTCCGCGAGCATTTGCAGGTCAACAAGGTGGCTTGCGTCATTGGTGGCTCGCTTGGTGGAATGCAAACCCTCGAGTGGGCGTGCCTCGGTGGGCCCGAATTTGTTGGATCTATCTTGCCAATGTGCTGCGGTGCGTACCATCATCCTTGGCAAATTGGCATCTCTGAGGCGCAGCGCATGGCTATATACTCTGATCCGAACTGGAAGAACGGGTCTTATCTCAATTATTCGAGTGACCCTCCCCTTGCTGGTTTGAGCGTAGCGCGCGCCATTGCCATGATTACTTATCGCTCTCACGCCGGCTACAATCGAAAATTCGCGCGTGAAATCGTGCAAGGTGAGGAGGCGGGCAACGGACAGCGAAATTACTTTCAGGTCGAGCGCTACCTGAGGCACCAGGGAGCAAAGTTTGGCTCACGCTTCGACCCACTCTCGTACGTCAAAGTAACTCGCATGATGGATACCCACGATCTTGGCCGCGGCCGCACTGGTGGAGTTGTGAAAACCCTGGAGGAGATCACTCAGCCAACTCTGATCATATCAGTAAGCAGTGACGCCCTTTACCCACCAAGTGAACAAGAGTTCTTGCACAAACATATCCGAAACTCAAAGCTCTTTATAATCGACTCGGATCACGGCCACGACGGGTTTCTCTTGGACCAGGACGCGATCATGAAAGTAGCCACCGAGTTTCTCCAGCAGAATGTTTACTCCAAGTTGGAAAACTGCACAGCTCAGACTGCTCCGTCTGACATCCCCGCGAGGCTGTAATTTGTCCGAGTATATGCGCATTGACGCAACGTGCTGCTGCGGATTCGAAGAAATACTTGGCGCCTGAGTTTGTTTTGTTTTGTTTATCCCGTCGTTTTAGCGCCCTGAAGCACCGAGCTATCATTATCTCCTAGGTTTCCTGGGGAATGGATCATGACGCCAATGGTTGTTGCACCTAAAGCCGTGCCGACTCGTTGCTCTTCGAAAAGACGCAGAGGCGAAGTTAAAGGCCCACGTTGTTGTGGCTGCCTTACCACACAACGTTCTATTGAGTCATCCCATATACCAGGACCCAACATACAAGAATACTGATAAAAAAAGAGGTGCAAGCCTATTTATACTCCCCCCCCTTCAGAGAGTCAATTGATCATGCGAGCGGACATCACGCTAAAGTCGAAGGACTGACAACACAATAACATTTTTCAGACTTTTTACTTGAAAAAAGATCGAAAATATATACACAAGAGACTAACCTGTCACGCGGGAAGGAAAAGACTAACTCTTCGGAAGGGGTTGCTTGCCTATCCATAGATGCCATCCGTATTGAGAGGGCCCGTCAGAATTTGAATCTTCGGATATCGCCGTTGCAAACTATCTAGCACGGCCTTGTCCAAAGGACATCCACGGACATTGATGGACTCTAAATTGGGCAGCTGTAAAGCTTTGGCTACCCCAGCCACTGTAACTCGTTGACATCCGTATATGTTTAAACATGTCAATTGGCTCAAGGAGTTGGAGATTTGCGCAAGGCTGTCGTCGGTGATACTTGTCGCAGCTAAATTGAGATTGTTGAGTTCGTGGAGTTGGCAAATCGACTCCATTCCGTCATCAGAAACTTTCCTGCAACCCCCCAAGCCGAGGTTCCTCAAGAACTTGCACGGACGAAGAGCATTCAAGTCCTCATTCCACAAGTCGTCCAAGTTCCTGATCCTAAGGGAGCTCAAGTGCCTGCAGCGGCTTATAAAGTTCATGAGCTCTTGCTTCTCCGAGAAGGTGCTGATGCAGGCAAATTCGCCGTTCACCCTTATACCACGGACGTGCAAAGTCGCTGCCTGATACCACTCCTTGCTAACGAGTCGCGCGGTCCCAACCCAGCGCCCTTTGTACTGTAGTATACGATAAACGATGTCAAGTGGTAGGAGCTGCAGCTGCCGCAGCCAACTGCTCTCTGCCTGCGACAACTGTTTGTTTGCTACTTGGTTAGAAGTTGCGGGAATGGGAGGAGAAAGCATATGGGTTCCGTTTGTGCTGCTGTGCAACGACACGAGGTGTCGAAGCTGAGGAATTGCCAATTGGAAATAGGCCCGCTCCGAGGAGCTCAAGGTGACATTCCCGGAGGACCACTTGGCATTCAGATATGTGCCCGGTTTGTTTTTGTACTCTAGCGTGACGATGTCGCCCATCAGCAGATAATCTTGGTCCTCCTCTTGGTCCTCTCCTGATTTCATCGCATTCCGCGCGTTTTCCGGAATGACCTCCTCGGATGTCTCCGAGGCTGGGATCTGCACCTCTACAAATGACGATCGCCTACTCTCTCGTGAGAGCCGCCCAGCAGCGACAACTTGAGGGGTGACCCCGCTTATTACGGAGCTTTGCTCCGGCGCCAGCGTCGCTGGACTCGAGCTCTGCATCACGTCCGGGTCAGCAATTTCAACCGCTGTGCTAAAAGCGGAAGAAAGGTTGGGATTCTCCTCACCTTCGTTTTCGCCCATGCTTTCATCTTCACTCAACGAGTGGACGCTGCTTGCCGAGCTCATCGCACCGTTGTCTTCCGAGTCAAACGCTTCATCGTTTCCAACAGCCGTGAGGGGAGCGCTCTCAACAGTCTGGATTTGAGACGCCCGGCGAAGTTGCAGCATCGAAGGTGTTGATGGGCGACGAACTAGTGTGGGTTCGAGATTCTGGAAAGTGGACGATGTCGGGGGCGGTGTTCTCGCCCCCCGTCGAAGATCCGCAGCGAGATCATCGCTCGACGCGCGTCTGGATTTGAAGGGAAATCGAAGTTTACGGAATGAAAGCGTCCTGGTGAATCCTGAAGATCCATGTAGGGATCGCTTGTGTGAACGCTCGACTCGTCGAACGATAAATTCAAACTCTTCCGCGTTCTCTAGATTGTTTGCCTCCCCGTCGTACGTGAGTTTTTTCGCATTTTTTCCTTTTCCAGGGCACAAGTACTGGCCACCGTTACGAATGTTTGCGTATATTGTAACGACTGCTCCGTTGCGAACTTTGACGAGCTCGGCGTCTCCACGCAGGTTTATCTGCTTGCCGCCCTGTGCGTGGAACGTCATGAGCGAAGTCGCGTGAATGGTCGAGCCTACTACGCATGCGCCAGTATCATCTGCGTACATATACTTGTTGGTTCCATCGCCTTTCAAGAAGAACGTGGAGGCGTACGCTAGCGGTTTCCCGAGACCTCTCTCTTCCTGTGATTCTGGTGCCGGAGCTTCTCCGTCGAGCCGCCCGTCTGCATCATTCGCCCATTTGCTTTCCTCGGCGGGATGAGGCAGACTCCCGAGCTTATTTCCCATGAGCACGCGGCCAGCGACCTCCTTTCTCCCGTGAGGCACCTCGAAATCGATCAATCAATCAATCAATCAATCAAATGAATCAATCAACCAACCAATCAATCAATCAATCAAATGAATCAATCAACCAATCAACCAATCAATCAAATGAATCAATCAATCAATCAACCAACCAACCAACCCACCAATCAATCAATCAATCAATCAATCAATCAATCAATCAATCAATCAATCCCAGCACAGTAGATCACCTCGCACAGGACAGGCCCAAACGAAACCGAATCTCCTGCAAGTCCCCAATACTTTCTGCTACTGCAAGTCCAGAATCTCCACGACCAAAGTACACCTCTCCACTGACGCACACCACCGCGTCAACAAATGCAAACGATAGTATTCACAAACATGCACGCATACACCCCATACACCTCATACACCCCACTTGCAACCAACTCTGTCTTCTCCTTGCCCACCGCCCAAAGCGCCTATCCCCACCGCAACTTGTCTCTCTCTCTCCCCCTCACCTGCCGCCCGGACGCTACCCGCAGCTACTGACTGCGCCTAACCGCGAGTACGCCGCGTACACTTTCTCCTTCCTTCTCCCGGTCCAGTTCCCCCTTTCTCCCGCTGTTTTGGGTTGTCGAGAGGTCGTTTGCGCTAGGGTTCGACTAGTCTTTCGGATAGCAATCCAAGAATCGGGACTTGTCCTGTGGGGTAGCAGTGCTTAGCGGCACCAGTAAGGTGCATGGTTCTACCAAAGTATTAAGTAATTGTGATTAGACGATTACGCAAAGTTAGTAGCAATTTCTACATGGCTGTGGTCTTAGTGGGGGATTATTAGCTTTATGAATATGTAGCTGGCTATCGTGTGTGGGGGATCTAGAGAGTATGGTAGGAGGCAATAGGTGGGTAGAAGAGGGAGAAGGGTATTATGGTCACGACTGCGAGCAAGTTTTCACGGGTTTTGCTGTTCTGCTTTTGCAAAAGAGTTCGGAGTACAGTGAATTCTGAAATCTGAATTTCTCAGAGCTTTTAATGAAGACTTGCTTCACTGTCCGCCAATGAAAAGCTCACGTGTTGATTGATTGAAATGAGTCAAACGACGCACCGCGAATGAACCGAACAATTCAATGAGCAAACAGATTAAGGTGGTTCATTTGCTTGTGTTCGCACATCTTTGGACCATGAGTACTAAGTAATAGGACTCTGCTCTCTCTACCTAAGATTATCACTCTATCGATCAGTTCATCAGTCTACTTGGAAGAGTGAAATGAGAGAGAGTGGGGAGCGTGGCACATCTTTCTCGATCAAAGTTCGTTTCTTTCACTCGCTCACTCACCCACTCGGAAAATGCAATTTTCTACCTGAGTAGCAAGCTACCCATAGCCTAACTGCCTCACATAGATCTTTGATAAAGGGCTTCCTACTACACAGAGCCAAATCTGGCTAGTCTTCAGCTGTGCAAGTTTGCATAGCTAGCTTCTAGGCAAGAAGGCTTTGTGGACCCTACCCCACCTGCTATATGCTGGCTAAGAAGCTCGTTTGGATGTCCAGAGTTGAGTGATTTGCTGTAGGATACGGTATAGATCTACTAGCCTTGGTTTTGTTGTGGGGTGCGCAGGCTTACTTCTCACGCATACAACAATACCTTATTAGTAGATTAGTAGATTAGTAGCACAGCAATATGCACAAGTTGAAAAACGTTCCGCGCAAAACTCAACGAACAGCTCTGTATTCATCCCCAAGAACAGATCCTTGTTCTCCTGCAAGTTCGCTTGCCTGCCGAGCCACTATCCAACACGCTCTCCCCGCGCGGACAGGGCGGGGTGTCCTCGGTACGAAATCTCAAAACAGTAACCAAAACAAAAATGACGGGGAAAAGCGTCCCACCCGTCCCACCCGTGAGCGAGGCGCTGGCGCGGTGGTCCGCGCTGGCGAGCACGGCCTGCCTGGCGCGTCCCGCGTGCCTGTCCGCGCTGAGGGACTCTGTGCTGCGCGAGACTGGGGTGCGCGTGGAGTGGTGGGCGCGGGGGAATAGGCGCGTACGCAGAGTGTCCCCGCAGAGCGACGCGACGGGGCGCAGCACAACATGGAGGGGGACAGCGGGCGCCTTGCAGGAGAGTTTTTTGAATGTGGATGAGAATGAGAATGAGAATTTGAATGTGGATGTGAATGAGAATTTCAATGTGGATGAGAATGAGAATGAGAATGAGAATGAGAATGAGAATGAGAACGAGGAGGTGAATGAGAATGAGAACGAGGAGGTGAATAAGAATGTGCATGAGAATGAGGAGGTGAATAAGAATGTGGATGAGAATGAGAATGAGAATGAGAATGAGAATGAGAATGAGAATGAGAACGAGGAGGTGAATAAGAATGTGCATGAGAATGAGGAGGTGAATAAGAATGTGGATGAGAATGAGAAGGAGAATATGGCTGTGAATGTGAATGAGAACGAGAATGAGAACGAGAATGAGAATGAGGAGCTGAATATGAACGCAGAGCTGGATGCAGAGAATGTTCTGGTGCTTGTGTCGTCTCAGGATCAGGATCAGGACGATGCGATTGCATCTCGGGAAGATGTGCTGCGGAGCGCTGGGTTGCAGATGGGCGATCTGAGCGAGTTTGTTGCGGCGGTGGTAGATGCTGGTGTGCCTGAGCGCGAGGTTGATGTGGTTTTCTGGGCACCGAATAAAGGAAGCGCCGCCACGTTTGCGGCCGCGCGAGAGCTGTTGGTGCTGGGCGGGAATCGAGCGGTGTGGGTGAAAGCATACTCGGAGCGCGATGCACGGCGAGCAGTCAACAAAAGTGCAGTCATGTTCCAGCCGGTACTAAAAGCCGCAAACTGGACGGTGGAGGATGATTGGGTACGAGTTTGCGCGGAAACAGCGCTGTTTTCGGGATTGGTCCCATCTCATGGTGTACTCTGCGTTTCCTTGCCAGGGCGGCTTGGTTGCGAACCTCAGTTTCCATCTCACACGAATGTGCAAGCGTTTCCAAGCGCAGTTTGGCCAGGTCCCCCTCTTAGAGAAGGTTGGCAGAATGAAAGCCTGGGCTTGCACTGGAACTGCCGGCCTTGGATAGAAGATCTGGAACGAAGAGAGCTTGCTGAAACTTCTACCGTGGTTTTGGGCTCCGTCCTCTCCGTCCTGCTTGCTCTCGCTTTGGTCGTAATTGGGTATCTCGTCTGTCGTCAGCGACATGGTCGGGGCTCGCGGTCTACGGGAAGAGCGCGGTTTCCGATGGAATCGTCAAGCGGATCTGACACCGATTCCGAAGCTGAGGAGGACCTGGAAGCTTCGAATAGAAAGAAACGATCTGCAGTGCCCGAACGACCCGGCGACCATCTTTCGCATCACAAGATATCGCCTAGGAAGCGGTCTAATGATGTCTTTGGCATCGACCTTTCGAAGCTTCAATTTGGCACCCTGATTGGCCAGGGAGCCAACGGCCGTGTCTTTAGAGCAACTTACATGGGAACGGATGTGGCGGTGAAGGAGGTGACGCCATTGACACCGGCAGATGCCAGCCACAAGGACTTTTTGACGGAGTTGGAGGCCCTCAGAAGGTTACGCCATCCTCACATTGTTGAGCTGTATGGTGCGGCAGTGCTCCAGAGTCCTGATGGCATGGGAAGGGTCCGCTATCTCCTAGTGACTGAATTGGCCCCCTGCAGCCTTCGCGACGTTCTTGATTCTGACGATACGCTTACCCTTATGCAAACCCTCCGCCTCGCTACTGAGATAGCTCGAGGCGCTGCATTCATTCATTCCATGAGAGCAGTTCATTTTGATATTAAACCCGCAAACATACTTTTAACGGACTCAGGCAGGGTCAAACTATGCGATCTTGGGATCGCAAAGCTGGGGTCCTTTACAGACCAAATCCATGGGACCTTCACAAAGACCGGCGTTCGCGGGACGCCGGCGTATGTCGCCCCAGAAATTTTGCAAGGCACAGCTCCGACGCTGGCATTCAGTGTCGACGTGTATTCCTGGGCGCTTGTATTCTGGGAGATGCTCCACCGTCGCAACCCACATCCGGAGCAATGGACGATGGCAATATTATTCACGAACCTGCTCGAGGGATACCGACCAGAAATTGGCCCGCTGACGCCTGCGCGTCTCCGCCGGCTGCTAATGCAATCATGGTCTCAAAAGCCTGAGAAACGACCCGAGTTTGAGGAAATCCTTGTCGAACTCAGCTGGGCAGAGCAGGAGCTCAAGCATCCTGAGCGTGCATTCCTCTCAACTCACGAGGTACAGGTTTGGCGAGAAAACAGATTCGTAAGCGGGCGCATCAGTCGGAATCGCGGCGACGGCACGTACGAAGTAGTTCTGCTCGAAGGTCTGCCGCGCCCGCACGTGTACCATGCGAGTGAAATTCTGCTCGTGGATGGCGGAGGCGGAGTGGGGGACCGCAAGGAAAAGCTTATAGACGAGATCCTGGATGACACGACGGACCCATCCGTAGCTATGAACTTTCGAGTTGTAAACGATGAAGGTCCTCGCGCCCAGTGGTCGTCGAAGTCCAAATCAAAGAATACAGGGACCTCACCTTCTGCTCGTCCGGACGGCGACGAATTGGTGAGCCCCAACAGCAAAGATGACGCCTCTTCCGTGTCTAGCTCAGACACTGACGAGCTCGTTTCGTCTACCGATGATGCCAGGTCGATAGAAATCGACGGTATTCGAATTGGGGTTCGTGGCATTCTTCGCCCTACGTCCGGAACAGAATCCGATTCAGATTCCGAGGGAGTGGCACCGAAATCCCCCCCGAAATCTGTGCGCGAAGGCCTCGTTATGCTCAATGAGATTGGCCGAGGGGCCAGCGGAAGAGTCAACCGAGCTATTCAGCTGGAAACCTTTCGCTTGGTCGCAGTGAAAACAATACGTCTGCACACTGAAGCGAGTAGAATTCAAGTCGCCAAGGAAATTCGCGCTCTGGACATGTTCATGCGCGGCAGGGACGTCGCCCGAGATGGGCCAGGAACTCTAATAGAGATGTTTGGCGCTTATTACGATCCTGAGGAAGCAAGCGTAAGAATTGTCATGGAGTACATGGATGGCGGCTCGTGCGACGATATGCTGCAGCAATGGGAGCCACCATCAGAGGTGCTGCTAGCCGCCATTGCGAAAGGCGCTCTGAGTTCGTTGCAAGAGCTTCACGCGAGCCATCGTCTACACAGAGATATCAAGCCCGCCAACATCCTCATTGATCGAAAACTAGGTGCCAAACTTTCAGACCTTGGTCTTGCGAGGGACCTCCTCGCAAAGGGCGGGCAAGAGCACGAAAACGACGCCATGGCAGAAACTTTCGTCGGCACCTTGGCGTATATGAGTCCCGAGAGACTGGAAGGAAAAGCTTACTCTTACCCAGCTGACTTGTGGGCTCTTGGAGCAAGCCTTACAGCGTTGGCGCTGGGCAAGAATCCTGTACGAGAAAAGACGTTTTTCCAATTATTAGAATACTTGCAGCAGAATCCTTTCCCGAGCGTCGGGGAGACTTTTTCGGAAGGTTTCAGGGACTTTGTTCGAATCTGTTTGGAAAGAGATCCCGCGGACCGGCAAACTGCGTCGAGCCTTCTTCAGCATGAGTGGCTCATGCAATACGATCGACAGGACATGCCGTACCCTCTCGCTGCACTGCGTTCGTATATTGAGCGCGCCGCAGAAGGCAATCGCTACAAAAGAGATGAGCTGAATGATATTGCTTCGCGCGTGAATGCGCACCTTGGCCATTTTGCCGCAAAGCTCTCTGAAGACGGTAAGGACGCCCCGGTGCAAGTGGTCGTTCCGCTCTCCAAAGTTAGGAGGTTGTCAGAGCAACTAGGCGTCCCAGTTCGCCACACTATCAAAGCCTTCAAGAACAATACTTTACGTTAGCTCCCTTGTGCGGTGTGGCCAAAGAAGAACATACATGTACAATTATTTTACCCTGCGTTTTCTTTGTTTTTGGGCCAGCCCTCCCCTCCCAGTTCAAGTTGATACATGACTTGGAAACTCTCGTCTGGATTTTTTTTGGTTTATTTGGAAAGTATGGTTGTGCGAGAATTGATTTATAAAGGTTGCGGTGCTGTTCTTGATCGAAGCGCCAGTCAATATCGCTCGATAAGAGCACATGTTTCGAGCGCGATCTCTAATAATCGTCACCAGTGATCATTCTGCGAATAAGCTCGAAGGCCTGCTCTGGGGCAGATTCCGGAACCTCATGGCGCCCCCCGCGAATAGTAGTGAAGACGAACTGATTGCCTCTGCGAGGAGTTTTGTAAGTGACGGCATACCCAGCCACCTGCTGTCCTTCTCCATCAAGAGCCTTGTAGGTCCATGGGTGCCACTCTTCCGTAACGTCAAAGCCCATGGAGCTTGTCCAGTGCATGTTGTCAGTGTATGGAACGCAGGCGTCTATTTTTGTAGGAGTTCAGTTGCCGATGTCATTCATTAAGGTAGAAAAAAACAATTCCAGCAAAAAGCATTTGTACACAGACGAGTCGAGTGCGTGTGTGTGTTAGTTAGCACCTCTTTCGGCATGGATCTTTCGCCAAAAAAAAAGCAACTTACCCCAGTCACTACGGATTCGATGTAACACAGCATTGAAATTGGTCATGGTCAGTCCTCTCAAGCTGCACAAACTGCTCGCAAAGACTCATCGACACTTACCCGTTATAAATGATGGTGCGCTCCAGGTACTCGACAAGGTCTGGGTAGGTGTCGCGTGGAAGGTTTTCACGGTTGCTGGTGTAGTTGATCTGGTTGGCGCAAACCTCCCAGTAGAATGGTGGAGGCTTCACGTGAAGCGCTTCGACTACTTCCTTCTGAGCAACGTAGGCAGAGGCGTAGCGGGAGTCGATGCATGCCACTGGGCCTTCAATTTTATCTTGAAGGCTCAGCTGATCAACCATGAACGACGAGCGAAGGACCGCGGCGTCGTTCATCAACTCGTAGCCTGCGGATGGCGCTTTGAGAGCGAGCTTGCTGCCGTTGTGGCACTCACCGTAGATGTTGTAGAGGTTCACATTTCCGACCTCCTGGTGCATCTTCTTCAGAGCTGCTTGGCACTCGCCAGTTGGCGTTGGGATCTGGTCGCTAAAGTCTCCGCAGTATTTCGGCACGTTCTCCTTGGACGTCTGAGACACCAAAGCAGTCTCCATGAGGTACTGAGAGAGGAATTTCTCTTTTTGGCCTTGGTTGGAGCATGCTCCAAGCTGATTTCCGGTGCAGCCGTTGCCAACAGCGATTGCGCGCAGCGGAGCTCCATTGTAGGTTCCTGCAACGTCGGCCTTCATGATGGCCTCTGCTAGGGTCGGAGTATAGACACCGGAATAGCTTTCCCCGGTCCTGTTGAATTCGAAGACGTGAGTCAAAACGGGGGCCTCTCTCTCTCTCTCTCTCTCGTGACCACTCTTTCAGTGCGCAACTTACAAGAAAAAGTCTGAGCTGCGGTATTCCGGGAACAGCTCAAAAAACTTTTCCACCGCCTCAAGATTGTCGTGAGCGGTCTTGTCGTCGTTGGTCTTGTAGTCTTCCGGATCGTCCGAGTACGAGAATCCAACACCAACAGGCGCCTCAAAGTACAACATGTTGGCGAGCCGCGCCCATGTAAACTTGAAAGGTACCAGCTCCGAGGTATTGGAAGGGTTAAACCTGAACGGCCCATGCTCGTAGAAGAATCCCTGCGCACCCCAATCCCAATCCAAATCCCAATCCAAAATTCAATCCGAAATTCAATCCCAATCCAAATCCAAATCCCAATCCGAAATTGAATCCCAATCCAAATCCAAATCCGAAATTCAATCCCAATCCCAATCCCAATCCGAAATCCAATCCCAAAATCCAATCGAAACACAAACACACATGGAACACATAAGATCGTCAGCCAAATCCGCCCAAACATTTGCATGTCACATTCGCCCATGCCTCTCACTCACATCAAGCGACGAGCATCCCGGTCCGCCGTTCGTCCAAAGCACCACTGGCTCTCCGTCGCCGCCGCCGTGCTTCTCCACAAAGTAGTAATGGATGTGCTTCTTCCCGCCGCCAATGTCCAAGTACCCGCTGTAATGTTTCGACGGCAGCTCGCCCTCCCAACCGGGCAAACTTTGCACTCGATGGGACTCCACTGCGCCGTCCACCGCCCCAAAAAACGCCAACAGCGCCGCCACACTAGCTTTCATCTTAGTCTTTGCTCTTTACTCTTAGCTCCTTCTTCTTTCTGTCCGCGCTGGTAACGCTCTCTCTCTATCTGTCCTCGGGTACCTTCAAGTTTCAGTGAGTGGTGGATACTCTTGGATACTCTTGGATATTATTGGATATTATTGAATAGTCTTGACGGGATTGCGGCTGTTATGGGGTTGGGGTAAGTGGCTCTTAAGGCACTGGTGCGAATGAGTGGAGCGGGTTGGCCTATGCCGTGGATAGGCTGGTGTCTATCGAAGGTTGGGGAAGGATGGAAGTGAGAGTGTTAGGGTTTCGTGTGGGAGAGAAGGTCACTCTGGTTAGTAGGCGGATACTGTGAGGTGTAGTGAGACGAGAAATTATTTCCTTTCAACCAAATGCAGAGGCAATGTTGGTTCTGACTTTGACCTGCCTTGCCTTGTCTGCAGGCTCTGTTTTAAGAGAGAACGTCTTCTCGATTTAATCATAGTAATTACACATACGTTTAATCTCATCGCCGAAACCATGCCGCACTGTGCTGACAGTGAATGAACACAGTCCCAGAAAGCAAAAACTGTCCAAACGAGTCCATTTTCCATCCTTAACCCTTTCTACTCCATCCTAACCCAATCCACAGCGCCCATTGTTTCCCGTAGTTATCATCGCACTTTTTCGCACTTTTGGACTATTGCAAAGCATAGCATGTGTCAGGGCGTTTGGAAATCCATTTGACAAGAGTACGGTATCTTAATCCTATGTATGCACTATGAGTATCACTAGTGGTCTCTAAACGTTGTGAAAGGTGTACCGGGCCCTGACACGGACGTCCAACGTGAAACAGAACGACGCCAAAAGAGCGTGGCGAGAGTATCGGGCATAGATTTTGCATGCAAAGAGACACGGAAGAGGCTTCACAACGGCGGCAATCAGGTCAGAGCAGAACTGGTCAAGGTTTCCCAAGTTGGACGTGTTTGAACTGGACCTCGGAGAGCAGATGCCCGGCCGGGAATGGCGGTGGTAGAGAAAATCGATGGCAAGCTGTTTAAAACGGCGTTTGGGAAGGGCCAAGACCTGGACAGTGATGCGGCAGAGGTGGATCAGATGCTAGCCGAGGCCAGGTTTGTTCGCCGATTGGTGCTGGAGCATCAGCAAAAGCTCCTCGCTCAAGATGCCAAGCTGCACCGGAAACTGCAAGCTGCAGAGAACGGCTTTGCCAGATGCCAGCCAAAATCGCGTCTTCCTGCCCGGCATAGTAACCTAGAACCAGAGCAGACGAAGCCAAGGGTCTTGCAGCCTCTTGATTCCCAGCAAGCTGCGTCGACAACGCGAACCTCGATCGGTGCTTCCACCTTTCGGACCAAAGCTTCCCAGAGATCGTCAAGCTCCGAGATGCTCATTTTCGTGAAATCCAGTCCCAACATCCCCACGACTAATGCAGAGTTCTTGTCAGAACTCACGACACCGGTTCACGACCTACCGTCTATCAACCTCAGCGCACCCTTTTCAGAAACATTCAAAGATAACGTGCGTAGAATTCCAAACCAAGATATGTACAACGAGCAACCGGGTTTGCCAAACTACCTCGAGCCTCGGAAAAAGAAGCCAAAAAAGAGAAAGCAGAGGCGGGCGTGAGGATGATATTTTAGTTTAATTGTAAATGAGTGAAGAGTAAAGTATTGAAAATAGTCAAATCTACCGTTTTGTTGTGCTGTGTGCGTGCTGTCTCTTGCTTTCACTCTTGACAGTGAACATATCACGAAGCATAATCAAAGCGAGGAACAGAAACCTGAATCTTGGAGAATCCCTTTTTTTTTGTTGAAGTTGAGAGAATTTACTTTTGTTCTGATGTATGTTCAGCCAATACAAATACCTCCGCAAAAAACATTCGTACCATGAAACAAACTCTATCGTTGGAGAGCAGGAGGTAGTTCTGGTAGCGGCAAGAAAGGCTCTTTTTAGAGGGCGTTTGGGTCAATCTTCTTGGACTTGCGCCTCTTCTCCAAGGCGCGCTCCATGGCGTTGGCGGTCTCCTCGTTGCCGGATTGCCGCGCACACTGTAGAGCATCTTGGCCAAGCTGTTGGAATAATTTCCAAGGCAACAAAAGGAAAAATGTCAATGTCAGAGCCTGCTCAAGGCATGAGGAAAGAGCACCAAGGCAAGCCTTGAAATACGTTACACTTACAGCATTAAGCGCTTTGAGGGATGCGCCTTCCTTCACCAAGACGACCGCAAGATCAGTGTGTCCGTTCTTTGCTGCGATCATGAGCGGAGTCATTTTATTTCGCTTCGTGGACACGTCTAGGCGGGCGCCCCTCTGAACAAGCGCTAGCGCAGTTTCGTATCTTCCCCATTCTGTTTCCAAACCAAAAAGAAATCGATGCTATCGTCAGTGCCAAAAAATGTGACAAAAGAGAGACTTTGCTGATACGCCGACTTACCCGATGCCTTGTACAAGGCAGTTTCTCCATTTGCGTCGCGCTGGTCAATGTTTGCTCTGTTGGCGACAAGGAGCTCCACCGTATGAGTCTCCCCGACCTTAGCAGCGACCATGAGTGCCGTTTCCGCGAACGAAGGCTCTTCGGAGTCAACCGGAACGCCAGATTCGAGTAATTTTTCGACCTTATCCGAATTGCCTTCCTTCGCAGCTTGCATGAGGTCCGCGATGTGTTTCTTCGAGTCCTTCACCCGGTTCTTCTCCACAATCTTCTTCCTAGCGCCAGGCATCAACGACTTGAACGCGTTCCACGAGCTCTCGCTTCCGCCCATCAGCTCCTTCTTCAGCTCCTCCACCTCTCTTCGAAGCGCCTCATTCTGCTTCTTCAGCTCGTCGTTCTCCTTTATCAGCTCGTCAGCCATTTCGCCTTTGCACCTTTGTCTTTGCACAGATTAGAGACTGTGCGCGCCGAATAAGTCAGCCCTGTCACGCAAGTTTGATACAGTGTTTGTTTGGTCGACCGAGCGATACACTGAAACACTGAATGAATGATTGCCCTCGTGCGAGCGATCTCCTGGCTCCGACTGCTGTACACTTCGACCCTCGCGTACTCGCACTTCTCGCACTCCAAACCACGCTCGCTTGTGTGAGAGATAGAGAAAGAGAGAAAGAGAGTGACTCCAACAAGGAAAGAGAGAGAGATAGAGAGAGCCAACAGTGCACAACTTCATTTCACCCGCCTGAAAAAACGACTAAGTCCGAGGAGCTCTTTCGGTAATGTTTTCCCACGGTAAAGGGTAGGAGTTACGCTGAGCGAGTGTGCACCAGAAGAGGGAGAGGGAGGAGGATAATGTTTGAGGTAGTAAGTCGGTAAGGAGTGGGTTTTCCTCGTGCGTGTGATGGGTGTGCAGACTTTGAACGTTTGCAGTTGAGAGCTTTGGGTGAATGGATACGTTGACTTGCAAGATACTATACCAGCTAATGCATTTAGTTTAGTGATGGGCCGAAAGAGACTGCGAGATTGCCGTCTTGTTAACAGTAAATTCGCATGTCCAATCTGAACAAATCCCTCATACCAGTTCATCGAAGACTCGGTCACAGAAAGACGACTCATACTTACCTAAAACTCTACCACACATCACGACCTTACGCAATGTCCTACTATACCATACCAAATCGTAGTACACATCATAGCCGCCATATTCGAGTCTACCGCGAGGAACCCATATTCGGGCTAGCGCAGGGGCGATGGCGATGCATAGTGGAGCCCGGTAAGGAACGCGACTCGCAGAACAGAACCCGCCTCGCAAATCAACGGTAGTTTGATCCATTGTTCTTGTTTTCGACGTGGTCACATAGTTGGAAAAGGAGAAAGAAAAGGAGAAGAAGAAGGAGGAGGCAAGTGCGGCAGCAGCGCGCGAGGTCCAGCTCCCTGCGCCGGTTCTACGAGCGTGGCCGCGGCCCTGGTTCTTGGTTCTTGGTTCTCGACCCTTGACTCTTGACTCTTCGTTCTTCGTTCTTGCTTCCTGCTTCTTGCTCTGGAAGCTTTTTGTTTTTTTTTGAATTTGAAAGATTTGGCGACTTTTCAATATTTATCGTCAGACAGCCAGACGGCCGCGGAGTTAATTGATGCGACTCGGCAAAGAATAACAATAATAAGAAGAAGAATAAGGAGCGCGGGAAAGGCGCTTGTGGAATTCAAAATTCAATTGGCGCCAAGTTGGGAGAATTGTATAGCGGAGAAGGTGCAAAATTCGAGTTTGGAGTCATTTTGGGTGAGAGAATTGAACGATTTGGTGAATCGATTGCAGAGTGGAAGCTGCGGGAAGTGGTCTAGCTTGGTGGAATAGAGTTGCGGCAATTGAACTTGGGTTTTGTCTTTCGCTGGACATCTCGAGGGTTGGGTGAAGGTACTTGGAAAGTGGTGGATTCCTGTTGCTATATTTTGGTTGACATAGAATCAGGACTTGTGAGAGGTTTACATATTCTTGCGGAGGACTCTTCAGAGGTTTGCAAGAAAGGCGCGAGGGATTGGTTGTGCTTATATCGCGTCACAAGGTTTGTTGGCTCGTCGATTGGCATATTTCACAATGGCAGACGCAGCTGCGGCTCGAAGAGCATTGATTGAGGAAGGGCGCAAGCACATGGCGGAGTTTCGCCGCAAGTCAATCAGCCCTCGGGTCAAGGAAGGTGATCAGAAGAGCCGGCATTTTCAACAAACTTCACTGGAGAA
This sequence comes from Parietichytrium sp. I65-24A, assembly GCA_012862575.1. Classification (NCBI taxonomy): domain Eukaryota; class Bigyra; order Thraustochytrida; family Thraustochytriidae; genus Parietichytrium; species Parietichytrium sp. I65-24A. The sequence goes on from BLSF01000004.1 coordinate 844,857, forward strand.
CGGCAGAGACAGAGAGGAGGATGAGCAGCCAATTAAGGTGCGAATGCAAAGCACGGAGCTTGTAGAGGAAAAGAACTATCTCCGCGACCTCAACGGGGGCAGCACCGAGCAGCATTCACACATGGTTGAGCAACCGGAGAGGGCTGCCCCTGAAAGTACGCCCTACACTCCTGTGGCGAGAAACCTTCGCGGGCAGCTGGAGAAACTCAAGCGAGACGAGCTGGATCTTGCGGCTGCAGAGTGGAGTGAGCAAAAGCATCGCCTAGCAGCGATGCGCGACGGGTACGAGGAGGAGGTAGAAATGTGGAAGGCGAAGCTAAACGAGGAGGAGATCCTACGCCGAGGGTTGCAGGCCAAACTGGAAGACTCCGAAAAGAGCAACTTGAAGCTACAAACCGCTCTAGCGAAGGAGAAGACGAGCCTCGGCGACGCAAATAGTCAGCTCGCATCATATAGAGCAGAGTGCGAGAAGCTTCGTGAGAAAGTACACACGCTGGCGTCCGAAATCGAGAACCGAGCCCGTGATGCAGTGAATCGCCTCGCGGAGAGCCACTCGGAACGCGACGCGGACATCGCTGTCTTAAATAATCAGCTTGAGCTCCAAGTGGCGACCATTGCTCGCGTTGAAGGGGAGAATGCGCAACTACAGGCAACCGTGCAGGCGCTTCGCGAGCGGGTTGAAGCTGGGGAGTCGCGAGAAAGCAATTCACAAAAGGATCTCCTGACCCAAATTCGGACTTTGGAGAAGGCTTTGTGGGAATCACAAAACAATGCGCAAAACCTCGAGAACGAGCAAAAGGCAATCCTCGACCGCATTCAAAACGAGTCTAACTTGGATAGACAGAGTCTTCAAGAAAAGTTGGCGCAGGTGCAGCGCAGCTCGATAGAAACCCAAGAAGAGCTCGACGCCGCCAGGGTAAAGCTAGCTGAAGCAGAAGCGAGCGGCTCTGAGCTGAGCTTGGAGCTGATGGATGTCAAGGAAAATCTGGCAATTACGCTTGAGGAAAACCGTCGCTTGAAGAATAAGCTGGAGCTCGAAATGGGCCGTGGGCAGGATGGCAAGAAGCTGTTCACAAGCAAGCTCGAAGAGACAGAAGAGCGGCTTCGCAACAGCAAACAAATAATTCTGGACCTCGAGCGCTCGGCACATAGCGCAAAGGAGAGTGCCACTTTTGAAAAATCTCGGGCAGACGCCATTAAGGAGAAGCTAGCCAAAGTTCAAGAGGAGCTAGAGAAGTCGATTCAAACAAATCACAAACTACAGTCGTCGACTCTTCTTTTGCGCGAGGAGGTCAACGGCAAGGTCCAGACGATCGACTTTCTGGAGACCAAGCTGGCCGAAAAGGCTAAGGCACTCGAGGAGGCAAGGGCGGGGCTCGGGAAATATCAACTCGAAGAGGAGAGTCGCACTTCCGCCTTGACGCAAGAGAAGGATAGAATCCTTGAATTGAAACGAATGCTGAAAGAGGCAGCAGAAGCAGTGACGCGGGAGAAGAGCGCCTGCAAAGCTCTTGAAACCCAACTGTGTAGTATGCAAGAGCAGCACGTCAAGGAGCTGCGCCTTCAGTCAGACCAGTTTGAGTCTATGCTTGCAGAAGAACGTCAGGCCGCCTCGAGATCCGCAGTATTGGCGCCCTCGAGCACTGGCACCGACGACGTTGTTCAAGCCTTGCATCTGCGCTTCGACGCTCTGGAGGACTTCAACAAAGGTTTGGTGAGGTTCATCTCAGCAGCAGGCCCAAATACCGTACAGCCGTCTCCCTCGCGCGTTCGAGAGAGAAAGACTATTGAGGAGCAGGCAAAGACAATTCATCAACTGACGATGGAGGTAGACAAAAGCGGCAAGGAACGGCTCGAAAACGTGCGACAAAGCCTGGATAAGAAAGGCCTTGTAGACATGTCCAACCACCCCGACGCTCCACGCCTACCTGTTGCGAGTGACTATATCAAGTCTCTAAGCACGGAAGATCTCGATGAGCATGCTGATGACGAAAGCGTGGGATCGGAAAAGAGTCATGCAACTTCTACGCAGCACTCCATCCGCATGCTTGCCAGGGAGCATGGAATTGAGGAGTCGAGGTCACATGGCATGTATGTGACTGGAAACGTGGACGAGTTGCACAGGGAACTTGCACTCTTACGATTGGAGCTCACTCACGAAGCCGAAAAGCGGGAGGCGGCAGAAAAAAAGACAGCCTTCTTGCAGTCAGAGTTTACAGAGCTTTTCGTTGAGTACTTTGGAAAAGAGAAGGAGGACCAAAAGCGGATTAAAGATCAGGAGAAAAAGAAGAAGAGAGCCGCAAAGCCTACAACTGCACTGCGAAAGAGCAGACTTGCAGCATCTAGGTCATCAGCAGCTATGCCGAGGGTCGCACGCGAAGTTCGCAACCGCAGCCGTAGCCGTAGCCGCACCCAGCGTTTGGGGAGAAGTCAGGTCAGGACAATGCGCTAGCGAAAACAAACTATGCAATACAAGGAGCGCACGGGGTGTGCCTCTCTTTTATGTGCGATTCGACTCACTCTGTAATTCTTTCAAATAGCAACCGTCCGTTTTGTAATTCCCCTCGTTTTTCCTTTTAGAACATGTCGCTCTGAAAAAGAAGGGATTCCGAGCCAAGTAGCGCCAGAAATATATTTTAAACTGCCGAACTGCCCCCCCAAAAACTGGTTATCTTGCATGACGAAAGGACACAGTGTTGGTGACTTGCATAAAGGGACACACTCTCTCTAGAGCTAGCACCGTCTAATGCATAATAATTGTTTTTATTTTTTAGTGTGACTTTGACCCGGAAATCGATGCTATACCTGCGAATTGCTGCCAGTTAACAGTCGAAAAGTAAAGGAAGACTTTTCTTACTTAGAGCTTGGAGTCTTCCACTGGGATTCCGCCTGGGACAAGGAATGTGGATCCCAATTCGGAGAGCCTGCGGTGTGCGTCAGCGTAGTCCTGGAAAAAAGCGTCCTGGGACTTTGCATAGCGTTCAAAGTGGGGTTTGAAGCTCGGGTGCTCGCGAATGGCCTTGTCAGTGTCAAGCATCATGAAATCGGATGATGGCTGCTGGGCGAAGTAAGAGTTGTCAAACTTGAGCCATTCCTTGGTCCAGCTCTTGCCTCCTAGCATGCCAAGACCCTCTTTGCCGTCGCGGCGCGCGACGTGCTTCTCGTCAGAGGTGTACTTGGTTCCCTTGGATCCGTATCCGCACTCGGTGGTTCCAGATCGCTCCTTGAAGGCTCTGCCGAGAGTGTGCGCACCACTGAGAGCAACGATGTCCTTGTCGTTGAACCCCATTCTGTGAAACACATCACGCAAGTGGGTAATAGCGTCGACTCCACGAGGGAATGGAGCAAAGCCAGCAGGAAGGTTGCCTTCAGGCGGGCACATGTCTGCGTCTTTGCGTCCGTAGCGCATTGGGATCTTTGGACCACCAGCCATGTAGATAGCCTCTGCAGATGCCAGCTGGATGATGTCAGCATAGGAGAGAATGGGGTACTTTTTCTTGAACTGTTCAACGTATCCCATAGCCTTGGTGAGCCCAGCATTCGCTCCGTGTTGGATCTCTTCGGAAAAACGAATTGATCCATCGGCTCCTCCGATACCAGTCTTCTTGGTATCGAAAGTGCCGCTGTCGTGCCATGCGAGGCGAACCATGATAGGGTTGCAGTTCATCTTGTCAATGAACTGCCTCATCTCCGCGCGGCATTCTGCCAGCGCCTTCTTGTAAGCCTGCAGCGCCGTCATCATTCCCACCAGTCACGATCAAATTCGTCAGCCAATCCACCATGAACAACCCACAGATTTTCACAACAGTCAAGACACCCCGCAACCCTGCATCACCACAACATCCAAATGCTCGACTCAAAATCTTCGCGTTTCCCAGCTGCAACTTCGCCATTAACGCGTGCAACATTTCCAACTCTTTCAACTCTTCCAACTCAAGCCGCACATCTCCCGCATACTCCATGTTCTCTCTCGCGCCCGTGAGGAACCCATCTCAGGATTCCAGAACCCGGAACCCAGAACCCGCACCGCGCAGCTCGAACCCGGTTCCACTTACCTGCACATCCAGTCCCATCTTCGCAGCTCTTGTCCCTCTTCCGCGCGTCCCTCTCTTCTCTCTCTCTCTGTATCTCTCTCTGTCTCTGTCTCACTCTCAAATCAAACACACCCGGCGACTTAAACCCCACCTCCCGTCCATCACGCGCTACGCTACTCATTGCTATATTCCAGGTCTCGCTTGTTTAAATGAAAGTGTTACACGCGGGTATAGGGTGAATAATAGCAGTAGCTCCCGGGTTGGTCCATGTTTGTCTTAGAAGGTGTTGGAAGGTGGGTTATGAATTGCGGTAGGTGGTCGTAAGGGAGGTCTTGCGCCCCCGGGATAGTCAAGGTTTTGGGTAAGTAGGGGTAGTGTTTGCGGATGCTTGTGAATCGTAGGTTTGTGGTAGCTGATGGTAGGAGTGGTGGAANCCATCGGCGTTCACGTTATAGATATACCAGGTTTGCTGCTCTAAAACAGCAAGTAGAGTGAGCTCCCGCCTCGAAGCACTGGTTGTTCGATTCCTTAACAAAACTAAAAAATATTGTCATACATTACCAAAGGTTTACGCGAATCATTCAGCACTGCTTCGCAGATAGGCCAAACTTGTGCGCTTTGCATATTCGAAAACTTGCCAAGGAAATCTGCACAATGGAAAATCATCTTGAATGTCAAGGCAGCAAAGATCGCGCAACAAATGCGTCTCTTGGCCGGAGCGTCGGCGATATGCGCTCCCATCATGTGTGATATACTCCCGCACACTGCTTTATGACGCCTACAGAACTCGGCAAGCTGTGGCTCCCCAGAGCACACGACTTTGCAGATGCCTCCACACATTGTCATTGGTACGGACAAGGCTGCCCGCAAAAGATGTGGCACGAGCCTCCGTGCTGCTGCACCCTTCCAACTAGAGTAGACTGCAGCGTACGCGAGAGCCTGAGAAGCTGAAAATACGCCGGAGCGAAGGCACGCAAGCGAGCAATTCCACGATTTGACTCGCAATCTCTGCCTTAAGGCAAAGCTCCCGCCTTGGAAAGCGCTCTTGGCATATTCCTTTTGTAAGGAAGCTGGCTAGAGGAAGGTTACAAGGAGTCGGGTACTGACGGAGAAGCAGACGAGCGACTAAAGACGCTTGCGCGGTTGACCAACCGTTGCAATGACATAGATGTAGATGACGAAAAGTGCAGTTAAGCAGGGCGCAGTGATGTACAGCTCCTTTACTCTTATCCTGCAGCACGCGAACAATATTATACCCTGCACTTAAATTCTCCCGCAGCCGCACACAGAAACTCCAAGCCTTCCTCCCTAAAATAACTGGAGCAAGATTCAGAGACAAAAGCGGATGTGCTCTTAAGCTCCGGGAGCTGTAATCCTTGTCCCTGCGCAGGGGCAGTGTGACAACGAGTGCGAAATCGTGGCGGCAGTACAGGTCATGCCGAAACTATTTCAACCAGCAGCAGATGCTTTACGAGCAGGAGACTATAACAACGGGTCAGTGTACATCAGTGTACGCTCAAAGAAGGCTCTGGGCAAAGACAAGGTTGATCTAAAGTAAATGAACCCGCTGAATGCCGAGAAATTAGAGTCAGCCCACCTTGGCGCGCGTTCCGTGCGAGCCCAGCTGGCCCAAACGCTGCATGGGGTGCGGCTCGGGATCTTCGCCACCGCTGAGGTCTTCGCCACCGCTGCCGCTGCTTTGACCGGGAGATGAGGCCACCAGGTCGCCTCTCTGCGCCTCGCGGTCCAGGAGCCGGAGCGATATCGAATAGACCTTGAAGCCTTCCAGTTCCTGCTCCCGCCTTGAGATTTATGCTGCCTCGGAAATATTTAGTCGTAAGTTATCATTAGTTTTCGAAGTAAATACAACTGTACATCAAATGCACTTGAAGGGGTGCGAAATTTGCGTAGGAAGGTGGACGGCTTGAGTCGCCGCGAAAGGCGCGAGGACCAAGAGAAAAGGACAGCAAAAAGAAGCAGCGGAGCGTATTCGCAGGCGTTATTTCATTCATTCAGAAGTTTAGATTTTAAGATACCAGGGCAGTACAAAAGTCGGTTGCGACCACGGTCGCGGAAACTTATTTGAAGATGGCAGAATCATGGCTGACTCTGCCCGGCTTAGCGCTTCAGCTTTTTGTTCTTGCTGCCGCCCTTCTTCGTGCTTTTCTTCGACGGCATCGTCTTGGTCTGCTCCGGCGCAGCGGCGGTGACAGGGGTGTCAACCTTTTGGACAGTGTCTTTGCGTGGCATCTTCGCTACTGTTTATCGGGTTCGCAAGGAAGAGCTTGTTTGCTCTGCTGCTTTGATCTTGCTTTCGTTTGGTGTTTGCCAGTCTTCAACATCCCGTCCTTTTCGAAGCGTTCGCGCTTGGCACCATACATTTGTATTGGCCGCCCATACATATTATCATCGCCGACTCTGGAAGACAACCGATACTGCAGAAGTGGCAGAATATGTAGTTTCTTCGCGCGAAAAGGTCTTTATCGAAAGGAAAAGTACAGAGCATGAAAAGAGTGGAACTTTCGCGATCAAAATTTCACAGACGGTGGCGATTTCAACTTAGGACCACTTAGTCTTTTTTTAGTTTATTCGGGGAAGAGCGCCGCAACAGGTGCAAGTAGTCATCGACGATTCATTCGTTTCGAACGTTTTGTTGATTGATTGACAGGGAATGTGAATCAGGTTCAGAATTCAGCAAAACTTGCTCACATCCGATTTCTTCCCACTTTGATCACTCACCTGCGTTCAGCTTCACGAAAAGGGTGTTTCCAGAAGAAGTCCTCATCGCAGTTGCTTCGTTTTGGCCTTTTGCTTGGAGCTCGCGTTGCCACGTTCATTAGAGTTAGAGCAAGAGAGACCTCTAAAAACGCTGGAATGTTACAAAATGGACAAATACGCCGGCATGACACCTTGGATACTGACCAACTCGGCTGACTTGACTATGGGTAGTCTTTGAGTGCGATGATACTCAATGAAAGGCGAGGAGGAAGAAGCTCGAGCGACAAGACAAGGACAGAAAAGAAAAGAAAGAAAATGCAAAGACGGAAAGGTGCGTGCGATGAAGTTTGCAGTCAACGTGAAAATTGACTGAAAAATTTTCGAAGATCTCAAGTCAATGCCACATTGGGATCCCTTTGCTACCGATTCGGCTGGGGAGTATTAGGGTGAAATCGCGACTGCTCGTGGAGTTTCTTGCTCAAGCAAGCCCAGTGTCACGGTCGTCGCCAGGATATCGGCTATTTCATCGCTAAGATTGGCGCACAACAACATCACATCAACATAGATCGATACTCACAGCAATGAATGAACAATGGACCGGCAAGAGATAAATGATGGAAAGAGACAAAGACTCTATGGAATCTGATGGCGAGCAATGCNGCCTTGAGATTTATGCTGCCTCGGAAATATTTAGTCGTAAGTTATCATTAGTTTTCGAAGTAAATACAACTGTACATCAAATGCACTTGAAGGGGTGCGAAATTTGCGTAGGAAGGTGGACGGCTTGAGTCGCCGCGAAAGGCGCGAGGACCAAGAGAAAAGGACAGCAAAAAGAAGCAGCGGAGCGTATTCGCAGGCGTTATTTCATTCATTCAGAAGTTTAGATTTTAAGATACCAGGGCAGTACAAAAGTCGGTTGCGACCACGGTCGCGGAAACTTATTTGAAGATGGCAGAATCATGGCTGACTCTGCCCGGCTTAGCGCTTCAGCTTTTTGTTCTTGCTGCCGCCCTTCTTCGTGCTTTTCTTCGACGGCATCGTCTTGGTCTGCTCCGGCGCAGCAGCGGTGACAGGGGTGTCAACCTTTTGGACAGTGTCTTTGCGTGGCATCTTCGTTACTATTTATCGGGTTTGGAAGGAAGAGCTTGTTTCCTCTGCTGCTTTGGTTTTGCTTTCGTTTGGTGTTTGCCAGTCTTCAACTTCCCGTCCTTTTCGAAGCGTTCGCGATTGGCACCATACATTTGTATTGGCCGCCCATACATATCATCCCCAACTCTGGAAGACAACCGATACTGCAGAAGTGGCAGAATATGTAGTATCTTCGCGCGAAAAGGTCTTTATCGAAAGGAAAAGCACAGAGCATGTTCTGAAAAGAGTGGAAACTTTCGCGATCAAAACTTCACAGGCGGTGGCGATTTCAACTTAGGACCACATAGTCTTATTGTTAGTTTACTCCGGAAAGAGCGCCGCAACAGGTGCAAGTAGTCATCGACGATTTCATTCGTTCCGAACGTTTTGTTGATTGATTGACAGGGAATGTGAATCAGGTTCAGCAAAACGTGCTCACATCCGATTTCTTCCCACTTTGATCAATCACCTGCGTTCAGCTTCACGAAAAGGGTGTTTCCAGAAGAAGTCCTCATCGCAGTTGCTTTCGTTTTGGCGTTTTGCTTGGGAGTTCGCGTTGCCACGTTCACTAGAGTTCCGAGCAAGAGAAACCTCCAAAGACGCTGGAATGATACAAAATGGACAAATACGCTGGCATGACACCTTGGATACTGACCAACTCGGCTGACTTGACTATGGGTAGTCTTTGAGTGCAATGGTACTCAATGAAAGGCGAGGAGGAAGAAGCTCGAGCGACAAGACAAGGACAGAAAAGAAAAGAAAGAAAATGCAAAGACGGAAAGGTGCGCGCGATGATGTTCGCAGTCAATGTGAAAATTGACTGAAAAATGTTCGAAGAGCATGTAAATGCGACGTTAGGATCTCTTTGCTACCGATTCGGCTGGGGTGTATTAGGTTGAAATCGCGACTGCTCGTGGAGTTTCTTGCTCAAGCAAGCCCAGTGTCGTCGCCAGGATATCGGCTATTTCATCGCTAAGATTGGCGCACAACAACATCACATCAACATCGATCGATACTCATAGCAATGAATGAACAATGGATTGGAAAGAGTTAAATGATGGAAAGAGACAAAGACTGTATGGAATCTGATGGCGAGCAATGCAAATGTATGGGCCAATCGCGAAAGGCTTCGAAAAAGACGGGATGTTGAAGACTGGCAAACACCAAACGAAAGCAAGACCAAAGCAGCAGAGGAAACAAGCTCTTCCTTCCAAATTCAATAAATAGTAACGAAGATGCCACGCAAAGACACTGTCCAAAAGGTTGACACCCCTGTCACCGCTGCTGCGCCGGAGCAGACCAAAACGATGCCGTCGAAGAAAAGCACGAAGAAGGGCGGCAGCAAGAACAAAAAGCTGAAGCGCTAAGCCGGGCAGAGTCAGCCATGATTCTGCCACACTTATTCTCAGGCCGCAGCNTATGGAATCTGATGGCGAGCAATGCAAATGTATGGGCCAATCGCGAAAGGCTTCGAAAAAGACGGGATGTTGAAGACTGGCAAACACCAAACGAAAGCAAGACCAAAGCAGCAGAGGAAACAAGCTCTTCCTTCCAAATTCAATAAACAGTAACGAAGATGCCACGCAAAGACACCGTCCAAAAGGTTGACACCCCTGTCACCGCCGCTGCGCCGGAGCAGACCAAAACGATGCCGTCGAAGAAAAGCACGAAGAAGGGCGGCAGCAAGAACAAAAAGCTGAAGCGCTAAGCCGGGCAGAGTCAGCCATGATTCTGCCACACTTATTCTCAGGCCGCAGCAGTCGCGGCTTGAATAGCTGCTGTTCATAATAATTTTAAGAGTCGAATAAGTAACCTACGTCGTTTTTGCTTCGTCTTTTGACTTGAGAATGCTTTATGTTGCAAAGAAAAACGTTTTTGGACAATTTGGGTATGCAAATGACTTGCTGCGCCCCAAGTATAAGCCCGCGCAGAGCGGACCGGTCCTAGAGGCGCGAGATGCAAAGGAGAACGGAGAATTGTCAAATGCTGAGAGGCAAGACTTCCGCTCCTCTTGATCCGGCTCGAAGGGCTGGACTGAAAGTACCGATTAACAAGAAATTAAACGTTCAGGAGTTGGAAAAAGGTGATGAGAATGAATTAAACATAGGTTGACAGACAGCAATCACGGACAGAATAAAATCACCAAGAAAAGAACTCCTTCATGTCCTGAGCCTTCTCTTCTGCAGCAGAGTTGTCCTTCTGCCTAACTTTCTTCTGCGGCGGAGCCGATCGGAACATGACTGGTTTCCCAGTCTTTTTCTTTGGAGCTTGCATAGACCGCTCAATAGATTTTCGGAGCCTCTCTTCGTACACCTGCTGCTGCTGGGCCATACGCTCGGCACGAACACGCTCACGGCGCTCTTTCTCCTTCAACTTTTCTGCCTTTACTACGTACTCCTCAGGAATCTGCTCAATCTGACTGAGCAAGTCTTCTAACTTTGCCTCCAAGTCAGTGAGCATGGAGAGAGTGGAAGGTGACGCGTCGCAATCAAACCCACAACGCTTGTACACTTCTTTCACCTTCTCATTCAGCTCTCGTAGCAGCGTCTCCTGAGCGTCCTCTCCTGCTCCGCTCTCCATCTGAGAACGCAGAATATTGGACTTGTTCTCTTCGGTTTGGATCTGACCCGAAAGCTCGTCAATATTAGTTTTGAGGGAGTTGGTCTTAACGTCCATCTTCTGCTTGGTTTCGCGAAACTCCTGCTTGAGCTCTTCCAAGGCCTGCTCGGTCTCTTGCGAATTCTGGATGAGAAATAAATTGGATTCCTCTAGCTGCGTGAAGATGTTTAGGAGCTGCGTCGGCTCTTTGAAAAACATCGGGTACTCCTCGGAGTCTGCCCTCTGATTGCTGCCACCAAGGATCATGGCCTCGAATTTAGCCGCAAGCTCCTCCTCCTCTTCCTCATCTATTTCCCTTTGCTTTCCTTCGCCATCGTCTTTTCCCTCGTCTGCAGAGAGTTCAGTGTCGCTGCCTTCGTCATCAGAAAAGTCAAACTTTGGGAGGTCAGGAAGTTTCGGGGGCGGCACATTGGCAGCGAGCTCTTTACGGGTCACGCGTGTGCCCCTGTTGGCCATTTTAGCTTCTTCTTTGCGCTTGGCTTCTTCATAGTCCTCCATGATTTGCCTGCGCTCCTCTTCATACTCGCGCAATTTACACTTCCGGTAGGCACGCTGCATCTTGCGTCGCTCTTTGCGGATTCGCGAGTCCTGCTCGTCGAACCACTCCGACGGAGTCAGTTCATCCAGAAATTGCTTGTACTTGAGGCAGTCCTCCAACTGCTCCTTGAGCTTGGACATATCAGATTGAACGGCTTGAATCTGATGATTCAGCTTTTTGATTTCTTGAAGCTTGTCTTGCTTGAGCTTGGTTTCCGACTCGGCCTTCTTTATCGCTTCGTGCGCCTTCTTGTCATTTTCCTTCAGGAAAGTATCAAACCTGATAGCATCTTCTTCGAGCATGAGCTCTGACTTTCTGAGGGCCTCCTCCTTCAGCTGCGCCTTCTCCTCAAGCTTGCGAATCTCCTCCCGCTTTGTGTCCAGCGACATTTGCACGAGAAACATCTCCCTTTTCTTCGCGATGAAATCGGTCATGTTCTCCTTCTCCCTTCTTCTATCTGACGCGATCGCTGTCGACGCAGCCGTGGTGAGCACCTGCTTCTTCTTGATGAATGGAGCTGTCAAGGCGTCTGACTTGTCCAGATCGCTCTCAATGCTCTGCCTCGAAACCCCTTTTCGCTTGTTCGACTCGAGTGTCTTCTCCCAGATAGACAGTTTGGACAGCTTATCACGACGCTCCTGGCGCTCTTTCCTCTCCCGCTCTCGTATCAGAAAGACTTGGTCATCGCTGGGAAGCTGAAACGGGTTGGTGCCCACATCTTCGCTCTGCTTGAACTCGTCCGCCTCCTTCGCCTCCTTCGACTCTACCAGCCCAAGCTGCCTCATTTCGCCGCCCAAACAGCGACTTTCTTCGGGCACACCTCCCAAGTCCAGCAACGAGCAGACCGGTCAATCGAAGCAACGATCGAGCGGGCGACGGTAACAATCGACACGCGCGACAGCCAGGCAAGCCCACGACCAACAATGCACCACAACACAAGAGCAGTGACGTCGACGTGGACCTCACTCAACGCACACAACAGCCACGGAGTCCAACAACGAACAAGCAAGCAAGCAAGCAAACGGACCAACGAACGAATGGATGGATGACTGTATTGATGGATGAATCGATGGATGAAGGAATCAATGAATCAATGAATCAACGCCGCGCACGGCGCTTGCACGAGCGACTGCCTTGCTGCTCGTTCCCTTCTCCAACCCAACTCCGCCAATGCCAATACCAATGCCAATTCCAATGCCAATGTCAATGTCAATTCAACACCTCTACCTCCGAAGCTGGCCTCCTCAACGACCCAGCTATAAAGCTACATCCACTGTCGGTATTGGCTACTCATCGAATTCATTTCCATAATCTCACAGCTGAAATGGTTACAATGATTGCACTAACTGAGAGATCCGTTGACGGATCTGTGGCACTTTGTCCTATTGTTTTCATTAACTATACGCCACATGTTTGCGCTAGAGGATGACCACCGGAAGTGCTAAGGATTGTGGTAAGGAAATGGTGTGGCTGGGACTAGAGCGCTTGCGGAACGCTTTTCTGGGTGGAGAAGTATGGAAAAGTGCAACGGAGTAGGAATGTTCGCATGCAATGATTGCATTGACATGGGAAATGTGCGATGAAGAGAGGAATAAAAGTGCGATGAAGAGAGGAATAAAAGCGCGACGAGTGGATGCGCGATTCAACTGCGAGGATTTTGGTTGAAGAAGTCGTGTTTTAGAGCCGATAAATGGCGCTTGAATCATTGCCTCAAGGTGATAACGTGGATTTCGATGCCGTCAGAGAACCCGGATCTTCTTAGCTCTGCTCGTTGCTGGCTTGTCTTTTTGAAGGAGACTCGAAACAAAGACTGACTTCCCTCGGCGTCAATAGAGAATGCGAGAGAGTCCGGTGCTGGTTAACGCCCCTGCTCCAATAAAGACTTGGTTGTGGCATATATTGCCGATTGAGGCTTGAGACCAGGATGAAATGCTGCCGGGCTCTTTGATAAAAAAACACTGAATCCCGCTTGGGAGAGAATGTTAACAAGTGGAAACGTTGTATACACGTTTTAAGAGCTTGTAATTTTTAAAAGAATCTAACACTATCGAAACAGAAAGTACCCTCTTTACTTTTCGTGGCTTCCGACACGAAGATGGTTATTGTTGTAGAAAGACGCGGAGGCAGTTGTGCGGGAGTGAGCGCTACGCTGCAATTTGTCGCAGTCGACGCCATAGCTTGTCGCGCTCGTACGCAAGCTTCCGTGATTAATTGGACCCCATTGTTTTGGTTTGCCAACTACATCCGGCTGCACAGAGTGCGCCTGGTCAAACTCAAATATCTCTTGCACAGGTGCTTCCTCTTCGAAAGGAATGCTTTCGTCACCAGAGCTCGGCATTCTCTTCTTGCTTTGGTTTGCTGCCTTTGTAACCGAGTAAATAGCCTCGCGATACTGCTCAATCGCGATGGTGTTGCTGAACTCATCGCGCTTTGGAGGCTCAGACGAGCCGAACCCAAGCTTCTTTGGAGCATTGCGATACGCTGCACGGGATTGATCAAGACAATGTGCTGTGAGAACTTCATCCTCCTTTTGACAATGCGTGGGCTACTCGCGCAACCAAACTTACAATTCGCAGGGCAGTAAGGGTCCTGCTTGCCTGGCACCGTGAAAGAGTACGTGCTAAAAGGCTTGTCGCTTCGTGGCAAGCTGAACTGCTTGCCTTCATACCTGCTGATCTTGTCGCGCTTTGCCACTGCGTCTCCCTTCTTGCCACCGCTGTTGGTGGACATGGTGCCCTGGTCCGCCTTGGCGTGTACCTTGTACTTTGTAGAATACATCCTGCCTCGATGCGCGCCCAAGAAAACCTGCTTCCCCGCGTGCTCACGTGTTCTCCACGGCCAATGCTGCGCACTGAGTATCCGCCGACTCGAGATTGCCCACGTCCACTGCAACGCTTGGTCTTGGACCCTTGTTTTGCACTTTGCAGGGATCCCATTTACTACCAGAGCTGGCTTGATCCGTTAGCGTGGCGAAAAATTTCTCAAGACGAATGACATGCTAGCAAGTCGCTACGGCTTCCGGCGCGGAGCACAGTGCTATCTATGGCTCTGCTTGGTTAAACGAGCGCTGAGGACTGGCGCGTGAGCAGTAGAACACCACCTTCGCGCCGGGATGTTCTGAATTCTGTAACGAGCCCATGCCTCATAGATTGCTTGAAGCATCTGACATATTCAAATTGAAAATGATTCCAACGAGACGAAATCAGTTCTGACTGTGAATACACTGGCAAGGCTGGCAAAGTTGGCGCGTGGCGTCAATTCGAGCTGATCCTGACCATAGCAAGACAAGTTCGTGCAGAGATTGATGGACGTCAAAATCGATCGACAATGAACAACTAAATTCGAATCGCTCGAAGACTTTTCAGCTTTACAACAACACTATGCTTGGGCCGCCGCCCGCCGCTTTTCAAGCGATGAACCAGCTCTAACTTTTCTTTTCGTTTATAAATCACAAAACAAACAATCATGCTTTCGGATTTCAGATTAATCAATGCACAATTCACAATTCACAATTCACAATCAGTCCAACTCGAAGTTTGTCTATTTACTCGCTCGCTCACCGGATCAATCGAACAGCTCGTTGTTCTCTATTGAGCATCTACATTTAATCACCGCCATTGCGCTTAGGTATTTGCGTACTCAAAGCCATACAAAACCCGCAGAACGGTCTCGCCAAACATTTGTATGAGGAACAAACGAAGCTTGACGAGAACCGGGAAGCTCCAGTTATAGCGCGAAGGAAAAAAGAGGGACAGAGACAGAGTGACGCGCGAACGCACCCAAGCGAAGAGAGAAGAGAGAAAGAAGCACATTTTCAAGCTCTGATCGACGGGTTCTCGAGCGCAGAACCGGCCGGTTCTCGAAGACTGGCGAAGATTGGCGTAGAATGCAAAGTCCGCAGACGTGAGTGAAAGATTTCGGAGTGATTGGAGTTACCTAGATAAAAATTTGCAGGAAAAGTTGGAAAGTATCGAAATTAGTTAATTCTCGGCCGAAAGCCTTTTCTTTCGGTATTGTCCGGACCCGCGCTTTACTCGTGGCGCTTCCCGAAGAGTTTGCGGCTCGGTTTCGTCAGGTTTATTGTGAAAAGTCGCCAGCAAGTTGGGGAACGTAGTTATGAACGCTATTTATGTCTTGAACGCGTCGCAGATATATTCGCTTCTCATCAACAGCGACAGGGCTGTTCGTCGGACTTTGGAAATTGGCCGCTGACATGGATAGCGTCTTGCGGGAGGTTAGTAACTCGATCTCGCAATTACGAAAGGGCAGAGCAGAATTTGAGACATTTCGAAGGGTCGCGCAACTTCCGTCCCTGGAGCTCGGGAGAAATGCGCGACGTGACGCGTTCGATGAGATAGGGCACAATCATGCTTGTGTCAAATCCGTCAGGGATAGTCATGACGTCAAGCAAGGAAGCAGGGCAGCGGTCGTTCAGCACAGCACTGAAAATGTTGAAAAAATTAGTCTGGATCAATTGTCACAAAAACTTGATGCGATAAGGAAGGAGCTTGGCGAAGATGGGCGTCTCAAAGAAGGCATTTCGAAACCAAACGAGCAGAATGCGGCGCTAGCGGATGAGCGAAAAGACGAAACCGCCGCAGACCTAGAGCAGATTCTTGCTAAGCTTGATGCTCTTGAGAAGAAGGAAGAACGTGCCCGTGAAGGAATGGGCAAATCGGCAAAACTAGCTAGAGACGCCAAAGAGCGACTGGACGACGCGCTTCAGGAAAAAGCGAAATTAGAAACGCAGTTACTCGAAGCGAAGGCAGAGATAACTGGAGGGAAGTGCGAAGCTAAACAGAGAGTCGCGGAAGCAAGAGTCGAACTAGAACGCGCAAAGAAAGATCTGCGGTATTCTCAAGAGCGAGAAGCCGAGTTACAGAGCCAGCTCACAAAGACTCAGATAGAAGTAAAGGAGCTTAAACATCGTGTGTTTGCGTGGCTGGAGGATCGCCCCTCCACCCGTTTGCAAGTGGCATCGGACCTAGCGACGAACAGCCCTCATGACCTGTGGAGGGTCGTTCGACGCGTCACAGAGGCCGAACGGCGTGCTGCAGAAGCTGAGAAACTAGCGCATGAAAAAGCTGTTCTAGCAGCGGAGTTGAAGGAGAAGCTGGACGAGACTGTCGGGCGCAAAGAAGCAACTGATGAATTATCAAATCGCAAAGAGCGTGAGAATCTCGAGAAGGATGCCGAAGAGGTTTTATTGGAGCTGATGAAGTTGAGGGACAGACTGAAAGGCGCCCCAGGACATGAGGTGAAGCCCGATTCTTGCTCCGTCGAGGATAAATATAATCGAGATAAGAACGAATTGTCTAAAGGGAAGAGCAGCAAAAGTGGCAGTGATGGTGTGCTCTGTAAAACCAAGGATGAACAGCTCACACTCCTCATTGAGGAGGTTGAGGCCGAAGTAGAATGCCAAAAACAAAAACTTGAGCAGTATCTAAAGTCTTCCCAGGAGTATATCAGTGGCATGCGTGACGAAGCTCTAAAGCTCTCCGTTGCGGCGCAGGAGTGCGAAAAGGCGAAGGCCGCTTATTTTGCATCTTCGCAGCAGACACAGGCTGAAATAGAGGAAGTGGAGCGCTCAATTGCGGAGACTGAAAAACTGCAGAAAGAGGCGGAGGAGCAAGCCGATGCCGACCTTCGCAAGGCTGCTCAACACGAGCAAGTCTACAGAAAGGCCAAGCATATCCTTCGCCAATCGAGGCGCCAGTTAGCAGCTAAGGAAGCCCGAAAGAAAAAGATGGAGGCGGCGAACAAGTTAGTGCTCTGTGAACTCAACGAAGAAAAGGCTCAAGCAATGCAGTTGGCGAAAACGAAGGATCGCTTGGAGCGAGAGATTCGGGACTTTCAAGGAAACATTGAGCTAGCCTCTGAGGCCATAAAACTTGACACCGCCGAACTACACAAGAATTCTAAAAGACTGGAGGAACTAGAAGCAGAAAGCTTGCGGACGAAACACGATGTGCAAGCGTTGACTTCGGAAAACGAAGCATTTTCAAACGAGCTGGCCCAGGTACGCAGCCTCCTTCGGTCGGAAGTATTGAGAGAGAAGGAACTCGAAAATTCTCACAGGAAGATCCGCCAAGAGGTTTCCGCCCAACGACAAGAGCTCCATTCGCATCGAAAATCCTGGGCACAGCTGGAAGCACGAACTCACGCCGTTGAAGAGATGCACAGAAAGTGCATGCAGCTTAGTGCTCTAGCAAGCAAGGAACAGGACCGTCTCAACAGGTATTTGAACCACGAGCACGATCTCAAACAGAAGTTGATCCAAGTTTCGCGCAAGTCCGTCTTCTACGCAGACCAGCTCCGAAAGCTGCAGGCACTTGCCCGGTAAGGAGCACTCGATGACCCCTTTTTGCACACACCCACATCTCGTCAAATCTCAACAGGAAACTGAACCATGAAACACAGGTTGATCCAGCTTTCGCGCATGTCAGCCTTCTGATCTGATCAGACCAGCTAAATCTACAAAACTGCATGTATTTGCCCGATGGAGGAGCACTCCATCGCAACGCCAACCATGGCTCATACTCACAACGCGTCTTTCCAACCTCGACCTTGAGCGCCAACGACCATCATCTTGGCTCTTTCCTTCACCCCATTCGCTGTCAGCCAAGCAAGGCCAGTCTTGAAATCACCGACCAATTCCAGCTTATTTTTATTCGCGAATGAAAAGATTAAAACACTAAACGTCTCGAACGGCTATTCATTCATTGAACTCATTGTTCAAACAATTCATTGCAAACACAACTTCCAAAAAGTCCAAAACCTTTCCACAAATCCTACTGGTACTCAGTAACTGGCTACTACCTTTCGTCCAATTTGTGCGGAACCCATCTGTACGGCAACCCTTCGTCCTCCACCGGACTTCTACCAGCTCCTCTATCACTCCCTACCCGCCGGGAAAAAATCTCCTGCTACCTTAATCCTTACTACCAGCCACATAAAACTAAAATTCAAAATCCACACCGAGATCTCCGCGCATCGTGCCCGCTTCCACTCCACTCCTACGCGACTCCTAGTCCTCCCACCCGACCTACGCAGCCTCTTATTTACATAGCTAACCCTTCCAGTAAGAGTCTTCCCCCCCGTCGAGCAAGCAAACACAACTCTCCCTCACACACACACAAAAGCACACACAAATACATACGTCGACGCACGGAAAGATGCGGCTGGCGGTGCAGTTGCGGCGCGCACTGGGGGTGTCCTCGCGCACCCCCGCGTGGGCCCGCGGCCTCAGCTCGACCCGCTCACTTTCATCCTCCTCAGCATCGTCCTCGTCCTCCTCCTCCACAACCAGCGTGGATGATGTGGACTACAGCGAACTCTTCGCGAACGGCGGCGAGACAGCTCCCGGAGAATTTAGCGGTCCCGCGTACGTGTGGCGGTTCGCCGCGGACGACGGCTCGCTAGCGGCGCCGCTGCGCAAAACAGTAACGATCCTCGGCGGCGTGCACGGGAACGAGCGACTGGGCGCGAGCGTGGCGAAACGACTGGTGCAGAAACTGCAAACGGGAGACCTCCGCGTTACGCGCGCGAACACACAAGTCGCGGTGGCGCTGGGTAACGTGGAGGCCCTCGAGACGGGGTCGCGGGCGACGAGCCCAACCCGCGACTTGAACCGGTGCTTCACGCTGGACCTGATGAAACCGGACTCGGCTGCGGCGGGCGAGTACGAGAAGCGGCGCGCGAGGGAGCTGGCGCCGCTGTTAGTGGAATCGGATCTGCTGGTGGACCTGCATGCGACCAATAAACCTTCCGATCCGTTTGTGCGGATCGCGGGAAAGTTTAGCGAAGCGCATATGGATTTGGCGAGCTGGTTCGTCGGGCTGCCCGGGTCGCAGGGGAAATTGAAGTTGCTGCTGGATAAGGATTATTTACTGGGGGATAAGATTTGCACCACGGACGAGTTTGCCGGCGCGGTCGGGTGCGTGGCTATCTGTTTGGAAACTGGACAGTCTGATGATCTCAGCAGGGAAGATGCCATTTTGGAACGCATCATTGCGATGCTCGGAGCGGAGGTCGGCCTGGTCAATGCGGCCGGCAAAAGCACGTTTCCCGTTAGAAAAAATACCGACGAGGACCTCAATCACAAGTACGGGTACCTTCTCGTGAAAGATGCGCTCGCTCCAGGCGGCAAAGGCGGAGACGCTAAGCAAACTGGTGGGGACGCCGACATGGTCAAGCTCCCGATGCACTACGAATATGCGTTTGAGCCTTACGAGCTGAGCTCGGCACACTTTCTCACGGAGCGAGGGTTTCAGTGGGCGCCCGGAAAAGGGCAGCGCAATTGGGAACCGGTGAGCAGAGGAGAGGTCATTGGAACGTACACAGAAGACTCCAAGCTCATAGAAGCCGAGGAGGACGAGATGAGAGAGCAGGCAGCTGCCCAGAAGGTTGAAGAAGGAAAAGAAATGGCTTTACATATCCCTATAGTGGGCGGTCATGAGCCTGATATGCCTGTGTTCCGGAGAAAAAGGACCGCCCATCTCACTCCCAAACTGAAAAAGTACTCGCTTAGCGAGCTATACGTAGCGCAGCAGGATTCCTTCATCTTGTTTCCAAAAGTGGAATCTTTGTGGACCAACTTCAAGCCCTTGTATTGGCTTGCGGAACGCGTGAAACTCAGCTTCATTTCTTCCCTCACTGACGCCGATGGAACGACGTCGTCGACTCTCAGCTTCATGCCCGCCGAAAATGGTAAACCCGGTCATTATTCTTTTCGTCAAGTGTCTAATTACTCAAGATATTGGCAGACCAGAAACAATGAGCGATTTCTTGGCTTCCTTGGCGGCTGGGAGCCTGGTGTGATGCGTAAGAAGGGCCAAACACGCCCAACCGTCATCACTCCAAACAAGAAACACGTTCTTGAAAATTCAACTGCAGCTATAAGATCTTTCCAGGTCGAGGTTCTTACGCAGTTGAGCTCAAACACCAAAGCGGGAAAACAAAAGTCCGAGCTGCCATTTCTTCTGAAGGCTTTGAAAACAGTGTTGGAGGAGGCAAAGAGCCTTGGCACTCCGGTTCGCCTGGACTACCGCACCCGCCAACTTGTGCATGTCGACAAATTCATTTCAGGGCATCATTTTCCCATCTACCCCACAACTTACCGCATCGCAGGAGACTTTTACAATCGCGGCGCCAAGCCATATCTTTCCCCCCGCCTTACCACCCCATTTCCAATCCGCTACGTCACAAAGGGGAACGCCCTTTATCTTGGAGTTCAACCCGAGAACGAAGACCTTAGGGAGGAGTACCTTCAAAAACTTCGCAAGTTCAAGGAAGTCGAGCAGGGCAAAATCGCGATCTTAGAGCACGCAGGCTCCATCTTTTTGGACGCATCACTTTACAGGACCGCATACATCATCACCGAGAAAGCCCCAGATACTACCGAAAGTGATACTGTAGCGATTGTTGCCAGTTCGAGAGTCGACGTCGGAAGATCTTATGCCAGAGTCTTCCGAGTAGTCGAGATGCTCGCGATCATCCAAGGACTCCAGGATCAACTCTTCGAGTATCATCCTGTGTACACAGACAGGGCGGAATGCATTGCTCAATACGGTATCCGCCTCCCCGTATCAACTAATTGAGATGTTTATTTGCGTACCACACAGACCAGGTTCTGACAATAATCGTAGAACGAAAACTAATGCACATGCAAAAACTCCACTTGACTTGTCCGTTTAAAATTAGACCGAAAAGTACTTCATTTAAGTAGTTCCCCTCTCTTTCGCACGCCTTTCCTCTTTTCTCTTTTGCTCTTTTTGCCACCAGTAGCCTCTTCACTCTTTCTTCCCTTTTTTAAAAATCTTCTCAACGTCGTCCAAAACTTTTGCCCCAAAACCATACCAGACCAACCAACAAAGCAAAAGCATGCCCCTCACCAATCCAACTACCTAAAATACTAATAGTATCCGTTACTTTCCAAAATTCTCAGAGTTTTGAAGTGGTTCAGACCCTTTCGCCAACTTGTTTTCGGTGCGTGTAAAGTCGTTGCTCGCAGAGAGACAGCCTTTGGTTGACAATGGTATGAAAATGAAAAATGAAAAATGAAAAATGAGAATGGCAAAGCGTTACTGAAGCGTTGGCGCGACTTGTGGAGCGAGGAGGAGCGAAGAGGAAATCCGTGCATGCAAAGAAAACTAATTAACAGAAAGAGAAGGTGCAAGAGTGGCACAGAGAAGGTAAGGTGGTGTGGGAATGACATGTACTGTTCTGATAGGGCTTGGCAGAGCGTTTAGAAACCCCAAGGCCACCGCGAAAGGAGCGAAGGAGTCGCAAATAGCCGATAAATGAAGTGCATAATTGACTTGGCGGGCCAATCACAGAAAAGGAGCTTGGCTAAAGCAAGAGCTGGCCTTTTTTTTTCGGCTGCGAGCCTATACAAGTAAGTGCAAGAGTATGGCTGTGCAGCTTTGAGTTGACTGGAGTGAGCCATTCTTTCTGTCTCTCACGAGTCGAGCTACCAAAGTACCAGTGAGAAGGGTAAGCTTAAGTTGCGAAGTGGTGCACCTATGACGCAAGCTTGCTCTCTCCCCGGCGAGAGCCAAAAAGGCAACGCAAAAACTCTTGACGTGAGCCTTGAGAGAAGCGGAAGCGAAGCCACGTTTGCGATTCGAGAAAAGGAGCACAAGTTTTTCGCAGGTTTCCTTCAGTACTTCCATCGACTGTGAGTATGAGAAGCACTAGGTTCATTGGCAAAATTACAGTGACAACGAATCCGGCCGCTCACTCAGAGAGCATAGTAGCATTGTGGGAATCTCGTGAGGTCGTTTTCGTTCTATCTGTGCCGAGAAAGACAACGAATACCCGGCAAGCAAAAGTGTAGACCGGGATTGCATTCTTTTTACGAGTGTCAAAGTAGTGAAACGTCGTTGGTATTGCGTTGGCATTGCGCCAGCCAAGTCTGTGTCTGCTGCGCTTGTCAACTGCGAACGAGAGCTTGCGTTGGCCACCGCAATAGCTTGCGCAAAGCAGTGCAAAGTGGCGCTCGCGAAAGTGCAGTGATCATCGCCCTGTCTTTGGCCAGGAAGACGAAGCGAGTGCAAAGTCGCTCACCCTTCACAGAGCTATGGGAGGTGGCGTGTCGCTCCCTGTAGAGCCTGAAAAGCTCGCAAAGGAATTCTACGGGGAGTATCTCGTCGAAGACGCACCGCACTTTGTGCACAGCATCGATGAGTTTCGTCCCATCAGGCTTGCTGCAAAGGGCGCGGCGTCTGAAGATATATGCCGCCCACGTACGCTGGTTCAATTATTCGAAAACATCCTGAAAGACGGCAAAGGCGACTACATGGCTATGTGCGTGGAGCGCCCTGTACCTGCTGTTGTGGATGGTAAAGCTCCACCGCCACTAAACAAGGAGGATCTGACATCCTGGACATACCAAAGCTACTTTGACGATATCAAAGCCATCGCCGCAGGAATTGTGTCATGTGGGTTTCAGCGAAATGACAGTGTCTGCCTCTTTGGCTTCAACTCGCCAGAGTGGCTTATCGGAGGCATGGCTGGGATTTTTGCTGGCGGTTGCTTCACTGGAATTTACCCTTCTGATACTCCGGACCAGGTACGCTGGAAGGCCAAGCTCTCGAATAGCTCGGTCGGATTGGCAGAGAACAAAAAGGCTTGCGATGCTTTTCTTGAGCACGCAGAAGACTTGCCGCACCTCAAAGTCATTGTAGAATGGGGTGCAGACGCTTCAGACGAGCTAGAGCCGTTCGTGCGTAAGGACGGAACGAAGATTTTGCTCATTTCTTGGAAGAAGCTCAAGGAGCTTGGCAAAGGTTTCGAAGAAGAAGTTCTTCAGAGAATGGGTGAGCTAAAACCTGCTCAGTGCGCAGATTTGATTTTTACAAGTGGAACAACAGGAAACCCAAAAGCAGTGATGATCAGCCATGACAATATCATCTTTGAGGCTTTTGCATTGGTGAGCTCAATTCGACCCTTTGCGGATTTAAGTATCCATCAGCGGAGTATTTCTTATCTGCCGTTGTCGCACGTTGCAGGATCTCTCCTCGACATCTTTCTACCCTTGGTTGTCACTGATATTCTCGAGCCAGGGGTGAAGGGTTATACAATTCTATTCGCGAGGCCATATGACCTAAAGATTGGTTCACTGGTAGATCGACTGCGCATGTGGAGACCAACTCTTTTCATGGGTGTTCCAAGAGTCTGGGAAAAGATACAAGAAAAACTCCAGGGGGTGTCAGCGAAAGTGACAGGTTTGAAGAAGAAGATTGCAAGAGCCGCAAAGCAAAAGGGCCTGCAATACGCGCAAGAACGACAGATAGGCGGGTCTGGAAAGATCCCGTTTGGATACTCGAGCGCCAATAAACTGATCCTGAAAAAGATCAGCGAAAAGCTTGGCTTGGATGAATGCAAAGTCGCGTACACTGGGGCGGCACCTGTGAAGAGGGAAACGTTAGCTTATCTTGGGTCTTTGGGTATTCAAGTCAACGAGGTGTATGGTAAGTTTTTGAATGTAACTATGGATAAGGTCATTCGGGAGTTAGGCTGATATGCTAAAATGCTGTGATGTGCGTGCGCAGGAATGAGTGAAACAACGGGTTGCTCCACGCTGACTACCCCAGGAAGCCATTTCTGGGGCTCAGTGGGTTACCCTCTGCCTGGCGTGGAGGTTGAAATCTTCCGAGTTGAAGGGGATGACATCAACAACAAAACCGTTTGCAACGCTGTGACAAATCTCCTCGACCCAGAGCCCGAAAACGAGGGCGAAATTTGTTTCAGGGGTCGAAACATTATGTTGGGTTATCTGGCAAATCCTCTCCTTGGAGATGAGCATGTTGCCGAGATGTTGAAGAAAAACAAGGAAGTCATTGACGACGAGGGTTGGCTTCACTCCGGAGATAAGGGGTGCAAAGACATTCACAACATGTTTCGAGTTACCGGTCGTTTCAAAGAGCTTATCATCGGCGCTGGAGGTGAGAACATTGCTCCAGTCCCCATCGAAGATGACATCATCAAGAACTTTCCTGCTATTTCTAACGTGGTAATGATCGGGGACCAACGGAAGTTTAACGTTGCTTTAGTGACGCTTAAAGCCGTGGGTGCGACAGGGGAGATGCCTGGTAGTGATCATCTTGAGCCAGAGTACCTGAGCGTCAACCCAGGAGTTACCACGATTTCTGAAGCTTGCAAGGACGACGTGTGGATTAAAAAGATCACGGAAGCTATCACGAGCACCAACAAGAATGGGAAAGTCTGCCCCAGCAACGCATCGCGAATACAAAAGTTCACAATTCTCCCGTTCGACTTGAGCGTCTTGGGCGGGGAACTCACCCCCACGCTCAAAATCAAGCGCTCCGTCGTCGAGAAGTTACACCTTGCAGCAATCGACAACATGTACAATAGCAAAGACGTGTACGTCCCATATCCCATCTAATCATCCAAACTTCAGTATTTTTTCCTTTCATTTCCAAGCCTAGTGGAGCTAGAAGAGCCTTCTGTACTCTCCAAAACCTCATGCAACCAATCCCTGCAAAAAAATTCCAGCCCGACCTTGACCCCTACCTTTTCCTCCAATCCACTCCTATGCTCAACTATGAGAACCCGCTCGAGAACCCGCGCTGGAACCCAACGATCCGGTAAAAAAAAATCACACACCTTCTTTTGCCTTATCGTACATTAACCAACTCCTAATGGCGATGCATGAAACAGTGCTTACCGATGGTGTTAGTAGGTAATCAGTGCAAATGAGACTCTTTTTCTCAACTCAACTCATCTCATCTCATCTCAATTGTTTTCGTTCGTCAGTTTCAAGTTCATGCAACTCTTTTGAAGAATGAATCGTTTTGTAGTTTTGCGATCGTTGGTATAAGTTTAAAGATCGCAAATTTGCATTCGCTTGGCTCAATCAGCTCATTATATCAACTCCCAATTCACATTCGCCACACAATCACGCAGTCCAATTCAACAATAGCTCAGGCGCTGCGGCAAAGAGACAGAACGTTCTCGTGCATGGAGTAACATAGACAGGCGGCGCGCGCGTACACTTCCACATACGCATACACATACGCATACACTTACACTCAAAAGTATACATACGTGCGCGTGCCCGTGGCGTTCGTCGTCGGCATATGCCAAATCGGACGTGAAGAGCGACAGACAGGCGTCTGAACGGGCCAGTCGTCGCGAATCGCGCGTGTGTCTTGGTGCTGCGCGAGATGCGGGCTCTGCTGGCCCGGCGCCAGCATCGGCAGAATGCTCGAGCTCTTCTCTCGCGAAAGTCGGAGCAGTTGGCTGCCGAGCTTGCCAGGCAAGAGGACGTCAAGTTGGCCGCCGCGCGGGCGCAGGACAATGCCGCGACGAAGTTTCAGGCGCTGAGGAGGGGCCATCTTGGGCGAAAGAAAGCAAAAGAAATGAAGCGCATGCGACGCGCGGCTGTCAAGATCCAGGCTGGAGCGCGGCGTAGGCTGGCATGCAAAAATGCGCAGGAGAGACGGCGCGACAAACTGCGATTGTGCGCAGTGAACGGCGCCGGGCTTCGCCGGTTGCTCATGAGAAGCTCGGAGATCCGACGCAATGGATCGTGGAGGGAAATGCGCGACGGAGACACTGGTGCCGTGTTTTACGTGCAACGTGGCACCGGCGAGACTCAGTGGGATCCGCCTGCTGAACTCGCTGCAGGAGAATCCGCCTTTACTTGCAACTGGGGCGAGTGCGAGTTCTCGTGCGAGAGGCTGGATCAGCTCGTTGCGCATCGCGCAGAAAGACACGCATGGCTGTGCCCGGCTTGTTGGGCGATAAACTCATGCGAAGAGTTTCCTGACTGTGCCAGCTGCCACAATCAGCTTGACGTTGATGGACTCCGCATGGGAATCACACACCCAGAGTTTCTCACCAATGAACAACTTATTGCGCATCTCATGTCCAGAAAACTCGACATTTGCGTCACGAGAAAAGAAATGATCACAAAGCTTCAGATGGTGGTCTTACACGAAAGCAAACAGCGTCTAGCTCGTCAGCGGCAAAGTCTTTTAAAGCGAGAGGCTGAAGGCCAAGATTGCGGGCATGAAATGCTGCTTCACGGTGCGCTGCAAATTGCTCTTGCAGCTGGTGGCAGAAGTGAAGACAAGCAAGATGTTGATTTACCTCCAATGTTTCGAAAGCGAATTTGCGCGGAGCCTGTCCCATCGGATCGGCTCCCGGCGTTTTCGTTCGCTGAGGCGCATAAGGACTTGCCTCGTCAACCGGAGGTCATCGATCTAGACTTGTTCCGGGAGTGCCTCAGCCAAACTCTCAAGGCAAACCAAAGAGCCTCTCAACCTGTTGACTTGCCCCGAGCAGCTGCAAAGAACAAGAGACCTGCCAAGGCGAAAAGGACTGGCCCTTTCAAAATTCCTGATCACATTGACGTCAAAACATATTATGGCGACAAGGTAGAGAACGGTGTTGGCAAACGTGTGCTCGGAGACGCAGTCTTCCACGGGGATCTTGTGAAAGGAGTGATGCAAGGGTATGGCTCGATCAAGTATGCTGATGGTGCAGTGTACAAAGGGCAATTCTCGAGGAACATAAGACATGGAGAAGGCTCTCTATATAAAGCAGATGGATCTGTGTTTCATGGCGGCTGGAAGAATAGCCTCAAGCACGGATTTGGAGTCCTAACTTGTGGAAATGGAGACGTGTTGGAAGGCCAATGGGTAGGTGGCAGGCTATCCGGCAAAGGGCTCTATAAATCTTTGAACGGCGACAAGTACGAAGGTGAATTTAAGAATGGGCTGTACCATGGGGTGGGGGCTTTTTGTAAGTCGAATGGCGACAAGTTCATTGGGCATCTCAAACGCGGCCAGGCTGAGGGCTCGGGGATACTCAAACTCCACTCAGGAGAGGTATACCGCGGTATGTTCAGCAACGACCAAAGGGAGGGCATTGGAAAATGTGAGTATACCGACGGGTTTGACTACGTGGGAAACTGGAGTAAGGGACACTTTGACGGCAAAGGGCTGTTTCAAAATGTCAATACTGGAGAGCTTTATGATGGGGAGTGGGACATGGGTCGAATGACGGGATATGGTATCTACAGATTCGCCAACGGCGATATTTTCGAAGGCAATTTCTCTTCGGGACAGGCGAACGGGGAAGGTTCGTACCTATACTGGGCAACCAAGCACCTTTACGTCGGACACTGGAAAGCGAATCAAAAACACGGCCACGGGCAAATATACTTTGCATCCGGGGCACATTACATCGGGAGCTTTCTAAAGGGGAAGCTGCATGGGATCGGCATTTTTACATATGCAGACGGCTCTGTGTACCACGGGACTTTCAAGGACAACAAGCGGAACGGCGAAGGGAAATACACCTTTGTGACTGGAAATTCGTACTCAGGAAACTTCGTTAACAACGTCATCTCTGGAGATGGGGAAATGACGTATGTGAAGAGCGGCATGCGCTACAAAGGCTCTTGGGAGAAGAACAAGAAGCAGGGCCATGGAACGCTATTCTATTCGGATGGTACGGTGTTTTCGGGAACATTTGTAGATGACCAGATCGATGGGCCGGGCAAGCTCACCTTTAATCCCAGCACAGCCTTGGAGGAAGTGTACGAGGGAAATTTCTTGAAGGGAAAGAAGCATGGACAGGGCAAATACACCTTCACAGATGGGTCCGTCTACGAAGGAGCCTGGATAGACAATCGCCGCGAGGGAAGTGGTAAACTGCAGAGAGACGATATGGTCTACGAGGGCAGTTTTTTGGCCAACAAGTTCCACGGGAAAGGCATGGCCAAGTTTTCAGACGGATCAGAGTACCGCGGAACCTGGAAAGATGGTTACATGCACGGCGAAGGAACCTTAAAAAGACCAGACGGCACATCTTATACGGGCCAGTTCGACCGCGGCCAAAAGTCTGGAGACGGCCGACTGGAGCATTCTGACGGCAATCTATTCTATGGCACGTGGAGGGAGGACCACGAAGTTGGCTTCGGGCAGTTTGTGTTGAATTGTCGAGATGATGATGTCGACACAAACAGCGATGACGACCCGGATAACGTCTTGAAGCCTAGTGTCAAGGTGAGGGTTTTCGCTGTCTAGACTTCCTTCTGCGAATGCACGACACGACAGGTCGAATCGTGTGTATATTTAATTTCCTATTGTTTTAAAATATATTTAGAATTAAAATCGTTGCAGGAATTCCGAACTCGATTCTTTTAATCTTAATTTCAACGCAAGCTAATAGCCCATAAAATGCATCTGAGGGAAACATAAGAAGTTCTCTTGATTTACTATCGAGATTACTTCTTGCTGAGAGACCAAGAAATTGGGCCAAAACATGCGGAAAGCCGCTCTTGATACGGGAGCATCACTCAACTTTTCTCAGGTAACTGACAGTATGACACGAGATTTCAAGTGTCACGGTTGTCTTCGGGCCAAAAGGCAACCTCGCAGCAAGTATTTCCACCGTCTGGCGGGCAGGCTCCAGACTTTCGAGTGAAAGATAAAATGACCAAAGACATTTGAGACTGTTTGTTTTGTTTTCAACAGCAGCTATAAAATCGTTGTGTTTACAGTTAACGATCATCGCGTTCAATTGTTGCCAAACGTGAAAGCGTCTGTCTGAGGCCAAGTCCAAACCTTACACAGGTGCTCCCGCTCAAGCCCAACGAACGGATATTACGCCAATTTCATACTAGTAGTAATCACTGTAATCATCATGAACGGATCTGGAACGGATAGGACTACCGTTGATGGTAATGGAAACATAAGAAAGCAGTGCATTGCTCATCGGCTAACAACGTCAATGAATTACTTTGTGAGATCTTGAACATTGCGGAAAGGGCAGAGCTATGGGAGTAGAGAGTGCAGAGTACGCACCTTTTCCATTTCGCTTTCTTAGTTCTTATTGCCTTTCACATGTGCAAAAGTTTGCAAGATATCAATTGAAACTTGCAAAACAGAATTCGAGCCGCCTTTCGCGGTAGATGGTTCCCAAAGGCGCAGCGCTCTCAAAGTAAGGGCTGTTCGTCACGATTTCACAACGTCTGTCGCCGAGATTGCAAAACAAAGCGAAGCAAAGCAAATCCTGAAAGCGAGACAAGTGGTCGGCCCGAGCAGTCTCTCCGGGGAGAGTTGGGACAGTTCGAAACATGGTTGCGATGGCCCGCTTCCTGGTGACAATCTTGTGTTGCCTTTTAGGCCTGGCGAGCGGACATGGGGATGGGGAAGCATTCCAACTCGCGCGGGACAACCGACTCCTTGAGCTGGTGAAAACGGTGCAAAGCCGGATTGTTAGGTTAGCGGCTGATGGTGACCAGGATAAAATCGAGACGCTGTGCAAGGACCTTGAGGAATTCGTGCGCAGGGCAGCGTTCGGCGTGGGCAGCCCTGGGAGCTCGCTCAAGCTGCACGAACTACTCCAGAACTTTTCTCTGCAATTGTACTGTGGGAATCAGACTGGCGTTGAGTACAGTGAGAACGGAGAGGACATTTTTGTAGATGGCGTGCTTTTAGCGCGTACCTTGAGGCAAGAGTCGGGGCGCCAGCTCGTGGATGCCTCTTGGACCACGAGCTCTCAGAAGGTCCTCGTTCTTCGGGTTGTCCCGACATACGGATCCGCCGCAAGTCTTACGGCTAGCTTTGTGAGTTCAGTTGGCACTCTGGTGGACGCTTTTTTTAGGGAGGCATCTGGAGGTTTGCAAGGATTTTCTTTTACTCTATATCCCACAGTCATTAGCGTTGACTCTTTCGCGTTCACAAATGGGCAAGGTAGTGAGTTTGTGTGTTCTGGGGCTGGCTACGTGCCTTCTTCCGCGACTATCGCTTCCAGTGCAATCGCCAAGCTCCCCACAGGAACGGCGGATGCATACGACAGAATAGTCTTTTCTCATCCGAATTGTGAGAGCTTGGGTTACGGAGGTCTTGGCCAGGTCCTCGGTCCATACGTGTGGATAAATGGTCTCGAAGACAGCGTGGATGCATATGCAGCAGTTCTTGCTCACGAGCTCGGACACACCAACGGCGCGCTTCACGCAGAACAAGAGGAGCTGGAGTATGGCAATGAGTTTAGCATCATGGGGAGCGCTTCCAAGATACCGGATGGTCACTTTAGCATCGGTGCAAAAGTTACCTTTGGCTGGATTGATTCCAACACCCAAATCGCGAATCTCGGAGACACGGAGGACTGCTCGAGCTGTGTTGAAGAGGGTAATTTTGTTGTGCACGCTCACGATACAGGTGTTTACGAAGCAGGTAAGCTCTATGGACTCAAATTATACACAGCAGATGAAAATGAGCAGCTATGGGTCGAATACCGACATAAATACTTTCAGGACGTGGAAAAAGGCGTCATGGTGGTCTGGGCATTTCAGAATTCTGGCCAGACCTATGGCCCAACGCAGCTCGTGGACTATGTGAGCGCAACTACAAGTCAAGACGACGCAACCATTCCAATCGGTCGGTCGTATGTCTATGACCTTGGGCGAAAAAGCATCATCATCACTGCCGTGGAGGATCTCGAAGAACAAGCTGCTGTCAAAGTGTACGTTCGCTACCTCACCAAAACAGAAGCAGACTCTGTTGCTAGCTTTGCAGAAGCCAATCTCGCGGAGGTAGATTGCGGAAGTACAACCCAAATTCGAGCTTCAGATGGTCCTGTACTCGTTCGGTTTGAGCTTGAGCAACCGTCGACAGTGGGATTCACTCAAACATGCCAAAGTACCCAGGTTGAAGATGATGAATCCGCTGGGATATATGTATATCCGCGATTTCCGCTGCAAATGTTTCTGCCAGAGAGTTTTACACATGGAAGCGAGTTGAGTTTCGGAGACATGCAAGTGGACATCCCAGGCGCGAGCGCAGTGCATTTCGAGCCAGTATCACAATCTTGCGCGCCAGGTTTGTGTACGATTTCTGCGACATTTGCGCCATACTTCACCGGGACGTGGACGAAGACTGGTACAGTCCTCAACGGGATGCAGTCCTATCAGATGGGCACAAATCCGTACTTTTTGGTTTATGTTCCCACTCAGTATCTGTATCTTGACGGATCTTGGGGGACACGAAAAGCGTGGGTGTTCACGAACGCTTTAAGCGACAAACCAAGCGCGCTGTATGCATATGTGGTTCCCAAAAACCAGGAGGCTGCGATCCCGCTGGGATCGCTTCAGAGTTCCGAAATAGCTGGCAGCTACGTTTACCAGTCAGGAGGATACACGCTCGGAAGTGCCAACTTTGCATGTGCGGACGAGCACGTCTCCTTCAAGCTAGCCGACTTGTACACAAACGCTGACGCCACGCTGGTCTACAGCGAATTCACGACCGATAACTATTTGCTCATTACGGGCTTGGCCAATGACTTCACCTTCTCTGCGACCTGCACCGAGCTCTATTGCGGCAGAAATTACTATCTGGACTCGGGCACCCAAACGTGTACGAGTTGCCCATCGGGAACTGTCTCTCCGCCTGATTCCACCACAAACTTTGATTGCTATGAGCCATGTGAAAGACTTCAGCTTGTGGCACTCGACTCCTTTGGAACCGGCCTCGGTGCCGATGGTTTGTGGAGCTATGTCAAGCATGTCAACGGGGCTATGGCTTATGAGCTGTTTACAGATGCGAGCAACACAGAAAATTTATATCTCTACCGTGTGGGTGGAGTTTGGGTAATTGGCACGAGCCTCGGGTTGGGTTCGTACTACAAAAGGCTTTCCACGGAGATTGTTGAACACCCTCTGCTTCTGAAAGACTCAAAATACTTTGACGTATCATGCGCAACCTGCACATCCCTTGCAAGGACGACCTCAGAGTGCGTCACGTGCTCGAATGATCAGGTTCCAGAGCTTTCACGCCCCAATCTGTGCCACCAACCTTGCTCGTCGCTAAGTGTTGCGATCCCCAATGATTCTTTCTTCTCGGGAGTCTTCACCTACATCGGCATCTTTAATCGCAGACCTTACTTCAAGTCAAGTAAGAGGGAAATTTGGTATGAGAAGAGCATGGCTGAGTGGGTCCTTGGAAATGACCATACAAGTGGTGCTTTCTATCTTCGAAGCTCTGATACAACTTCCTTTTGGCCAACTGCTGCACTGAGCTGGGTTGACACAACCGGCAAATCGGCTTCGATGCAAGTTACATGCAAAGGAGATGGTACAATTGACACTTGGGGGGTATTTCAGCTTTCTCCGCCAACACAGAGTCCAACGCAAGTGCCAAGTTTCTCACCAACGACAAAGTCGCCTACCTTGTTCCCGACCACACAAGCGCCAACGACACGGTCTCCAACCAAGCTACCAACCAGGTTTCCGACCACATTTCCGACAACGAAGGCCCCTACCACAAAGGCCCCAACGACTGCACAGCCGACCCCATTTCCGACAACAAAAGCGCCAACAACAAGGTCTCCAACAACTGCACAACCGACCCCATTTCCAACGACAGCGACCACAAAAACTCCAACGTCTGGGTCTCCGACCCCATTCCCAACCACAAGCACACCCACCTCAAAGTCAGCAACAACAATGGCACCGACTGCCACCCAACCCACGCCGTTTCAATCGACAACAGCTCCAACCGGTTCAGATTTGCCGGAAACATCTTCGCCAAGTAGCGCACCGAGTGGAGCCTCAGTGAACCGAGAGACCTCCAGTCGTCCCTCATCTTCACCTACCAACACAAACGAGCCGACTAGAGGCCCGACTCGAAGTCCTACTCGTCAGAGCACGCAGAGCTATTGGTCAGGCTATGGCAGTCAAGGATCCACAGGGAGTTCTTCTTCTTCTTCAAGTTCGGTAGCTATTGGTCTCTCGCTGTTCTTCTTCTTTGGTGGCTTCGCTGGAGCTGGGTGCTTTGTGTTTCATCGGAGAAAAGCAAGGCGCGATTTACTTGAAAGCTCTAGTGCAGAATCAATTGGAGGGACTGTCTCTGTGCGTCAGCCAGACTTGGAACCCATGGATTTAGACGAGGGTGTAACCTTTACTTCGAACCCAATGCATTTGACGCGAGCTTAAAACTTTAGCGTACCATCTGAACAATAATTGTATGTATTTGTTTCCCAGATCTGACACGACTGCCATGGCATTCAAGGTTGTCGCGATCCGCTTTGATGGAGCAAGTCATATTGCTTGACTGCGCGAAGCTCCAAGCCTCACGAAGCTGTGATCCCGCACGAAGATGAGTTCCTTTTGTCCGATGTAACCTAAGATCGTTTCTGCTGCCAAGAAGAATGGAGGCGCTTCAAGTAATCTTTTTTATAACTAATGTCTGAAGGGCAACAAGGATACTCTCGTGATTGTTATAACTTTCTTCGACTATAAAAAGAGACTTCTTAATTCTTTAAAAAGGCCAAAAGCACGTGAACTTGTGGGAATACTTGCGCACGTGAGCGTGGGCACAGACAGTTCGCAGGATACGAAGTTATGCCATTTCTGTCAAGCGAGGATGATAGTTGAGGCTGTAGTTCAAGCCGCAGGGTAAGCAAGGATCTTTAATTAAAAGAGGGAAGTGCGGAACAGAAGCAGGGCTGTACTTGAGGCACCGCCCATGCAGTTTAACGCAGACGGTAGGCACAGGTCTTAGCCGCCTCCTGGTGCTCTCCCTTGAAGTCGTAGGAGATGGTGATATCCAGGTCCCGCTTGTTTCCTTTGTTTTGCTTGGTGGTGATGGTGCCGGTCAGAGTTTCTCCAGTGTTCATGGTGATATCGTCGCGAAGGTAGAAGACGGTTTGTTTCCAGTGGGTGTACCTTGCAGCCGGTCCGGTGGAGAAACGAACTGGTTTATGGCACTTGGAGAAGGAGACGTCGAAGAAGACAAGCACAGCGTGGCAATAGTCGTCGCGAGAGGCGGTGATCTCGAAATTTGCGGTGAAGTCTACATCCGCTTGTTTCATGGTCATGAGATCAAACTCAATCAACTGGTAGTAATCTGTCATGACCGCGTCGGCCTCGACCGTCTCGACTAGAGGCTCGACCAGAGCCATTTCTTTGATGATGCTCATATCGAATCCATACACGTTGTCCCAAAAGTGAATCTTCTCTTCTTTGTAAGCAGCATCTTCAATTCCGCAAATGTACATTTTGGCCTTGTCTGGAAGCATGATGCCGGTTTCCTTGTTGAGCCACTTGTCCTTTGCGACGAGGACACTGTCAAGCATGGACTCGTACAAGAGGTAGTATCCCATCCACTCAGAAATAATAACATCCACACCGTTTGGACCGCAGTCGAGCTCAACCTCTTCGATCTTGCCCCTGATGACCTCGACCACATTGTCGAGGCCGTTTGCTTTTACAATCTCCTTGGCTTGCTCCGCAATACCGCTAAAGTCAACGGCGTATACTTTTTTCGCGCCAGCTTTGGCGGCGAACATCGACAAAATACCAGTGCCGCATCCGACATCGAGAACTACCTTGCCCTTGAACAGGTGCTTATTGTTGACAATCGCGTTCATGTAGCTCTTGGTACGAACCTCATCTGCAGAGCGAATTCATTGTTTCCAAACGCAATCGCAATCGCAATCGCAATCGCAGTCGCCAAGGACAGAAGATGGCAAACACGCACATGCACATGCACGCAAAGAGAACAAAAGCAGAAGCCAGTTAGCAACACCTGGAAGAAAAGAAAAAAGAGACAAATAAATCAAAAGCGAGGCGGACCCGCAAATTGCAACTTACCCTTGAGCATCTCCTCGTGAATGCCAAAGTGGCTGTACGAATCAAAGTAGTAATCCTTGCTCGTCAGGTCCTTGCCCTCCTCCGCTTCGCTCACTGCAGGGGCTGGGGCAGGGGCTGGGGCAGCCTCTGCTGCAGGCGTTGGCTCAGCCATCCTCTCTCGGTACTCGGTACTCGGTACTCGTTATTCGTTACTCGTTACTCGGGTCGGCTCGCACGAACTGGCGGACAACCGTGCGGCGAAGTGGCGATGGCTTTGGCAACTCCGGAGCTGACTGGTCTGCGTCGAGACTCTTCAGAGGGACAGAGTGGCCTGGGAAACGGCTTGCGGAGCGACGCAGGTTCCAACAGTTCCAACTCCTGAAACAAACTAAGGGAAGAAATCCATGCCATTCCATGCCCCACGTCCTGCGCTACGCCCTCGCTACGCTCGCGCTAGTGCTAGTCTGGTTTGGTTGGTTGGCACGTTCACGCGGAGCTTCCTAGCTAGCCTAGTTTCGCACGAGTTAGCATGAGTTAGCGCTCTCTCCCACGAGCTAATGGCTAGTAGTGGATGCTAGTGGCACTGGCAGCGCTCATAGCAGGGAAATAGTACCTTCGTGATATTTCGTGATAGTGACAGTGAAAGATGCAAGATGAGCCCCAAGTTGGTGCAATTGGCGGGCAACAAAATCCAACAAATAGGTGCATAGCTGCGTGGACAAATCTTGCCCGAGCGGTGGGTATTCGCGCAAGTGTCCAAGTTAAATGCTCATTGAAATGATGACAGCTAAATTCTGCTGGCATGGGCGATGCACGCGCCGAGCTTGGAACTGTGTAACTTGCTAAGGGTCCGGAACGCTTTCAGAACCACTCATTCAGCCAAGTCCACTCCTATCGCGTCGGAGTAAAGAAAGGAGTATATGGAACCAGGCCAAGTGAAAAAAGTCGACAAGGGATGGGGAGGGGGGGAAGATGCCGTTAAATTATCCTTGAAGAAAAAGGTGAAGAAAAATAGTGGAGAAATGAAAAATCTAAACTCTAGCCAAGCAACTTATTTCTTTCCCTTCTGCACTCCGGAAACCACATCATCGATACGGAGAAGGAGAGCTGCAGACTCAATAGCGGTTTTAATGGTCTGGGTTTTCACTGCGAACGGATCCCACACTCCGAGGTCGTCCATGGACTGGAGCTCTCCGGTGTCACCATTGAATCCGCAGAAGGAATCGCCTTCGGCATGGCGGGCTCTCAACTCGGTGATGCGCCGCACGACATCTGCACCACAGTTTTCTGCAAGAGTTCTTGGAATCACCTCGAAAGCCAAACCCACAGACTTGAATGGAAACTGCTGAACTCCCTCGATGGTCTTTGACATCTCAATAAGCGCCTGGGAGATGGCCATTTCCGTGGCGCCTCCACCAGGCAGGAGCTTTGGCTCGAGCATGATATTACGCGCAACCTGGAGCGCGTCTTGAATATTTCGTTCAACCTCGTTGAGCACATCGCGCGAGCCACCACGCAGAAGGATGGTACATGCGCGTGGGTTCGCGCACTTTTCAAAGTAGCTAAAGTACTCGTCAGAAATTTTGTCGACACGGAAAAGTCCGCATCCGAGGCCCATATGTGCCTCGGTAATCTCGTCAGTTCGGCTGGCAATGGTAGCTCCGGTCGCGCGAGCAAGACGATTGTTGTCAGTCTTGCGAAGGCGGCGGAAGCAGGTGATTCCAGCCTTCACCAGGTAATGCTGAGCAAGGTCGGAGACGCCCTTCTCCGTGCAGACAATGTCGGGCTTTGCAGCAATGATATCGGCGCAGAGCTTTTGGACGTACTCCTCCTCCAACTTGAGGAGAAGGTCCCAGTCACTCTCCTTTGTGATCTCAACGTTGGTGGTGGACTCGCCTTTCTTGTACTCCAGGGAGCAGTCCAAGAGCAAAATGCGAGGATTTTCGATGCGGCGGCTCATCTTGGAGTGTGTAGGAGCTTTGTTGAGCATGATACCGTCCAACACTTGGCACTCCTCCATATCTCCACCAGGAATCTTTTCGATCCTTGCGTACCGCTTGATGTCAATCTCAGTCTGGCGTCCGTCCTCGCCGGGGATAGCAATCTTGAGAACTGCATCGAGAGCTAGTGTCACGATGCGCTCACCCCAGCGGTGAACATACTTGGTTCCCACGCAGGAGTCAATAATTTTCTGCATTGCCGCTTTGTCCGAGATATCAAGCGGTTTGGCAATTTTCTCACAGACTTGCAAGGCAGCCTCGAGGGCCTTGTAATAGGCTTGAACAAGCTGGGTCGGGTGCAGCCGCTCTGCACGCAAGAAAGGCTCGGCCTGAAATGTTTGGCAAAATTTGCGACATTCGTCAGACCATAACGCTTGCACAGACAAACAGGGACAAGCAGCACAGCAGAAGACAGCCGCGCAAGTTCAACTTACCACAGTGAGCATCTCTCCAGCAAGAATAATCACAGAGGTGGTGCCGTCGCCGACCTCCTCGTCCTGCGTGCGACTGAGCTCAATCATGCTCTTGGCAGCCGGGTGGGACACGTCCAGCTCGCGCAAAATGCAGTTTCCATCGTTGGTGAGCACAATTCCTCCCATCGGGTCGCTACGCCATTTCCAGGCCCAAACCAATTGGCGAAACAAAGACCAAGGCCAACATCGTCAGTTCCACTCCCGTAAATTTCCTTCACACTCACACAAGCACAAGCACAAGCACATCAACTCACATGAGCATCTTCAGCATTGCCCTGGGGCCCAGCGTGGTGCGAATGATATCGCTCACCGCCCTGGCCGCCTGCACGTTCGCCAACTGCGCCTTGCGTCCGCTCTCGCGCTTCTGCGACTGGTTCAACACGAACACCTGCCCGCCGCCGCCCCCCCTTTGGCCCATCATCTTGCCTGTCTTTCTTCCTTCTTCCTTCTTCCTTCCTTCTCCTCTTGCTCTTGCTCCTGCTCTCGCTCTGCTTCCCCGCTCTCTGCCTCTCTGCTTGTCTTCTTCGTTCAACGTCTGTGTGCGCGGTGGGGACTACTCTCTCTCTCTCTCTCTCTGGTTTCTCTCGCTCTCTCTCTGATTTCTCTCTCTAGGAGTTTCCCAGAGGGGCTAGGGGCGAGGGCTACGCGTATGGTTAAGCGACGGATAGGCCCGCTTTCAAATATCCAAGGGCAGGGGTGCTAGTGTGTGGGGTAGGTAGGGGTAGGGGAATGGAGGTAAAGGGTCGTTATGGGACGGTGTGGTTGGGGAGTAAGGGGGTGTTAGTTACCCGTCAGCGGTTGTGGAGAAGGACGAGAAAAACAGCTGTCGGTGCGCCGCCCGGAGGCTAGCGGGGACGGTAGTGCTCGGTAGCAGCGGCTTCGAGATCTTTCTAACGTCCGAACGGCCATTGTTCGTGAACAGAAGGAACAAACGGGACGATTTCCGTTCCGTTGTTGATTCCAGAAGCCTTGAGCCTGGGGCTCGCGTTTTGCAAGAACCGGTACTGAGTACCGCTGTAATTTTCAAAGCTTGCCTCCGGCAGGAAGCTTGCTCGTTTCCTCGAGAGCTCTACGGCACCTTTTCTCCTCTTCGTAGAAGCACTAGGATTTCGAGGCACATAACGTGAGGTGGCGCTGTTATTATATTATTCTATAGCTGGACAATCTAAACTAACAGTAAGTGTAGCCATAGGGAAGAACCCGAACGTGTCTGTCGGGTTCTACTTACTAGCTGTTCACACTGAAAAACTCATTGGAAATTTACCCATAAAGAGACCAATCTGCGAGCTCATCAAACGAGCACAAGTGGCGCGGCCGACATGTGCAAGCTCGGAGGCAATTTTGGAACTACTGGAAGCTCACTGGAACTCATTCGAACTCCGAAGTTATGGCCAGCCAGGCTTGGTCAGTACTACCGTACGTAAATTGTTAGGAAATCTTAGTTGTTTGGCTTGGTCACCGGCTTGCATGTGAAAATGCAGGCCTCTTGTTTTGTCGATTTCCCAATTCCCGTCTCTCGCAGTTCCCACTGGCAGCTTGAGAGCTCAACGACTCTCTCTCTCTCTCTCTGTGTGTTATGTGATATCATCAGCTGAAGGCAAAATTGCTCGAAAACAAATACAATGAACATCAATTTACGCGTTTTAGAGCTTCCTCAAGATACCGACTCTTTCCTCGTCCGTTGGCCATCCACGATATTCCGAGCAGCCAGATCACCATGAACAATTCCTAAATCGTGTATGGAAGCTTAAAAGTTGGCCGGCGGCGACTTCCGCTTTGGGGTACTTGGTTCTCGCCCTAGCAGCACGCTTCTGGTAAAACGGACCCTGAAAATTATACCAATGTACTGCGCAACAAGGACACTTTCGCGCCAGGATTGCCACAAAAGTTGCTTCCGGTCGGGACACCAGGACGTTTGTCGATCTTAGGAGCTGTTCTGAGTTCGTCATTGTTTTGATCCAAGTCGGTTCTATAATGTGAAAAGAAATATAACCTGGTATATTACAGCCGCGTACTGCTTTAAGCAGGCGACCGTGTGATTCTATAAACAATATGTTATGCTTGATTACACCTGAGCTCTCGGGGCTGCGTTCATTTGCATCGCATTGTTAACGGCAACGCAAACTTAGTGCCAGGACAAAGTCCAGCTGGGCCTGTTCCTCGGCGCTGTACATGTCGGCGTAGTCGTCATGGGACGCCGTTCCACCAATATAATCTGACGCCTGTGCACCAGATTGGCCGAACTCTTCACCTTCACTGGCACCGTCATCCCCATCCTCATCTTCCTCGTCAGCGCTGTCGTCGTTTTCTGCTCCAGAACTGCTCAGCGCGCTCGAGCTTCTTGCAAAGCGGAGCGATCTTTCTCTCATTAAGCGCTGAGAGTGCTCCCAACGTGTCTCGAGACGAGGGAGGAAGACCAAGAAAGAGTGGATCGCATGAACGAGTTCGTTGATCTGTTCGTGATGCGAGATACAGTCCTGTTTAACAGCATACACCCAGGCCTCGTCATCCTCGCCTTCCAGCCGACAAGTTGGGCAAGCCGAGCTTCTCTTCATCCAACCATTAAAGCATGTCTGGCACAATCCATGGCCACAAGAAGGCATGATTTCAATGTTGTTCTCCATGCAAATGGGGCACTCATTATCTTTGTACAAATCGTACCTGTCCTTGAAACAGTCTTCCGGGGCGTCGCCGTTGCAATCTTCCATAGCTTCCCATGCGGCCTTCTTCTGCGCAGAGTCTGTATTTACAGTGTGGAGCGGATCGGCATCGCCTTCGCCGCTCTCGTCGTCGCCTTTACTTTCCACGAGTTGGCTGTACTCCCAGAGATCTTTAAGGAGAATGAGCATGGCATAGAAACCTCGGACGGAGGTGAGGCGAGGTGGAGCTTCGTCGTTGGCAAAGAGCTGTCTCACCTTGACAAATGTAGCCCCTCGCAAGGTCCAAAACAAAGACTGGCTCCCAATGATCTCAAACTCCAGCCTAAAGCCCACGAGGTCGGAGACGATGGCAGAATACGCAGCAGCTTCGAGAACATCTCCTTTAAACGCTTGAAAGGTGGTTATTTTTTCCGCAATTCTAGGGTCTTTCGAGAGCTCCGATTTCCCTCCATCAAGTTTTGTGGAGCCGTCCACGTCGTTTCCGCCAACAAAGCATGACCGGTGCGTCTTGTCGAGCTTGAGCCCGACGTGCACATTGTTTCCCATTGCCGAGGGCTTTGTAGAAGGGGCAAGAAGAGAACTGCAATCCCCCCTCGCTTGCGCAAGTGCACACTATCAGCCTCGAAGTCCGCCTTGCGAACGGCAACCCTCGCTATATCCGAACGCAAAAACGCGAAAGAAAGGACTCGGCTGGTGGCGTCAAGATGTTCATATACGCGCCGCAGCTAAGCTATGTTCACGAGCGCCCTTCTCAGTGCTCGAGCTGGGCTCCCAGGGATGGCCCCTTTTCCAAGCGGCGCAGTGGCAGTCGCAGTCGCAGTCGCAGACGCTGCAGCCAAAGCTCCAAGGTGAGAAATCTCCGCTGAGCGGCACAGCAGCGCCAATTTGGAGCGGGGGAAGGACGGGCTTGAGGGTTAGTTGCCTGGCGCGGTGATCTCTGAGGACTCGAGTCAGCTTTCGCAGAGTGTGGAGTGGGCCAGAGAAAAGTGCTCGTCGTTCTCCAACATTTTCCCAACACGAAGGCCGGCGCTAACGGGTCGCTACTCTCAGTCAATCAATCCATGCCCTCGTAGCGACGTGCTGTACGTTCCGCTTAGCCTAGAGCGCAGCCCACCGTGATGTAGGCGTCTGGCACGTTTGGCGGCCTTTTTTGGTGGTGTTTCTGATAGCGCCTGGGAGTAAGCGTCGTTCCTTCCTTTCTTCTTTCCTCTCTTCCGGAGTATTAGAGTGTTGCGAGAAGGGAGGGAGGGAGGGAGGGAGGGAGGGAGTGCTGAGAGTCCTGCGACAATCACGATGCAACAGTGTGGTGGATCTGGTGGATCCTGACTTTGCACAGACATGTACAGACTCTGAATGAAGGACAATCTCCCTCCACCAAGCAGGAAGCGCACACTGACCACTGGACCAGTGACCACTGACCCTTGACAGTCGCTGTTCTGTTAGTTTTATGGTGTTGACTTTGCGACCGCGACAACCGCGACAATCGTGACCGCAAGAGACAGTTTAGTGGCTGGACACTGGTTTGCACGGCCTTCGCAGAGTTGTCTATTTCTTTCGAATGGCTCCGTGGCGGTTGAAGTCCCGATCGTCAAGATTGCTAAGCACTCCGGCGCTACCCGAGCTGCTGGGCTCTATTGCAAAGGATTCTTTCAGATTCAGAACATTCATTGGTAGAAAGATTGACTGTGAAAGATTTCATTGATGATGGATTTCATTAAGTTATTTTATTCGATTCCTTTTTTTAATGAATTGTTTTGGATCGTGATTGACCAATGAAAGATTGCAGAATTCAGAATTCAGAATTCAAAATGCAGATTGTGAATGAAGAATGCAGAAAGGAGAATGGAGATGGGAGAAATTGGAGAATGGGAGAAAGTGGAGAAAGGAGTTTTCTTCTGTCCTCCCGGCCCACTCCCGTCCTACGCTTCCCACTATCTAAAAGCTAAGCACACCACCTATTGGCTGGATCACTTGCTCCTCACGACTTTGAAAGAAGCCATTGCCTGATGCACACTAGGACTGATGCGGATCTGTTCTACGGTCAGTCTCAATCAATTCAAGTAGAGAGAGAGATGGATCGATTGAGAACTACTCAGGCGCTCGATTCTGGTCGGGCGAATTTTGACATCGTCTTATTAATTTACTGCGTCACCAGTCTCAGAGGCGGCCAAGCTGGGGCCAGCGTTCGCCCTTCTGAGCATGCACAATGCACACTATTTGCTTCGCTTGTAAACTTGCAAAGAAGGCCAGTTTCAGTGGCGCTGTAGAGCAAAGCAAATCGACAGGTTATCGACAACATGTGATTCCAACCATTCCCAACCCCATGCATCTACTATTAGCTACTAGCTGATAGCTAAATTGTAAGGCGACACACTTTGCAAAATACCTTTTTCTCTTTTCTGGGACTACTAAGGACTGATAGTTTAGCCTAGGGCTGGTATCAATACCGGAAAGATCTTCGCTATTATAGTTTTTGGGACCTCGGAGATTTCCTCGGGGTGTTACTTTGTCTTTAATCGAATCGCATAATAGAGAGGAGTAGAGTTCTCTAAGCCTGAACGGTAACTGTAGAATTTAGCATTCTTGTTCGTAGCATGTGGTTCGCTCGATCATTTCATTTTCATTTTCACGATGAACGAAGATAATTTTAATTGTTTCATTCAAATAGAAATGAAGATTTTAAAATTTAAAAAAGACCAGAACCAGAACCGGAACTCTCAACTGATCAACTAACTGCTTTCTACACAGTATGAGAACCCACGAATCGGTGTCATCTTCCTTGATCATAGAACTGTACGAATTTAGAGTGCCGAAAAGAACCGGCCGACCGCTTAGAGCCACGGATAGTCTTACGCAGGCGAAGCGGTTCCTCGCGCGGGGGTCGAGTAACCGAGTAACCGAGTAACCAGAAGCTTTCCAGACTCCTGACAGCTCCAGACTCCGCTTTCATTCTGAATTCTGTTCTGAATACTACACTGTCCATTTTTTGAATTTGATCGAGTTAGTGACTTGGATGGATGATTTAAGAGAATATCCGGAACAACTTCTCAAAATCATGTTATGTCCTATGAGATCTATTATGAGAACGGCAAACACAGGTGTCAAACTTTAAGATAGAGTCCTGGAAACCAACTACTCAATATAATAGCCATACATTAATCGGACATACCGCATCGCCGGTCCAGAGGCAGTTACGTGCACGTTTCAGCAACAGTTCTCGTTGAGGGAGGAACGAAAGACACGCGGGGACACTTTGCAGTGGGCGTTGGACGAGTCCCAGTAGTCCCAGTAGTCCCGTTAGTCCCAGTGATCCGCTAGCCCACACGTAGACGTAGACGTAGTCGCCGTGGCTGCACCGTAGAGCTCGCGTCGTCGCTTGGTCAAGCAGTGAGACCGTGGCACGAAAAGTGGAAACGGACAAGCAAGAGAAGAAAGTGACGACTGACGAGTGACGAGTGACGAAAGACGTTCTTGGAAGGCTTCAGTTAGGCTAGACGCGGCTATGGGCTGGAGCATTTTGGAGGAGACGTACAATGAAAGCTGCGCCGTGCACTACGCGGACGCTGGTCTGCCCGCTTATGACAGCCAGTTTGGGTTCAACTATTTATGCGTGTTCGGGAGCGGGTTAGTTGGGAGCCTTATAATGGTGCTTGGCGTCTTGCTCGCCTTCTATCTTTTAGGGAGCACCGCGGACGACTACTTTTCGCCGACT
This sequence comes from Parietichytrium sp. I65-24A, assembly GCA_012862575.1. Classification (NCBI taxonomy): domain Eukaryota; class Bigyra; order Thraustochytrida; family Thraustochytriidae; genus Parietichytrium; species Parietichytrium sp. I65-24A. Next base: position 888,347 of record BLSF01000004.1, read on the forward strand.
CTGGGAACGATTTGCAAGCGTCTCCAACTTTCTCCTGAGCTGGCTGGGGTGACATTTCTTGCATTCGGGAATGGTGCCCCAGATGTGTTCTCCTCGCTAGCCAGCTTCACGAACGAGTCTTCTTCCCCGGAACTTGGATTGTCTGCGCTGCTTGGAGCGGCAATGTTTCTGCTCTGTATTGTGTTTGGCAATGTTTGCCGCGTCGCCCCAGAAACCAAAGTCAAGCCCGCGACTTTTCTGCGAGACGCCGGATTTTTCTTGGTGACAGCAACTTGGATTTTGATTTGGGGAGCGTCGAGGATGGAAACGACGGTGTGGGTCGCCGGTTTGTACGTGCTGATATATGCCCTTTACGTAGGTACAGTGCTCTCGTACGAGCGCTGGGTGCTGAGCAAGCGCAAGACACGGATTTCTGCGCTGAATTCGAGCGCTGCTCTGGAAGGAGAAGAGCTGCAACCTGCGCATGGTGTATCATCAGCTTTTTGGCACATGCTCGACGAAGCTGCTGAGCCGCCCCTCCTTCCCTCCTCGATTCCGGTGCAGGGCGAATCAGAGTCAGTTGGGTCCTTCGAGGAGGAGGAGGGGGGGGACTCGGAATCTGTTTGCGCGGACAACTATCAGTTTGTCACGACAAACACAAGGCCATATGATCCCAGCGAGATTCCAATCGCCAGCTCCGGCAGCGACACGGAGCTAAATTCACACCTCTCCGAGGGTGACAGGAACGAATCCGCGGTTTCCTTTGCCCCAGAAGTTATTGAGGACTACTTGCCCAGCGCTGAGGAAGGTTCTTCACCAATCCCGCGTGAGAGTGATGAAAGGTGGGGTTCGTTTGCGTCCAAGAAGAACGCTTCGAGCTTGTTGCTTTCGGACTTTTATTGGAGACAGCTTCGCCTTCACAATAAAGCGAAGCGGAAGGCTGCACAGGTGGCTCGCGAGTGGCGCACATTGTCGTTTTCCGAAGCCTTGCTGTGGCTGGTGGAGCAGCCTTTCACGTTTCTGAGACGGCTGACAATTCCAACAATCGATCGTGACTGGTGGTACAAGCCTCTTGCGGTAATCCAGCCTCTCTGTTGCACTGCTTTTGTACTGTTTATTTCGGGTAATTTCACATCAGAAGCGATGTTTCCACGAGCAGTGGTCATCATCATGATGGTGGTCGCCGCATTGATCACCATCGTCTTTCAATTCAGACTCCACACTAGTCAGCCGCCACAAACGAGCATCCTGCTTGGTTGCTTCCTTGCCGTGGCTTTTCTATGTGCGGTCGGGTGGGTGTACTTTATTGCAAACGAGTTGGTAGCCTTGCTGAATACCTTGGGGTACATATTTGGCGCCAATCCTAGCGTCTTGGGGCTCACCGTCTTGGCCTGGGGAAATTCGGCGGGAGACTTTGTTGCTAACGCTGCGATCGCTCGGCAGGGAATGCCTACTATGGCCATTGCGGGTTGTTTTGGGAGCCCGTTGCTCAACATTCTTATCGGCATTGGTTTGAGCTTGACAATTCTTTGCATAAAAAAGAGTCCTGAGCCGGTGCACCTTCGGGTCGACAGTCACGGGCTGCTGTCCGCAGCCTTCTTGTTGGGCACTCTGACCTTCATTCTGGTATCTTGCCGGATGAACCGCTTTGTCATCCCCACTAACTTGTGGAAATTTCTATTTGCGGTGTACTTTTGTTATATAGTCTCTTCTGTCGTGCTCTTGTTCGTGTGAACCCCAAGCGCTGGGAGTTCTGGTCATGGGCGCCTCATTCAGGAAATCAGTTTCCTCGATCGTTGCTTGAAACTTCATTCTCTGCATTTGGGCTTTCAGTTAGCACGGTGTCCGAGATGGCCTTGGCCATAGGAGGCGCGTGCTTTCGACAAATGCTGCGTGGTACTTTCGCTGATCATCGTGCGACGGCTTGACAACTGACAAGGTATAACGGTACACTCGCATAAAAATGTTTTCATTCACGTACATATTTTTATATTTTTTGAGATTGAGATTTTGATGAGATCTTGATCAATCAATCCGACCAGACTTGAGGGAGAAATGATCACAAGCGGAGATTTCTAGTAGAAGTACTAGAGAGACGCACACGCAAATCGTCTGAGTGTTCTATTCATCATGAACAGTGAACATTGAACAATGAACATTAGTGACGTCGAGTAGATATTAGCGACCAAGATTTCTTTAGGAAAGCTTCACCTTGCCTCCAGAAAGGTACTGTTGCATAACGTAGAGAGCGAAGAAGAGAATTGCAATTCCCAAGACGAAAAGCATAACAAGTAGAAGAGGATATTTGAACCAGTAGAGATGCAAGAGATGCCAAAGGTAGTACAAGCTCTGCTTTGCGGAGAGCTTTGATTCGCCAGCTTCTCTGTCCCTGAATCGGATGGGCACATCTTTGACAGTTTTGCAGCCGCATCTTACCATGAGCTCGAGGCCAATTTTGTAGCCAAGCGGGTTGAGCGAATTTTTGCCCTTGTTGAAAGTGTCCTTGTGCAGAGCGAAGAAGCCGCTCATTGGGTCCGTGCAGCTCGTCAAAGGGTACGCAAGCAAGGTCGCGCCTTTGCTGATAATCTGCCTCACAAGGGGAAATTCCTCCGCGGCGCCTCCAGGCACGTGACGGGAACCCACGGCAAAGTCAGCCTCGCCGCGAAGGATCGGCCCGGCCACCTCGGGGACGCTCTCTGGCTCGTGCTGCAGGTCAGCGTCCATCACGAGCATGACCGGGAACTTGGCGTGATTCAGTCCGTGCACCACCGCGGAGCTGAGTCCCTTGCCCTCCTGCGGCATGCGCACGATGACGTCCACATTGTACCCCTCCGCCTTGAGCTTCTGAACGACCGCCTTCGTATCCTCCGTGCCTTTGCCCGAGTAGTCGTCCACCAGCAGCAGCTCTGCGGTGATTCCGGCGCTCTTGGTCGCCGCGAACAGACGCGTGCAAAGCGCGCGCACGTTGTCCGCCTCCTCGTAGCACGGCACCACCACGCTCAGCTCCTTCAGCTCCTTCGCCTCATTCGCTCCTCCGCTCTTCTCTCCTTCGCGCCGCTGCATCGCGTCAGGCGGGTGCGCCAACGACGCGGACCACTGCGCCAACAGCACTAACGCACACAGCCACAGAGACAGCGCAGACGCCGCCTTGCGCCACCTCACACTCCCACTCACACTCCCACTCACACTCACACTCACACTCACACTGCCGCGGCGCCGATGGGACAAGTGGGACCGATGGGACCGATGGGACGCACACGAACCGCTCGTAACGCTCGAAACGCTCGTAACGCTTGCGGACACCTGGCACTCTGCCAACTCTGCCGACTCTGCCATCTTGACGGATTGCCCACTGTCAGTACTGACCGTGAGTACAGTACTGAGTACTAGGTTCTGTTTGTGTACATTTCCATCAATAGGGCGCCGCTCCTACGGAGCCGTATACGATCCTCTAGCATGCGATGCTACCGAGGACTATGATTCCGACTATCTCAGCTCGCAAACCTTGCAGGGACGTACTGTTGCTACTGTTCTCGGTAATACCGTGCTCGGGTTGTGCACAGGACTAGTAAAGTGCATTAATGATGGACTATAAGATGGTTGCGTGGCAGCGGAACCCAAACTGAAATTGGGACATCTGTGTGCGAATATCTCATCTAGACCGAGATTGGAGAAATCCCAGTGTGAATGCCGACTTTTACACGATCCTCCTTGTTTATGGCTTAGTTGAGACTAACAGACAGCGGGCGAAAGCACGCACAGAGATTATCAGAAAGCTCCTTAAAAATTGCCCCCGCGTGGGTGATTTCCCTGACCTTCGTGTGCTCACGCTGGTCCTAACCGTAATGGGTAGCTACTGGTAGAGACGAACCAGGATGATGAAATCGGAGGCAAGCTCGCACGTCTCGCGTGGAAATCCAGACGGAGTGTGGTTGATATTCTCTTCACTCTCTTCCTTCATTCATCCAATCCAACTCAACTTCCATTCTTCTGCTGGGGCACGGAACACGTTGGTTCCACGCGAGCAATTTCACGCGATAATCTTTCGCTGATAAGTGATTGTGTGCCTCCCAACTTTTCGAGAGTGAGTGACTCACAGTCAGACAGTCGCAGACACTACTACCGGTACTCATTAGTGCCTCCCACGCAGAACAGAAGAAGAATCCCAGAGCCGCACAACGGCGCAATGGTTTCCCATCGCTTACGCAGAGCACAATCTTCAGTTCAGAATAAAATTCAGATCTTTGACTCTTGATTCTCTTGTATTTTGATCGATCGAAAAATTACTGAAGCTTTTGTGAGTTAAGAGGTTGAGCCTGAGCAGAACGGAACAGTTACTTTCATTGAGAGTAAAATCGCAAGGAAATGACTGTGGTGAACTGACGTTGCTTCCCGCTGCAATTGGCTTCGCCCACGTTGAAAATATCACCACTTGCAAGATGCAAGGTAAATGCAGGAGCTGACCCCCTCTAACATTACATATCAACCCACTACACATACGGCCTTCCCTACGGAGCACACCAAGGCAAACTATAGACCTTGCTTGTCCTCTCATCTCTGCTGTCTCTCTCTCACACAAGCAAGCAGGTGCAATACTCTAGTCTCGCTAGAGTTGCAGCTTTTATCCAGATGTAGGCGGTCGCTAGTCGGATCCACATCCACATCCACAAAGGTAATAAAAAATCCATCTCACAGCTTTGAGAAGCGCCAGGTGTGTTGGTACTCAGTTAGATGTAACAGTATTAGTGCCGGTGCTAGAACTGCGGAACTACATAACTGTAGGACTGTACAGCGAGTCTTTGAGCGGTACGTAGGAGTTCGCAGAGCGGCGTGCTATCCAACTAACTATCAAACTATCTAAGTGGTATATCATTTGATGCTCGCTGTTCTAACCTGTTCTAATGAAGATCACTGTTCAATTGTATGAAGAATGAAAGAGAATGTGTGAGATTTGTGAGATGCGATGCATTCGGATACTGTCAGTGACTGTGAGAACATGTGAGAACTGTGAGTGCTTTTGCTTGCATTTGTGATACAGAGTAGACGGAGTAGACTCGGATTGGAGTGCGTCGTTGCGGAGTCAGTCAAGGTATCAAGGTAGCGAAAGCGTGACAGCGAGAGAGCGAAAGAGGTCGCGGAGAGCAGAAGAGAGCAGAAGAGATCATACTGAGCAACCATGTTGGCAAGACAAGGCCTCACAAACGTCGCCACGGCGGCCCGCCGCACCGTCTCGCAGGCGAGAAACAAGTCCACCATCACCGGAGTCAAGGCCCGCGAGGTGCTCGACAGCAGAGGCAACCCGACAGTCGAGGTGGACCTCACCACTGAAGTAAGTTCTGTTCGACCAGAGAGCCCAGAGCGCTCGGGTGATGAGAGAGCGTGCCTGCCTTCATGCAGCAATGTGTGCAAGAAAATGTGTCACTAACGAGGACCTCACGTGCGTGCTTGCGATAGGACGGACTCTTCCGCGCGATTGTCCCATCTGGAGCAAGCACCGGAGCCTACGAGGCATGCGAACTTCGCGATGGAGGCAAGCGCTACATGGGAAAGGGTGTGCTCAAGGCCGTTGAGAACGTCAACACCCAAATCGCAAAGCTTGTCAAGGGCAAGGATGTCACCGACCAGGAAGCTCTGGATCAGGCTATGCTAGATCTTGACGGAACCCCAAACAAGACCAACCTTGGAGCTAACGCCATTCTTGGTGTGTCCATGGCTGCCGCACATGCCGGTGCTGCCGCCAAGAAGGTTCCTCTCTACCAGCACTTTGCGGACCTCGCTGGCAACACTGAGAAGACCTTCACCATGCCTACCCCTTGCTTGAACGTCATCAACGGAGGATCTCATGCTGGCAACAAGCTTGCTTTCCAGGAGTTCTTCATGATCCCTACCGTTGCAAACTCTTTCGCCGAGGCCATGCAGATCTCCACCGAGTGCTACCATGTTCTCAAGAAGGTTATCAAGGGCAAATATGGCGGAGACGCTACCCTCATTGGTGACGAAGGCGGCTTCGCTCCTCCTTGCGATGGTAAGTTTCTTGTTCCTACATGCTTGTAAAAGCGTCGTGTTTCTTGAAGGTAGCCACCGGGATGCTGAGCATTTCCTAACTTGAACTTTACACGTCGCCGCGAACAGCAACCCAGGGCCTCGAGCTCCTCATGCAGGCTATCAAGGAAGCTGGCCACGAGGGCAAGGTAGTTGTCGGTCTCGATGTTGCTAGCTCCGAGTTCAAGGTGAAGGGCGAGAACAAATACGATCTTGACTTCAAGACCAAGGGCGCTGACAAGGACAAGAGCGCAATCATCTCTGGTGAGGAGCTCATGGACTACTACCAGACCCTCTGCCGCAAGTACCCAATCGTCACCATTGAGGATGCATTCGATGAGGACGACTGGGGCAACTGGTCAAAATTTGTCGCCAAGATGGAGAACAAGATCCAGATCGTCGGTGATGATCTTACCGTGACCAACATGTCCAAGATTCAGAAGGCAATTGACACCAAGGCTGCTAACGCACTCCTTCTCAAGGTCAACCAGATCGGCTCGATCACCGAGTCCATCAACGCTGTCAAGCTCTCCAAGCAGAATGGATGGGGAGTCATGACCAGCCACCGCAGTAAGTTTGAAGAGGTAGTCGGTTGTGTGATCTAAGATCTCTGGATGTTGCACTAATTCACGTCCTCATTTTGGCTTTAACGTTTGTACAGGTGGAGAGACCGAAGACACCACCATCGCTGATCTTGCAGTCGGTCTTTGCACCGGAGAGATCAAGGCCGGAGCTCCAGCTCGCTCTGAGCGCACTGTAAGTTATTCCCGGCGCTCGATCGCCTCTTCTTCACTCTCACATACAATATGTCTCAAACTAACCTCTTCCTTCCTTTTCCTTTGTGACTCGACCAGGCCAAATACAACCGCATTTTGCGCATCGAGGAGGAGCTCGGCAGCCGTGCTGTGTACGCTGGAGCCGAATTCCGTACTCCATCTTGGATGGCAAAGTAGATCTGGTCCCTTTGATCTTCGCGAAGACAAGAAGCTTCCTCGAATGGATCCGTTGGATGATGCATTCCACGATCAAGGGTTGGCACCCAGTGCAGCCCAGTACTACAAACGGATAGCCAAGCTACTTGAGTATGGACTTAAAAAAACTTTTAACAGATACAAACGATTCAGCAAGAAACATATCATTTCCTCTCGCGCTACTCGCGATCGTGATTTCATTTGGATTGACGGTGAGCATTTCAAGATCTCGAGAGAGATCACCCAAGCGGCCCAGCTACCACTATAAATGGCGTTAGCAGTAAACTCATCAATGCACCATTTTCACTCTCGCTTCACACTGCTCTCATGGATAGTCGGGAGCCTGCAGCAAAAGGCGGCACGGCACCGGCACTTACACAGAGCCTCCACACTCGGAGACAGCGCGTGGCAAATCGGCAGCCAATGCATTGCGAGCTGCTTTCAAATTGAACTGCTCATCAACTCACCAGAGTCCATAAAGTCGTTTCTCACACAATTTCCGAACAGGCGCAAAGTCTTGCCTGAAGTTCATTAGCTATGTCCATAGCCATGGCTAGCGCGGGTGTTAGTGGAGCTGATTGATCCGTTGCGGAAGCTCGTGGCCAAATGCTCGTCTGCAAACAGAATAGCGGCGAGCAGGGAAGGAATGCAAGCAAGATCCGTAGGAGAGAAAGAAGGAAAGAAAGAAAGAATAAAGCAGTGAGTGAGTGAGTGAGTGAGAGAGAGAGAGAGAAAGAGCGGTTCCGTGGAATAGAATTGTACGAGTGAAAGTGGCTGGGACCGCATAAGCAGACTGGACGCCAGTAGCCAGCCACCTATCGACCTGTCGACCTGTTGACCTATCGACCTATCGTGAATCTGTGAGAGTGGTTGAGAGAGAAGGAGACACGAGCAAGTGGATGCCGGCAGACCCCGCTTCCAAAGCTAGCACGGCACTGTCAGTTTGGTGAGTTCCACATCGACTCTGCGCTGAGCAGGACAAGTTGGAAGACAGATCGGAGAGGTCACGGAGAGCGGAGCACAGCACGAGCAGGGCAAGCAAACGACTGTTCGGTTGAGTCTGACCGGCGACGAAGCGAGGTATTCGGGAATCCAAAGAGTGACAGAAAGGAAAAATGCCACAGTCCGACGTGAAGCGCCCAAACTACCGTCTCACGGAGAAGCAGAACCTTCACGTGGCAACCGGATCGCCATTCGATCGGACGACGCATGTGGCGACTGCCATTCGTGACGGCCCGCGGTTGGAAGAGAAGGAGATTGACGTGAGCGCCTTTAGTTATGAGAGGAAGGTTGCAAAGCCTGCCACAAGTACGTTCCTCCGCAAGAACGAGGGAACTGGCGGCCGTAGCGGGAAAGAAGCTCGTGACATCGTCAGCACCAGGCTCTCGCGTGCCGACGAGGATGGTGACGACGCCGCTGTGAAGAACAAAAAGTTCAACGCTTTCACGAAGCGCTCCAATCCACCAAACACCGAGTTTCGCCGATTTTACGAGCGAGCAGACTTGCCAGTGAACGTGGACCAGAATGGGTCAATCCCTAAAATCGCCTGGAAGCTTCCAGTAGAAGGCCTCGACTACCATCACTACTTGCCGCTGTTCTTTGACGGCCTCAGGGAGACTGAGCTTCCATACTGCTTCCTTGCGGAAGAGGGCGTCAAGGACATGATCTCCGTGGGTGGACGCAAGATCTTGCCAGTAAGTTGCTATTCCTCTTGATTTGTGTGAATATTTCTATTTTTTGTGCGAATGCAAGTACAGTACTAACGCCGAGGTGTCATATGCAACAGGTCATCCCACAGCTGATCATTCCCATCAAGACTGCTCTGGCCACGCGGGACCCAAAAGTCATGGTCAGAGTCATTCGTGTGCTACAGGCACTCGTTGTTGCAGACGTGGGCCAAGAAGGCGGCGGTATGATTGGTCAGGCTCTGGTGCCATACTACCGCCAAATCCTCCCAGTGTTCAATATCTTCAAAGGAATGAACAAAAACCTCGGCGACGCAATTGATTATTCTCAGCAACGTAACGACAACCTTGGCGACCTCATTCAGCAGACCTTGGAGCTATTTGAAAGATACGGTGGTGAAGATGCATTCGTCAACATCAAGTATATTGTCCCAACCTACGAGAGTTGCTTCCCATAAATCACGCCCGTCGTTCAAAACTTTGGCGCACTGTATTCTGTTTGATAGGCACTCATCCGTTGTCGATCGCTTTAGCCCGCTACCTCTTTAAAAGAAAGAACATCATGAGTTTTACTGTTTCACAAAAGTGCTTTTCTTTCTAGCACTTGCTCAGGCGTCCGGCACGTGTAAGCCTCGGCCCCTGAGATAGTCGTCATTGAACAGCTTTGTAAGTTCTCTTGAACCGCTACCACAGATCACCGTTACGATGACATGTCCAGGGCCAAGCTTTTTGGCGACTTGGTGCGCGGCATAAATGTTGAGTGAAGAGGAACTCCCAACGAACAAGCCATCGTCACGCAAGAGACGGCGAGACATCTGCACAAGCTCATCGTCGGAGACGCGAATTGCTCGATCAATGTGCTCTAGACCAGCAGAGAAGTTTGCAGTGAGCCGGTCGATGCCGATTCCTTCGGCTATTGTGTCATCGCGGTGTCGACGAACACGGCGCTCAGCCTGCTCGCTCGTGTATAGGACGCCGCTGTTGACCTTATGAAAGAGGCTGGACCCCTGAGGGTCCGCAAGCACCACCTGCACGCCTGGTTTCCTGGACTTCAGATATGCACCAACGCCAGCGATCGTCCCACCTGTCCCGGCAGACATGACAAAAGCGTCCAGGTTTCCTTGCACAGCGGTCCATATTTCTGGACCAGTGTGAAGATAGTGCGCTCGAAAGTTGGCCAAATTTTCGAATTGATTTGCGAAAAAGCCGCCCTCCATTTCTTCTGCGATTTTCTTAGCAACCTTGACGTAGTGACCGTCGTTGACAATACTCGCAGGCCGCACCAGCTCCACCACCGCTCCGAGTTTCGCAAGAAGCTCTCTCTTTTCCATCGCTTGGTCGTCCGGCATGACAATAATACACTTGTACCCCTTCGAGCGAGCCACTTGAGCGAGACTGATACCAGTGCTTCCAGATGTGCCCTCCACAATCGTTCCTCCCGGACCAAGTTCCCCTGAAGCTTCTGCCTCCAGCACGATATTCTTTGCGATGCGGTCCTTGCTACTCCCGCCAGGGTTGAGGTACTCGCATTTGCACAGGATCTCGCAGCCCGTCTCGTCGCTCAGGCTGTTGATGCGCACCATGGGCGTCTGCCCCACAAGGCCCGTAAACCCATCGCGCACTTGCGCCACGCGTTTCCTTCTGCTCCACTGCACCAGCCACAGACCATACACCACTGCGGCGCCAACCGCCCCGAAACCACACGCTCGCCACAGCCCCATCTCCGCGCCGCTACCCTTTCCCCTTTCTTCCCCTCCTCACTCGAAAGGTTCGGCTGTACGCTGTCCGCTGTACGATATCCGCTGTACGATATCCGCTGTAAGATGTACGATGTACGATGTACGATGTCCTCCTCCGGCCCCTGTGTGTCAGCGCTGCGCTAGCGTTGTCTGAGTTGAACTGTGTGAGAGAGTGCTCCTATGATCCCGGTCGAGAGAGAGCGATCGTCATCCCCGAGTCCAACTTCCAACGTCACACGTCACACGTCACACGTCACACGTCCTAAGACCCCAGCGACCCTTCTGATCCCATTCGCTATTCGCTGTATTCGCTGTATTCGCTGTATTCGCTGTATTCGCTGTATTCGCTGTATTCGCTGTATTCGCTGTATTCGCTGTATTCGCTGTATTCGCTGTATTCGCTGTATTCGCTGTCGCGTTCGCTCGGCCACTCGCGCGTTTGACATCGTTTGACGCTAGTTTACTCTTCCGTATCATCGATTTCGTTCCCCACGCAGGCTGCCTCGCCTCGGTTATGCTTTTCCCCCTACAATTTCCCAAACTACTTTAATACTGAGCTTGCGATTTGGGTTCCGCACAGTGGCGCTAATCCTCGCTATCCAGCCGCTATGCTGCGCTCTCTACTAGTTGCCTAGAGTGCGATATGGACGCTAGTGGTGCAATAGACGTTATTAGCGTGGCGTAGTGGGTCTACTCAATGATTAGACTACCACGGGGTAGTGCGAGAGTAGCCGTGCCTAAGCCAAGTTGGGTGGACGGAGTTCAAGGTGAAAATTATGAGAAGTGGTCCAAGACTAAGGTGGAATGGAAGAATTAATAATTAATGTGTTACCGGTAGTGGAATGTAATTAAAGTTATTGGTGTTATTGGAATGGAATGGAAATGGGTGATGGATGTGATGGATGATAGGTGATGGTGATGGAGATGGAGATGATGGTGGCTAACAGGTGGCTCAGCTATGCTCAGCTCATGGTGGCCAACTCCAACTCCGCAAGCAAGCTGAAGAGTCTGAAAAGACAACAGCGCAAGACACACGCCCCACACGCCCCCAAGCGACGCTGCCGGGTCTGCGGAGGGCTTCCGAGGACGAGAGCGAGCGCTGAAGGAGAGAGACGGACCAAACCATGGGCCAGGTGGAATACGACGGAGACTTGCAGATCAACGCCTCCAAGTGGGAGGCGGTGGACACAGTCAAGTTCTCCGGCCCTGCCGCTGACGAGGAGCTGTGGATTGTCCGCGTCCCGTTTGACTTTGATGCCGAGCTGCTGAACGGGAAATCGCTGGACGCCAAAGGTGGACTATCGTTTTCCTCCGAGGACGGACAAATGTTTAAATGCGAGCAAGAAAATTCAGCGTCTGAATCCTCACAGCTGCGCTGTCTTGTGCGGTCTGGGGGGGCCAAAAATGGTCTGTCCCGCGGGCCAGCCGTCTCGCGCTCATTCTGCATTACCGCACATCACCAGGAAGACGGCAGCAACGAAAACGGGATGGACGACCTGCTCGAACGAAATCGGAAGGTGGCAGAGCTGATCAGCAAACTGAAATCTCCAAAGCGCCCACAAATCACCCTGACCACATGTTATCGCCACCTTGGAGAAGGGAAGAGCGCCGATCGGCCTGAGGCAACTACTGTATCCAAAAAACGGCAGAGGTCCTCGGACGATTCCGGCGACAAGGCAGCGAAGGAATCCTCTCTTAGCGACAAGAGCAAAAGTGATCACCGTCGCAAAAGCAGCAGCAGCAGCTCCAAAGACAAGTCCTCGTCCTCGAAATCGTCCAGCAGGAAGTCTGTTTCGCACGATAATGAGAAGACGTCCCGAGATAAGACCAAAGATCGCAGCGAGTCAAAGCAGAAGAAGAAGGACAAGGACTCAAAAAAATCTTCCTCTTCGAAGAGAAGGAAAGGTGACGAGTAGGTGTAGATTTGCGTCTCTCTTCTTTCTCTTTTGTTCGTTCGTTTACAAGTGAGTTATCATCGGGCTTGCCACCTTTTGCTCGTGCTCTTTTCCGTAGAGTAACTCAACCAGCTTGAGGCTGAACTCGATTGCGGTCCCGGGCCCACGGCTGGTGACGACTCTCTGGCTTTGATCGACCACAACTCTGTCCTCTTTGCAACCCTCTTGGAGTTGGTTGGCAAATCCAGGGTGGCAAGTTGCAGGCTTGCCTTTCAAGACCCCAAGCGGCTCAAGAACAACAGCCGGGGCTGCACATATTGCTGCCACGATTGCATTGCTCTCATCACGAGCATGCTCCTGAATCATTTTACCCAAAATCTCGCTCTTCGAGTTTATGTATCGACAAACAATTTTTACGTCACCAGCTTTTCAAAATTAGTCGACAATTTAACCTGCCGCCACTCAACGGTCTCGGGGATCGGGCTCTGTTGTAACTTACTTCACTCAAGTGTTTGGCCCCTGGCATCCCTCTTCGTGCGCAGAGAACATCCATCTGTCAGAATGACCTCACGCGATCAACGTCAAACTGCCCAGCGACCTTGCAAATTACAAATACTTACCCTGGGCAAGCAATCAGGTCAAATGTGTCCTTTTGGAAGGCTTCGATCAGCCCGTCCGCCACTATTTTTACTTTTCTCGAGCAAACAACTTGCTCACTTCCGCTTACGCTCGCCACAGACACCTGTGCGCCAGCGCGTCGCAGAATGTCAACAATCGCAATCGCTTCGAGCTCCTGCCATTTAAATAGACAAAGGCGATATTGGTCAGAACTGCACATCTGTCGGACTAGCCCAATTTACCTGGAGCGCAAACTCACCTCCGTCCCGTCTGCCACGGGCACCAAGACCTTCTTGACGCTCTCAGAGTCCATCCTCAACAGTCGCTCCTCCAGAGAACAACGACTGCTACCTTCCGCGGCTCTTGGTTCCCCGTCCCTCCACGCCTCCACGCTCCCCCTCTGGCCCTTTTCACCAGTGTACAATGTACAACGCCCAAGGTACACGTGTACGTACGTACGTACGTGTACAACGCGCAACGAATAGCACACACAAAACAAGGTTGCCGCGGACCCCGAGCGTCCCACTGCGTCCCACTTGGCCGTCCGTATCTTGGCCCTTGAGGATACTCGAGGAGTCTGAGGAGTCTGAGATACTCGAGGGTTGCCGGTACTCGATCTGGTACCAACACTGGTACTGACAGTGAGGAAGGAAGAGTTGGAGAGCTTCGAGCACGTCGCGCAGGAGGTGCGCGTTCTGGGATCTGGGTTCTGAGTTCTGGGTTCTGGGTTCTGGGATCTGGGAGGATCAGGCTGTAGCTAGCAAGCTCTGCACTCGGCAGGAGACCGTCTGGGTCAACCTGGACATGATAGAATCTGGGTAGAACAAACTGAGGAGGTGACAGGCGAGACGAGCAGCTCTAAGAAGCAGCACTGGCTCGGGCAAGAATGTGGTGGCGGTTGAAGTTCAGTGTCCTTGTTGCACTTGTTGCAGTAGCATTGTGCCGCTCAAACGACGGAAGGGGAGATGTCGCTCAATTCGTCAAAAGCGCAGTCTCGCTACCGTCGACTTCGGGGAAGATTAAGTCGGTACAAGTGAAACTTCCCGTGCGCGAAACAAGAGGGGCCGGGCACGTCAGCCCTGCGAGTGTCTTCAAGCTGGCTCAGAGGACCTGGGATGCTGTAGTGGAGTCTAATCCAGTTGGCCTTCAAGACGCCAAACTCGAGGCGAAAAACTTGCCAATGGCTCCTCTCACTCTTGAGGAGGCTTGGCATCACTGGTACGCGGCTCAGGAAGGCGTCCTTGATAGCGCACGGTTCCTGGTTACGTTCGGAGGGCTGGTATCCATTCAGCAGGGAGGCACCGTCCTTCACAATGCAGCAGCCCTTGGGGAGCTAGACCAGCTGATTGCCATTTTGGCGGATCCCGATATCATGCTAGACGTAGATACCCCTAAAGAGGTGGACGGGAGCACGCCGCTTCATTCCGCGATTGCGGCTAGTCGAGAGCACGTCGTCGACTACTTGGTCAAAATTGCCCACGCAAATGTTGAGGCAACGGGAAACAATCAGGTCTCGCCACTTCAGCTCGCGGCGTCGATCGGGAACATTAGAATCGTGGAACTTTTGCTGGAGGCCGGAGCAGATGTGAACGCCGCCCACCCATTCGCTCAGAGCACCGCGCTACACTTTGCTGCGGAGATGGGCCAGTCAGAGATCATTCGGTTGCTCTGCAAGAACGGCGCGAATGGTAACGCCGTTAAAACAAATGGCGGCACTCCTCTGCACTCTGCCGTGGACGCGAACCAGACGAACGCAGCACGAGCTCTAGTTGAGGCGTGTGGAAGCGATGTCCATGCTCTTCTTGCGAAGGACACCACCCCACTCTACCTGGCAGCGCACCGAGGGCTTACGGAACTGTGCAAGGTTCTTATCGATGAGCTTGGAGCGCACCCGAACTTTGAAATGCCTCACGGGCAAAACATCGGTTCCGCGCTGACACATCAGCAACCGGACAAGGATTCCATGAAACGCAAACAAGCACAATTTTATGAACAGAAAAATACAGAGTTGGGGAATGGAGCCACTGCCTTGCATGCAGCAGCTGAGAACGGGTTTAAAGAGACGGTGGTGGCTCTGCTGGAGCTCGGGGCTCGCTCAAGCGCTTCGATGAACGGCGCCACGCCATTGATCATCGCCCTGCAATATGGGCACCCAGATATTGCCAAGGTGATTCTGGACAAGGATGCGGACGTCTTAATAAACGCCCGCGTTCCGAGCGATGGGTCCTTTGCGCTCTTGGCTGCCGCTGACCGCGCAAACGACAGCAAGAGGTTTCGAGCTGTGGTGAAGCGCATTCTGCGGGAGCCGCGCGTCAACGTCAACATGGACACCGGAAAAGGAGTCACCGCTCTAAGCCACGTGATTTCCAAGGGGGACCACCAGACAGCGCGCTTGCTGATGGAGCACGGCGCGGCTGTGTGGGCCAGTGTTCCCGACGCACTTTCCATCCTAGCTCAGGCCGGCCCGCCAAGCGGGCAGATGGGTGCACAGTTTGTAGAAGACATGATCGAAAAGTGGCTGAGCGAGCAGCAGCAAAGAGAGTACCTGGATGATGCGTCCCCGAGCGACGCGCATGCGATCCACAGTGCGGCACTGTACGGCCGCGAGGCCATGCTGGAGGCCATGTTGACGAAAATGCCGCGCCTGGACCCGGACCTTCCGGTGCGGTCCACGGGGGCCACCCCGCTGATGCTGGCCGCACGTGAGGGACATGTCGGGTGCGTTCGCCTGTTGCTGGAGCGTTTTGGAGCTCGCGTGGATGCCAAGGCGCTGACACGCCCGATGTTCGGCTCCACGGCGCTGCACCTGGCCGCGCAGAGTAACCAGGCCGGCGCGGTCGCCGTCCTGCTCGAACATGGCGCGTCCGTCTCTGCCGAGCTGACCGGCATGGGCCTCACACCGCTTTATCTGGCTGCCGAGCGCGGTCACGCGGCCGTGGTGCGCAAGCTGCTGCCGCTCTGCGCGCCTGCGGTGGTCAACAAGGTCAACAAGGGCGGCGGAAGCGAAGGCGCCCTGACGGGGCTGACGGCTCTGGGTGCCGCTGCGCTGCACGACCACGAGTCCGTGGTGCGCCTGCTGCTTGCGTCCGGCAAGGCTTCAGCGTCGCCGCCGGCGGTGCGCGTGCAGGTGGCCGCTGGTCGCTTCGAGTCCATGGGCCTGGTGCAGTTGCTGCTGCACCAGGGCCGCGCCGTGTCGCCCGCAACCTTGGCCGCCGTGCGCGAGGCCTTGCCGCCGGCCGCCGCGTCGTCCGAGGAGCTTCTGGAGCTGGTGCGCGTGCAGACCAGCGCCCGCCGCCGCCGTCCGAAGAGCGACGTTCTCGCCCTCCTGCGCGAGCTCTCCCACGGCGCCACGTCCGGCGCGCTGCCCGCCGCCGCGCTCCAAGCGGCAGCCTACCTTCGGGACGCGACCATCGTGCGCGCGCTTCTGCGCACTCCGCCCTGGCGCAACCACGCACGCGGCCACTGCACCGCAGCAACCGCAGCAACCGCAGCGCTCGTGCAGACCGCGGGGACCTCAGGGACCTCAGGGACCTCAGAGGCCTCAGAGACCGCACACTGCCCGCGCGAGGAGAGCGAGGAGAGCGAAGGCGAAGAAGGCGAAGAGGAGGAGGAGGAGGAGAAGGAGACGAGCGCAGTGGCAGAGGAGGCAGGGGAGGCAGGGGAGGTTGCAGAGGTGCTGCAGGCACTGAGCGACGCGCTGCGAGTGGCGCTGGAGCTGACACCAGTTCCCGTGACGTCCGCGCCGCACTGCCCTCCTGCCGCCGCTGCTTGTGGTGGTGGTGCTGCTGGTGCTGGTGCTGGTGCTGGCAAAGGTGGCAAGGGTGGAGGGGAGGTCGGAGCAGACGAAGAGGGCGAAGGCGAGGGCGAAGGCGAGGGCGAGGGCGAGGGCGAGGACGAGGGCGAGGGCGAGGACGGGCAAGTGGCGGTGGTGAGTGAGCTGCTGCGGGAGGTGGCGAGCGTGGGAGGCGCGTGCTGGGCGGTGCACGTGGCGCAGGCTGGCGGCGAGGACAGTGTGGCGGAGCACGCCAAGAGAAGCAGGCACTTCGCGCTGATCAAGGCCGTGGAGCGAGCGACGCGCGACGCGTGAAAAAAAGTGAGTGGAAGCCTTTCAGATAGACGGAGGGAAGCTCGAGTGAGTGACAGACACGTGACCAGGAAGGGAAGAAAAAATCAAAAATATAAAAGGAGAGGGCGAGACGGGCAATGGACGAGCTCGTGCAAGTCCTCAGGGCTTTGCAAAGCGCCGACAACGCGGAGAGGAGCGCAGCTGAAAATCTGTTGCGGAGGGCTGATCCCGAACGATGCACTCAAACCCTCGTTGCCATCGTCGCAGAGCATGCTGACCCCCATATCCGCCTCACCGCTTGCGTCATCGCACGTGCACTGCTAATTGGGCAAACGGGAATCTACGAATTGCCCGAGAACGCTCAGCGCGAAATAAAAAACCGTCTCTTGACTGCGATCAGATTGGAGCAGAGCCCCGTTGTGTCGCGATCCCTCAGCTTTCTCGTCGGACAACTCTGCGAATTACTGGAGGAGTGCACCGAATGGCCGCAGCTTCTGGAAACCGTGTGCGATCTACTCGACGCGCCCGATGAACGACTTCGCCTCGCAGGCTTGAACGTTTTCTCTTGCGCTCCAGAACAGCTGGTGAATGCGATTGCCTCTGATAGTTTTTCCCGGTTGCAGCATCTGCTCCGCGGTTGTCTAGAGTTTGCGTCCCCGAGCCAAAAGGTTCAGATTGCGACCATCGAATTGTGCTCATCACTTAGCCCATTCGTTGTCGGACTTGACCGCGCAGTCCTCGCCGACTTTGTCCCTGCTATCCTGATCAGCCTGCGAAAGACTGCCTCCGCTGCGCAGGCGAGCGATGGAGACACACTCAAGTTGTTTTTGCAGGCGCTTACACAGCTTTTGCAGGCCAACTCAAGGTTACTTTGGCTCGTTCAAGGGACTGCGTCGCAGGAATTGATAACCGACCTGCTTCGAATGTATGAATCACCCACTTTCTCTCCCGAAAGTCGATCTGCATGCCTGGAGACCATTGTGACCCTGACTGAGTGTGTCCCGCACCTCATTTCCACCCTTGAACTGCCTCTGAGCGATCGACGAAACGGCCACAAGTTGCTTAGTTTCCCCGAGGCGCTTCTGCAGAGCGTCTTCCGTGTTCTCATGTACTCTCCAAGTGTCGCTACCGATGATGAAGTTAGTAGATGGCTTGCACACCCTTCAGAATTCCACAACGCCGAAGGGCCGTCAACTGCCCTCAGTCTCTATGATTGTACAGGACTTTTTGAAGCAAGCTCAGCTGCGTTGTACCGAATCTCGTGCGAGGCTTGTCTTGGGTCGGAGGCCTTTTTGGCTCTCGTCTTCCGCTTCGCGGAGGAATGTATGAACCAGCCAAGCTGGAGAGCTGTCCTTGCCGGTGTTGAAAGCATCTCGCACGCAATGGAATCCTTATTGTTCAGTATGCGTTCCTCTGGCGCTGATGAGCAGGCCTTCACGGCCGCGTACTCCAAGTCGGCTCTCCAGGCCTTTATATCTCACGCGTCAATAGAGCGCCACTACGCTGTAAGAGAAGCCGCAATTAATGGCATCTCAACTCTTGCAACGCTGTGGGGCAACGAAATGACAGTCGAACAAGTATGTGCGGCGTATGACGTACTTGAGAACGGCGCAATGCACGGCCCGCCCAGACTGCAAACGAAATGTCTTGAGGCATATCAGCAGCTCTTTGTCTATTGCTCCCAGCAACAGCACATTCCGTCTCACTCTCAGGCACGTGTTGTGGCGCTCCTGGAAACCGTCTTTACCACTTCGGCCTCCATACTCGTGAAAGAGGCTGCTCTTGTGACTGCTGCAAGCGCAACAGGTACAGACTCAACGCGAGAGTCCTTCGAGAGCGGCTACGCGCGCTGGAGGCTCGTTTTACAAGAGCCTATTGGGCGATGTGCGAACACGCCACTCAGCGCAAAAGCGCTTGATTGCCTTCTGTGCATCATGAGCCTAGTCGCATCAGAAGGCAGCAAGGGCGATAGCCTTCAGCTTGTTCAGCTCATGGAACGAGGCTACACACTAATTGAAACTGAAGTGGAATTTGGGGATGGTCAGCACCAAGTGCACTTCAGAAATGGTTTTCAGCATGTGTGTCACAGCTGGGAAGTAGCTGCCGAATTTCTTGGCCCATCTATCGCACACTACTTGACCTCCGTTGTTCACCAGCTCTCGGTAGCCTCTTTGGCGGAAGAAAGTGGCACCCCGAACGCGTACTCTGCAGATGCCGACAACAAGGTTTGTGCGCTGTCGACGATGTGCTTTTTGCTTCGGAAAATCCCGGAAGCTTTTTCGCCTATTTTGAGCCAGGTCACTTTTGCTCTTCGGGACGTTCTCAAGAAATCCGTTAACACTCAGCTCCGCGTGATTGCCGCAGCAGGCGTTCCGGATGTTCTTCCGGTGCTGCACTGCGTCGAGAAAGACCCTGGAGTCCCCCACGAGGCCCGAGTTGCAGTTGTTAGTCAGGTTTTCTCTGTATTGATGCCATTGCTAGTTCTTGACGAAGGAGAAAGCGGGGGCGAAGTTGTTGAGGCCGCTGTCCTTGGAATTCGCGGCGCGTTTGAGCATCTTGAAACCTTGCCCGACTATGTGCCGTGGGACGACATTGGCCTGGTTCTTGTCAAACTCCTTGAGCGATTTCAGCGCAGCGTACAGAGACGAGAGGTTCTTAGAGCAGAATTTATACTGGAATGTGGCCAGGAAGAATTGGATGCGGACGGAGAGGCACAATTTCAGTCCAAACAGACTATGGAGCAAAATGTTCGCTTTCAAATCTCCGAGACGCTTCATGCTGCTACTAGAGAGTTTGGAAACGCCATTGCTGCAGATTTTGAGCAGTACATATTACAACCAATTCTTGATTATATGCGCCCTGCCCGGTTATTCGAAGACAGGAGCCTCGCAATTTACATAGTTGATGGCTATCTGGCGAATTGCGTTGGGTATGATCAAGTTGCCGCAGCAAAGTCTTTTGTCTATCCACTCCTTAAAGCGAACGCACTCGCTAGCGTCGAATATGGGTGCAACGAAGTCCTCCAAGGTGCAGTATATGGCATTGGGCTAATTGCGGACCTTATGGATGTACTTGAAACCACATTTGAAGAGCATCTTGTGGCGGACATGGTAGAGAGTCTCGCCAATTTAATCGCCTCGGTTGAGCAGGATGCCGGACTGAGCGAGGATCTTGGTCCAAGCCTTGATAATGCGCGCATCAGCATGGGAAAAATATTCACTAGGCTTCCCTCACAATTGCGAAGCTCTGCTCTAGCAATGCGTGCTGAGCGGGAGTGGTTGCTTGGATTTCCGTTTTTGAGAGACACAGAAGAACTGAGCGGCGCGCTAGAAAGCTTGCTGTCCTTTGTAAGCTCGCACGGGCCGCAAGCTTCACACGATCGCAAATCTCTTTTCTGTAGAGCTGTATTTCGTTCAGTTGCAACTTGTTTCGAGATATTGGAGGAACCTGTGCGAACCCACACCCTTCAGTTTCTGAAAGATCTGCGAGAACAAGATGAACGGCTGTGGAATAGTATGCTTGAGCAGTCAACAGCCCAAGAAAAGTGCGCAGTTCTTGACCTTCTCGGCAATTCCGGGCACTAGCGCATTCTGTCACGCGCGAGCGATGATTTTACACCAAACCCAATCCTGAAAATAAAACCTGAGTTTGTCCTCCTTTTTAATTTGGGTTGGGGGTTTTGACATCCAGGAACCCGCGACCAAAAGACTGCAGTCAAGCGCGTGACGATCTACATTCTTCTGGTCTGAAAAAAATTGCAGCACCTTAAACCCCTCGTGTTATTAGCGCTCACTTCCGCAACCCAAGGTGAGCTCCCGTTACTTCTCTACCCATAATATGTGAGAATCGCTAGAGTAAACTTTATCCAATTGGGTAAGAGTATGTACCAACGGATCGTTTCGTTTGCAATGCTGTCGTGGTCGTGTTGCGTCTATCCGTGCTCCATTTTCCAAATGAATTTGGGCGCGTGTGTCTCAATAAATCGAGAGACCCCCCACGTCGCGAGAGGAGAACAGCTTGGCTCACTCGCGTTTCTTAGAGGCAGTGGTGGGGCGGTCGCAAAAGCGGGAGGGTGTGGTGTCCTGGAGGAGGTTGGCTGGCTCCCTTCGAAGATAGATATCCGGACCCTTGAGGGTTGGCGGTCGCCGTCGGGGCTAGGTGTGTAAAACGTCGTTGTCGCACAGTCAAAAGTGGCCTGGCCTTCCTTTCTTCGACCTGCGTTCGTCTTGAAGGGAACATGGCGCGCGTGCTCGCGCGCGAGAGCAGGGAGGAAGGCGATGCTAGTGTTTTTTGTCAGTCTGGCAATGGCGATGACAGCCTCACTGGCTCTGTTCCAGAGTTCACCGGCATTCGCTTGGTGCTTTACCAGAAATATTCGCCTCTGAACGTCCGAAGCTGGATCCAGTTTGTAAAAGACTGCGGAGTCCTGGCGGTTTCCACACATCGAGCGGTAAAAATTTTCGAGTCTGCGGTTGGGCAGCATTCAGCTGGTGCAAAAAGAGCCACCCGGTCACTTCTGAAGAGGGCCAACCGGTGTGTTCAGGAGCGCTCGTCCCGGCCAGGCCCCGAGGAGGAGCAATTGCTTCTTAGTCTCGCCGGCTTTGGGTTTTGCGTTCACAGACTAGCGCACATGGCATATGAGAAGCGGGCGAGCCCCTGTGACGCCTTTTGCTATCTACACTTGCTTCCTCTGGCAGCATTTCACAAGAATCAATATCACATCATTACATTCGCTTCCGCTGAACTTGTTCGGTGGCGGGAGCTACGTGAGACCAAGGTCGGGATCGAAAGGCTTTTTCGCCGATTTGCGAACCGCGGCGCTTACTTGCCAATCAAGGAGTGGCAAAAATTATTGAGAAAGACCGGTATTTTCCCTGAGTACTTGTCACTGGTGAGTTTGCAAGACGCGTTTTATGAGACCCTGGTTCAATGCGCCTGGGACGATGGAAGCTGCACAGAGGCTCAGGCTGGGTCCATCATGAATATGTCTCTGAACATTGCCACCTTTGTTGAAGCATTGTGTCGTGCGCTCCTGAAGTCGACATGCTTTAAACAAGAGGAAGGTTGCAAAGGCCTGGTGAAGCTATTAAATCAGTTTCTCTTCCCAAGGAGGTATATTTCAATCTACAAAGCTCAATTTAAGGGCCAGGCAAGCGAGAGACAGGGTAACGAAGGCGATTTGTGTTTTGCAGAATCTGAACACATCCGACAAGTTGCGGCTGACGATAGGAACGCAGAGGATGACGCAAGTGTCGATGCTGGCTTGCCATCAGCGATGAAGGAAGTTAAAGATCATCAACATCCCCACTGTGAAGGCGCGCAGGCAAACGACATTGGCGTATCGCATATACCTGCCTCAACGGATTGTGTGTCGTCGAGTGAATCCCACGAGCCGGACTTCTGCGGCAATGTGGGGGCGTATGACTTCGAGCGGTTCTGTCAAGAGAATCTGGACCTGAAGCGCAGAAAGGTAGCTAGGCTGCAACTACTAGACTTCATTCAATCTCGCGGGAAGTACACGTTCGGGTACCCAAGGCCAACAAAAGAGATGTCCAAAGTGGAGCACGCTTGCAGGAAAACGTCTCGAATTGAACGGGAGCTCAAACTGAACTGTCTTCGGATCCGCAAAGCTGTTAGTGCAAATTCGCAGTTGACCAACCGACAAGCTATCAGTTGTGCATACAAAGGGTCGTCAGAGAAAGAGCCGAGAAACGCTAGCGCTGGACCCACTCCTTCAGGTTTTGTCTCGTTAGAGGAGCACAACATTCTATTATCAAAACTGCAGGCGTTGGAAGGCGCGCTGAACATCGGTGGGCTGGATGACATGGACTGGGATGGGACATTGGACGATGCAGAGAATAAGCTCAAAGACCTGTTACCACAATTAATGAGCGAAGATGCACAAGTCCAAATGGAAGCCCAGGAAAAGTTTGAAGTGATTGACAAGATTATTCGCAATCACAAAGACTATAAGGAGCGCGAGCAAGCCAAAAAAGAGCAATGGGAACATGAGAACAAGCCGCTAATGGCTGCTGCATTAGACGAGCTGCAGCGTATCTTTCCCCGCTGCATCGCAGAAGGCACCGCGATGAAAGATTTGACGGAAGTTTTCCAGCTCCCACCAGCATTGGCAAAGAGAGTTTTTCAGCGCAAAGCTTTGCGAATTGTTCATATGGACCTCGAAGAGATCGCTAAAATCCATGTTGCCGATCTTAATGGCACGTATTCTACACAGGGCCTGGATCTACGAGAGCTACAGGCGATTTATTCGAAGCTTCCGGAAGAGTTTCAGTCTGACGGCGATGGCAAGAAAGCAGCATGGAGAGAAGGCGTTTTCACACAGCTCAAATCGATGAGAGACAAGCAAGAGGCTGGAACTTTGCCTAAAAATAAGCTCCAAGACCCAGCGTACTCGTGCAAGGACCCAGGCGAAGATGCCAAGCCCACAACAGTCAAAGTTGTCAAAGTGTTGGGGAAAGTTGGCGAGGCTTTATGCGGAAATGGCGAGCTTCTTGCGCAGGCACTTCATCGCAGGAACTCGAGCCCCAACGTCGTCGCTCAGCGACCGCCTACGGCACCGGGCAAGCAAGCTAAACCACTTGAAGCCCCAGCTCATGGTGATATTCCCGCCATCTCGCCGATGGACGCACTCAAAGCAGCTCTGAACGCAAGGCGGCACAGCTTGCCACCTGAGATTCGCCCAGAGAACCCGCACGTTAGCTCCGAGGAGGCCGCGGCCAAGAAGCCTCGTTCTCAGCTGGCGAGAACTCGTTCCATCTCTAGCATGGTGAAAACCGCAGACTGGGAAGAAGAGAGCAAGGCCGAGGACCCAAAGAATAACTCGCTGCTTGGCGAACTCAGCGCTGTTCTTGCCTTGAGAAGAAGTGCAACTTAGCTCACCACGCAAGCCACGCAAGCCACGCTACTACTATGGCTATTCGCACACCACTACTCGCGTTTAGTAATAGCTATCTAGATACTAAAGGGGTACTACTAGCAAGTATGCACTGGTACGTTTAGAAGTGTAGTACGTACACACTGTCAATGACATTTTTTTTGTCATGAAAAAAAATGAAAAATAAGAAAGTTTTCTTCCAAGTTAACGTACCTAAATGTGAATCCAGATGGGCTGTGAACACACAATCATACCTTCAATCCACGCGCCAGCGAGCCTTGAGCCTGAGGGCACCAACACTTCTTTGGTTAAGTTAAAAGCCGGTGAAGATTTAAGAAACTTTTGAAATGTTTTGTTATTAAACCCTTAGCTCACGAGTCTCACTGCCTCACTATACCTCACTGTCACAAGGAAGGACTGAGATCTGAGCTTTACGTCAGTCCACTCTTCATATAACTTCATGTCCGGACTTGAGCATCCATGGCTGACAGCACTGACAGCCTTGCAACGGAGAGAGCTGACAGTCAATGAGTTTCCAGTCTTGAGGAAGGGGGCCAAGGACTAATGAACCCTCAACCTTGATTGGAAAATTTTATTCTGTCGACTCTTTTCTCGTCCACTTGCTGCAACCTTGATCGCAAAACGTTCGAACGCCGCGAGCCTCTGTAACGGTACGACAAAGAAGCTGCAACTATGACTGAATGACTGCGCTGTTCGTCAAAACGCCAACCTCAATCTGTTTGACTTAGTCACCGCGGAAACACGAGGAAAGCCGTGTTTCCAGGCTTAGTGTGCGAGACTAGTACAAGTTGCAAAGGTGCAACGTGACAAATAAATTCGTCCAACTGCACAGTGATTGTGCAAACCCGGAGTCATCGGCAGCAGGGTCAGTGAGTGCCAACTGTAAATTCTTCTACAATGCCCGGCGCTGTTAATATTTCTTTTAATGTCCAGCTAACATTCGAATGGCCCATTGCGACTCGACTCGACTTCTCAGAGTCAGCCTTTTCACCAAAACCCTTTTCGAACCGGTTTCAACACGCCATACCACTCCCGCAGCGCTACGCTACAACATTGCTTTTGGCAGCCCCTGCGCACCTGGTCTCAAGATGTCTCTCGAGAAGAGAATCGCCGTTGTCGTTGGCGGCACAGGCATGGCAGCTTGCGGTAAGTTTTGGGACGTAGTTTGGAACGCCGCAAGCCCGTCCTTCGTGATCTTACCTTATTAACATGATGACGTGACTTCAAAGAGCTTGCACCGCATTTGTTAAACGATTTTAAAGGCTCGCATGCGTTTGACAAGGTTGGCGTTATTGCATTGGGTGTGTCTGAGGACACTTTTGCCGGTCTCAGCAAGAGACGAGTCATTCCGCTGTCGAGCGCAAATCTCAACGATCCTGGCAGCATTGCTGCAGCATTTATTCAGGCAGAGATGGAGAGAGTAACCCACGTTTTCTGGTTCGTGGATGCAAACAGGCCCCCAAAATTGGCGAACGCAGTGACTATGCGAAAAATGCTCGGCGTAGCGGATAATCTGCGCTCCGCGATCAAACCGATACTGAAGTACTCCCCGACACTACTGAAAAACAAGATGTATGGGGCTCTTTCCTACGTTGCAGGAAGCGGATCTCAACCGAGGAATATTCAGTGGCTCTCGAATATGTTTGAGGCTTTGGATCAAGTACATGCGCCTCTGGAGAATTTCACGCTTGGAACAGGAGGGAAGCATTACGGCATGCACTTGGTAAGTCGCGTCAAAAAACAGACGTCCAAGAAATGGCAGTTCCACTTTTCACTGACAAGCCCATTTATCAGGGCCCCTCTCTCTTCGATGGTTACGAGACTCCATTTGAGGAAGACAAACACAGAGGCCCAGGGCCGCTC
Organism: Parietichytrium sp. I65-24A; assembly: GCA_012862575.1. Classification (NCBI taxonomy): domain Eukaryota; class Bigyra; order Thraustochytrida; family Thraustochytriidae; genus Parietichytrium; species Parietichytrium sp. I65-24A. Next base: position 914,121 of record BLSF01000004.1, read on the forward strand.
AGTTATTTCGAGATGCAGTCTTTTGTAGAGAAAGCTGCTCTTGACAGAGGATTCTCTTGGAATGTGGTCAGACCAACATTCATCATCGGGAATAGTTTGGAGCGGGTTAGCACGACGCAAAGCTTCGGTCTCGTCCTAGGTGTGTACGCTCAGATTTTGAAGGCTCAGGGCAAACCTCTCACCTTTCCTGGAAATGAAGGAAGTTGGACATGTAAAATTCAAATGTCAACGTCGAAAAAAATTGCACAAGTAGCTGCCTGGGCGTCGACCGCATCCTCAAGCGGGCTTGAGGCTAGCAATGGTGATGACAACCCTGCTTCCGAGAGCGAAATACAGAACCAAGCATTCAACGTTGTGTCCTGCGAAGAATTTTCCTGGGCGGAGGTGTGGCCTGATCTCGCTGCATATTTCGGAATGAAAGTGGAAGGGCCGCAAGGATTTGGGGGTGTGGACTCACTGACACAATTAGGCGGCGACAAAGTGGCACGTGCAGTTTGGGAGACACTCAAAAACGATTTCGACTTGAGGGAAAATTCGTTTGAGCAGGTGTTCAACGCCGATTTCTTTGACAAGTCATTTTCTGCAACATGTGAGTTGTTTAATTCTGAGTTGGGAGTTCCGAAAATTTTCTTCTTTGTCGAGATTGCTGACACACCTTTCATATACTGTTGATTTGATTTGCAGGGGACTCCCAATTTTCCACCCAAAAACTTAAAAATGCCGGGTATCCGTCCGAACAAGTCGTTGAGTATGACAGTCCACAGCAACTGCTCACGGAATTCTTCGACAAACTTTCTAGTGAGCGTTTGCTCCCGCCTGCGTTGTCTAATAGCTAGTATCTGGTGAAGAGGAAGTATTTCTGTATTCGTATCTTTCAATCAATGAGGCTATAAATCAAGAGAAAAAAGGACCTCCTCCCCACGAATTTTAACTTGATGCTCGGTTATCAAATTGTCAGCTTTCAGCATTGAAAAACATATAGAACATAAAGAAAAGTGCGAGCTTCACTGCTTTTATGGTTCCGACTTCTCAAAGCTCTCCGAAGCCATTCTTGACAGAGCATTGAGATCGCGGTGAAAATTACAGTGTTCACCAAACCCGTGTTACCTTTTCCTAAGGCCGGCCTCGCACTTCCGACTCGATACTGCCCAAACGCATTACACCTCAGTGCACGCAAGGTCCACAGTGTGAAGATCCCAGCGGCAGTCGACTCACAGTCTGTCGTAGCTCTCTGTCAGAGTTTACATTTTCAGTCAATTCACAGACGAAAGTTTTTAAGTCATGGCTGGCTATAAGATTACTGAGCACTGGCACTCGCCAAGCTCACAACTCAAACTCACAGTCAGCTCAAGTCAAGCTCGCAGTCAGCTCAGGTTCCTGTTCAGGTTCCGGTTCGGTTCAAGGCTAAGCCCGAATCTCAGAAGTTCGCAACGGTTAGTAGGACTCTGCTATCTGCTATCATAGTAGCGAGGAAGAGCCATGGTATGCCATGGTCATGCTTGTCATGCTCACAATCATCCTAATCATCCTACCTAGCCCTGTGCTAGTCAGTGTACATGCATGTATACGCCGGCCTTTTATGAGTATATATACTGTCAACGGTAGCCAACTTGACCACGAGGGATTGACTGTCTGCAAGTTGGAAGGCACCGAAGCCTGAGACCCGACTCGGAGGCACGAAGACCCGCGTGCAACCAAGGGAAAGAGGCACGCCACAAGAGCAATTGACGGGCTCTAGAAAGGCAGCGAAACGTGTGGCAGCTAGAACTTGACTCTAGCCAGGAGCGGGGGGTGAAGTTCCGTCCGCATTGACTCTAAAAGTGGTTGTCCTTGCTGAACGCTCATAGTTCGACGAATGAGACGAAAACGTTCATTCGCGGCGATAAGTGTGGCAGTCACTACAGCATGCTGCTTGCCATGGATCGCACATGCCTATCGCCTCGATGCAGTTGCGCATGTTTACTCTGCCTTGCCTCCACACTCTGGAGTTCGCGGTGAAGGTGGTGAGTCAGAGACCCGAAACATTGACTTCGAGCCGAACGAGAGCGGCTTTGTTGGAAATTATGGAGACGGCAAAACTCCACAGAGGACTCGCCTCAACGAGGGGGGGCAAAAACGGTCCAAGGGTATCCACAGTGTCTTCTCACCTGGCGTCAAATACGACGCTGACAATATTACTCTCTCTTTTTACCCGGGGATGGAAAGGACGAACCAAGTTCTTCGCTTCGAGCTGGAAGGTGTTGCGCCGCGGCAGGTTTGCCCTCGCATGGTGGGCCCTGCAGCAGATGAGGCTTACTATTGCATTGATGATCAGCATGGGTTTTGCGACAGACGCTCTGGAATGTGCCACTGTTTCGATGGCTATGTCGGAGAGGACTGCGGAAAATGTGACGCGCATCATACCATGCGCGGCGGGCTTTGTGTGCCAAAGCTCCTCTGCCCTGCAGACTGCTCTGGCGCAGGCACCTGCGATTTTAGTACTGGTACTTGTACATGTATGGAGCATCGAATCGGAGACGACTGTTCAACGCCTATATGTGCGGCAATAGATCCAAACTGCGAGAGCTGTACTGAAGACAGCGCTTCTTGTTTGCATTGCAGGAGGGGATATTACACGAGTTCAGAAACAGGAAAATGCGTTCATTGCTCTTCACATGATCCGCGCTGCTATGATTGCAGCGAGTCTAAGTGCCTCGCTTGCGCGGATGGCTTGCTCAATTCGGTACAGCGATCTGGGCGAAGAAAAGTTGATGCCTCTCTCCCAGTGGAAGATTTGCGGAGAGAGAACTTTCGACCCTTTGACTTTGGGGTCCAAGACCCCGATTATTTCAGTCGTGCAGAAGGTTATTATTTGGCCGAGGAAGGCTCTAACCTTGCCCTCCAATCCGTGGAGTGCACCCAACTTGAAAACGCTTCGTGGGCATGCACACAACTCGAGGAGTCGCACGTCATATGTGGGCATCATGGAGCAATTCAATTTGTCTCGCCGTCCTACAGCGCCCCAGAGTCAGGGCGCTACGTTGTGGTGGGAGTTGAGCGAACAGGAGGCGGGTTTGGGGAAGCCCAGGTAAGCTACAGACTTCAGCACATCACAACGGATTCCTCCGATGTATCGTCAATCCCGAAATACACCTCTCGCCGCACGCTCACCTTTCTTCCTGGTGTGGTGAGATTGTATTTCTCACTCCCCATTCACGATGACAACACACTAGAAGGGGATGAAGAATTTGATTTGGAGCTGTACGATGCCCATCTCCCTTCCTCGGGCATGTCACTTCAACTTGGTGAACGAAAAATAACAAGAGTTAGAATTGTTGATGATGACTTTTGGGTCGCGTCTGAAACCGCAAGCTTTCTAGACGGTAATTTCCTGGAGATGGAGTCCGGAACGGAATTTCACTTTAATGTGTATTTGAAAACCAGCACAGGACTGAATGCCACGAATGTGGAAGACTTGGGTCATAAGGTTATCGCTGTCCCTTCGTACCAGCAAAGTCAGTCAAACTCTCTCATTCTGGCTGAGCTATCAAACGGAGTTTCTGTTTGCGCTTACGATTCGAGCACCTCAAGTGCCGAATGCATCCTTTCTATCCGCGCTGCAAAAGCAGCAAGATATGTCCATGTTGCATTTGCCAGGCCTGGTGGCCTACGGGCCAGCATATTCGACGGAGTGTATGATCTGGATGAGAGAGAATCGATTCAAACCAGCTCTAACCTTATTCTTTCCCGAATGGACAGTGAAATCGACTTCATTTGGGGGGTTGGCGAAGTGGTGGAAGGATTCAAAGATATGGTGTCTATTCGTTGGGAAGGAGCGTTAAATTTCAGCGGGTTGGGAACCCAAGCAGTCACTTTCAAGATCCTGGCGGATGACAATGCGCGCCTATATATCGATGGAAATCTTGTTATTGATCACTGGTCATCTCGTCCGTTAGGCAGTGGAGCAATGGCAACCCTTGAATTAAAGGAGGGTCACATGTACAGCATAGTCCTGGATTACCGGGAGGTGATTGGTACAGCGCACCTGAAGCTTCTCTGGAATGCCACCGGTGAAGATTTCGTTCTTGTCGACCCTCAGTATCTCATGGTAATAGACCCGCTGGCAGAATCACCTGCGGAAGGGTTCGCGTATCCTGCGACTGCATCGCCGCCACACTCATTTCTCAGCGGAGAGTGTCTTTCGCAAGCCGTCGCGGGATCCTCTTGTGAGTTGTTCTTTCACATCAGAGATGAGTTTGGAAACTGTAATCCAGAGACTCCGGTGGAGGAGTCGATGTTCCAATTCGAGCTTGCTGAAGCTGGTACAGAGCTGGACTTGCACAACACGGTACCTTCATGGATCTCGGAACTTGCACCATTGGACGCATCCATGTGCGCTTACAGAGCAACCGTTGTTCCTCAAAGCGCTGGCGTACAGAACGTAACGGTGCTTTTGGACGGTGCGATAGTCGGCAGAACGGACTTTATGATGCCGGTTTCCCCAGGCGCTCCCTCCGGATCGCTTTCTGAGATAGAAGGCGATGGCCAGGATGTCCTCCTCAATCACTCGGTTGGCGTTGACTACAGTGTACAAATGCTATTGAGGGACAATTTTGGGAATGTTGTCGCAGGCCGAAGTTATGAAGACGACATCCTCGTTATGTTGACCCAGGCTGAGTTCCCATATCGGGTTGTTGAAGCCGCGGTGACCGCGGGGGAGACTAATGGGCGGTACAACTTCACCTTTGCAATTCACCACGCAGGCGAGTACAAACAAGACTTTAGTATAGGCTGTCGAAGTAGAAACGCGGGTGAGATACCTGCCCCATGCGCGGCAGTCGGAGTTGGAACACAATTTTTGTATTTTAGTGCAGAAGAAGTCAGTGCAGCGGATACATTCGCGTCCGGCGGAGGGATCTCTGCTGCTACGTCGGGAGTATTGGCCACGTTCCAGGTGCACGCACGTGATCTGTACGGGAATGTTGTTCCAAACCCTTCGTCGACAACGACTTTTGCTACCAAGCTGGTGTACTCCGATGGGTATGAAGAGGATTTTGGATCCAACTGCGACTTCGTCGGGGACGGAAACTTTAATTGTACATACACGCCGCAAAGAGCGAGTTCGACCGCTCTGCAACAAGCAATCTTGAAGGTCACCCACGTTGAGTCTGACACTCAGATTTTTTCCGGTCTAGCCTTTGTAGTGTCGGTGTCAGATGGGACCTGCCATGCTTTGCAGTCCGCGGCGTTTGGTCCTGGAATTTATGAAGGGGTTGCTGGCGAGAAAACCGAATTTTTTCTCCAAGTCCGGGATTACGCCGGCAACAATCGCACCAAAGAATGCGAGGAGCCGTTTGAAATAGAACTTGACGAGACTGCGTCGCTCGTTGCGATCGACTACGTGGACGAAGGCGTTTATCGCGTTCAGTATAATTGCACAACGGCAGGTTTGCTGGAAATCGCTGCCTACATAAATGGTGAACCCATTCTAAACTCTCCACTTTCGCCTGTATTTGCCCCTGCTGCGGCAGACTTTAAGGAGTCAATTGCGTATGGGCAAGGCTTGACTTTTGGCGTAACAGGAGAGATGCAGGAGATACTTGTGCAGGGCGTAGACAAATTTGGAAATAACATTACAAGCGATCAGACCGCGTACATGCGCTTGAAAGCAGAAGCCCATGGCAGCACACCATTGTTTGACTTCGTGTTAAGCTCAACTGGCGAAGGCCTTTACGACGCTTCGTTGGCCCCAACTTTGGCGGGGACATTGCACGTGGAGATTCTCTTGGCTGTTCCGGGCGGACTTGATGCGAACTATTACCGCACTGCCCACCTAGAAGAAGATGCAATTGAATTACAGACCGTTGAATCTGGGTTGAGATTTACTTGGAGCACTAGCGAACAGTTCTTGTCAGAGGCAATCGGGTGGAGCGCCCAGTTCGTGGGTCTATTGCAAATTCCTCTCAGCACACATGAAGAAGAAGATAGCAAAGTAAATGTGCGGATTCGATTACGAATCGCTGGCGGGGGTTGCCGTCTCTGGTTTGGAGACACTTTGATCCTTGACGTATGGCCGTATCACTCCGAGAGCAACTGGATAGAATTTACCCCTGGCGATGGAGATTACAGTCCCGGTGAAATGCTGCCATTTCGGCTGGACTTCTCAAGGTCCATGGTCGACAACCTTGCGACAATAGAATTCGAGTGGAGTATCACCCCCAAGACGACTGATATTAAATCGACGCAAAGTTTCAGAGCAATACCGGATTCTGCGTTTTATCGTTGGCGCACAATAGCCACAAGCGAAGCTGCAATTCTTCCGAGCGTCACTGCGCCATGGAGATCGCAAGTCATCGAGATCGTCGCAGACAAAGATTTTGAGTCCGGCTCCGAGACCGTGTTAACTGTGCAAATGCGGGACTTATTTGGGAACGCACAAACCCACTCATATGATCGAGTACTTGCAGTGGGCTGGAGCGTTGAGCAGCATCGATATCCTGGAGATATTGAGGCTCTAGCCGGTGTCATTGAAGTTGTTGCTGAAGTACAAAGTGGAGTAGGGGTTTTAAGAATCACACCTACTCTGGCAGGGAAATTTCTCCTCTACATTGCAGTAAATTCGTCGGAGACGCATGAGGTGCTCGACGAAGGGGATCTCCTCCAAGACCTTTACGAGAATGGGGTCGAGGGTAGCCCTTTTGTGATTCAGATTCGCCCTGGACCAGTCTCGAACAGCTCAAGTTACCTGTACGGAGAACATGTGACGGCCACCATTGCTGGAGTCCCAAGTCACTTTTATGTGCAGTGTCGTGACGCTGCTGAAAACAAGCGAGATGACGGTGGGGATGTGATTTCTATTACTTGGACACGGGGGAGCGACGATTCTACCCCGATCCTTGTGGAGCAATCGCTCACTTACATCGGCGAAGGTCTATATCGCGTCGACTACAAATCGCTGGAGGCAGGGGTCCTCTCAAGTCAAATAATCTTAGCTGGATATCAGTTCTTGACAGCAGAGATCGAAGTTTGGCCCAGCGAAGCATTTGGCCCGCAGTCTTCTGTGAGAGTGCAAACTGTCGATGACTCTGTGGCGACCATTCTTTTACAAGCCATAGATGAATATGGAAACGACCTTCGATACGGTGGCAATGATTTTTATCTAAAACTCCGCGTCCCCGACGTGTTTACTCGGCAGAACACTGGTGGGCTGGCCAGCTCACTGAGCCCTCCCGAACTTGATCGATACGAATTTGCTGCGCCTTGGAGCGACGCAATACGAGACATGAAAGATTTTGGAAATGGCACGTACTCTGCAACCGTGGAGCTTCCCTATGGAGCGGCCAATGAGGCTTTCCTTTTGGAAGTATACCTTGGCAATAACTGGATGACACCAAATGCTAAAGTCTGTTCACCGCAATGGCAGAGCGTATGCGCAGAAGCGGCGACCGGAGGAGACGGTGTCGGGATGGGATTGACTGGGGAGTTTTTCGCTCATGAGAACGGGCCGATGACTGATGTCCCGCCTTATAAAGTAAATTTGGTACAGCCCGCCGAGTTGAGTGCTGGGAACGGCGCAACTTCTGGTCGCTATGTGGAGGGGGAACTGCTTGCAGCTTCAGCTCGCTGGAGTGGTTATTTTAAAACTGAAAGAACCGGAAACTATTCGTTTTGGGCTGCTTGCGAGAATAGCGATTCGCAGCCAACTTTGAGGGTGGAGGGAAATGACGTAAACGCATCAGGGGGCTCCATTTTTCTTAGGGGAAATCGTCTTTACGGAATTGTGATCGAATCGGCAAGTAGTCAGACAAAGTTCCCTGATGATAGTCTACTGGAGTTAAAATGGCAAGTGTTCGAAGGAGCGAGCCCAGACTTCACAGAGGCTCTACCCGGAACAATCTCTGTGAGATCATTTTCTAAGGTTGCCCGGTCCTCGCACGACCTTACGTTGTTTATATCTCAGGGAACTGAGCTTTACGTGCAAGGGGAAGTCCTGACTGTGCAGCACTACGATCCGATCAGATTCACGATTGTTTTTGAGGAGTCTTACACTGGACACACAAATGTGACTGCCAGTGCGCTTCGTCACCCCATGGTGTCTCTTATCCCAGTAGAGAATCTCTTTTTTGCAAAAAGTGAGATAGACGGCTCTCCAATTGTCTTGGAAGCCGAATGAGAGAAGCTAAATTGAAAGAACTAAAATGTCCCTCGAGCCTGCTTCACTGGTCTTGGCCTAGTAGCCATCGTCTTACATGGTAACATCATGCCCGTGCCCTTTCAACTGGAAATGTTTTCTCCGTCGCTTCTAGAGCTACTGGAGACATGAGAGACTTGTGGAGCGAGGTTCCTGCCTAGGACTTTGTGGTAGAAGGAAACATTTGTTACGCTCTGTAGAATAGACAGCGAATATTCAAAGTATGATCAAGATGAGACAAGCTCATTTCTGATGTTTGCTTGTAGATGCAGACGTCTTTCTCTAAAAAGGTGCGTTGAAGAGCAGTATTTCGAAGTTCAAGGTTCGAGCAACTAGCTGGTGACGCCAGCGACAAATTCGTGACGTGAACCTTGAGGAATTAAGGTTTTCCATGGGTTAATTGCTGTGGCGCCATAGTGATAGAGCTCTCTTTAGTTCTTTCTTTAAGTTGACAGAGAATTAGGCTTAGTCTGTCAATGATAACACTAGTAGGACCAAGGGGTAGCTTGGTGGCAGAGCTCATAGCTGCATAGCTGAGCTTTGCAGGCAGGAGTCACGCTGCCCCCTCCGTTTCACTACGCTGCGACCATCTGTCCATCTGACACTTCTGACACCACCAGAACAGGTAGACCGAGATAGGAAGTGCCTATCAGCTGGGAGTAGGAGCAATTAGCCATAATTAGCCCTAGACCGCGAGCGGGCCGTGTGGACGGGCAGGGCATCGTGCGTAGGGCAGGCAGCCTTCTTTTGTTTTTGTCTCCCTCCAGCTCTTGCGACTTGGAGCTCCGAGCTGGTAGAATAGGAAGTAGGAAGGAGGCGAGCACCGCACCAGCGCAGCACAGGACAGGGCAGAGCAGACTGACCGGGTTTCACTGGGGATATCGAGGAGCAGGGTTGAGGAGGAGAGTGGTCCTGCTGTTCTCGTGCCTAGGAGGATGGCGGCAACAAGAGCCGTATTCGGAGTGTCTCTCCGCGCGAGCACCGCTGCGACGTGCAGAATCGGGCAGAGCTGGAACGGAGCGCTACTTGCTCGTCAAGGCGCTGCAGTTCGTGGCCTGGATGTCGTACAATGCGCTGGACGGCGGTATCTGAGTACTCCGGCAGGAGCTGAATCCCCGTCTGTGAGCGAGCGAAAAGTAAAAACATCAGCGTATGTAGGCTTATTGCGAGAGAAGCCTGTTTTCCGAAAACCTACGGAGGCCAAACCATATACCTGGGAGAAGCTTAAGTCACCGCAAAAGAGGGCTGCAGAGCTTATGCGCGAGTTAAATGAAGAGAGCATGAAGACCGCAGAGTCGAACGTGAAAGTCCCTCCGTTTCGCACAGGCGATGCTCTGGAAGTGACCTACGCACAAAGTACAAAGACACCTGAGAGCGTTACCGTGCGTGGATTGGTGATCGCTCGTTCGAACAAGTGGTTCGGCTCAAACTTCAAACTACTGTGTAATGTCGACGGTACCTCTGTAGAATTCACCTTCCCACTCTATTCTCCGCTGCTCAGACAAGTCCGCGTGATTCAAGAGGGCTTTCTGCATCGCGGGAAGAAAAGAGTTCGCCGTGCAAAGCTTTACTACGTCCGCGAGCGCCCTATTGCTTTGTACACAGTTAGGGAAGGCTTCACATTTGAAATGGACCGTCGTAGGCGTATGCAAGAGGAGCGTAAAATGGAGGGCGCTGGCGAGGATGCTATATCCGATGAAAACGATACTGAGAATGATGCCACAAAAGAGCAAAAGTAGATTCGCGGGCATTTGAGTCACCCTGTTGAGACGGCATCAATTTCTTACATTTTTTTATTTTTTGTGGAATGCATTGAAAATGAAATCATTTTCGACCTTTTCCTGAACTTCCTTCATTAGGCCTGGGTTCTCGAGCCAAATGTGATGATGGTTGACGTCGCGATGAAATAACGTAAAAGCACCTCGAGTCTACTACGACCCTGACTTGAAATATTTACTGTTATGTAACTTTTTAAGAACAGACGATTAGATTCAAGGCAGCCATATCATGGCAGCGATGAGGCGTGGTCTTGAGACAGAGAAATTTTGTATTTAAGAAGCATCAGCTCAGCACAATCGTTGCTGACACGTACTATGAAGGCGCACGCACCCTCCCTCTACCAGTACTGAGGGCAAGCTCAAAAGGCGCATTTTCGAACTTTTTTCAAAATCAGAGAACGGCACCTGGCCAGCGGGGACTGAACTTGGTGAGCATTCGCAGCGTCAATTGACATACTTTAATCTTAGCGCTCCTTCTGGACTCGACTCCATGCAGGTGGCGAGCCCGTTAACGCGAATTAATCAGTGGGAGATAAATTGGAACGGAAAGCTTGACCCGCAGACAGGTTGGCTGAATTTTGGCGCAGCTGCCACGCTGCCAGATGTACGTCCTAATGCAAACACAGAAATCCCCATCGATTTAAGTTCAGGAAAAGACAGCTTCAGCGTGCAAGGCGGACTTGTAAATGGTGAAGCTGTCGACTTTCCTCCTTTCGAAACCATTTTCGACACAGGTACCCCTCACCTCAAACTTCCGCCAGCCGTTTTTGAAGCCGTTTTTGAAGCCGCTGAAAACGCGCTGAGCAACTCGGAGGTGGATCTCACCCTGGTGCTCAACACCACCGACGCAGAAACTCTTCAAATGCCAATGTTAAATTTCCCCAGACATCTTCGCTACGAATGTCAAAGACTCGAAGTCAAGTCCCACCACGGGCTCAGTTATTGGCTTCCCATTATGTGCTTCGTGGAGTATGTCAAAATGAGTCAAAATGAGCCTTCTTGAGCCTTCCTTCAATGCAGATGGTTGGTTTTTCGGAAGCCCTTCTCATACATTTTGAGTGCAACCTCAATGGCAAAAAGGGATAGCGAGAACAATATCCAGCCGCTCCCTCGTCCAATCTTGTCGATTGCTATCGTCAACAATAGGGAATCAATGGCCTTGCGTGGCCAGTCGCTGCTTTCATGATTCACTTTCCAGTTGATAATTTGGTGGGTAGTTTTATTTAAAGCACACGCGTCATGGATAATGCATGCGTGAATTCTTGTTTCTCACCGGCTCAAATCACTGAAGAGTAGTAAGTAGATTGAATATTATGACCAGAACCGAGAGCAAGTTTCGAGGATGTGCGGACGGACTCACACTCTTGGAAGGGGAAGACAGCGGAACACTTGATTCATTCAAGATCTCAGAAGAAGGGAGGCGCGAGTCTGCAGGCGACAAAACCTGAGATCACATCTGCTAGCAAGTCGAAAACCGTACGGCGAAGACACGTCCATGAATTCTACTACTTTGCATGTTTCATTCAAAGAATGAAGAGGAGAATAGGATGAAGCTGCCATAACACGTATGGCGCTCTCGAGTAAGCGTGACGTTGGCAGGTGCAACTCGGAGATGAATGAAATGAACTGCAAACGCATCTCGCAAGCCTGCGGACGCAACTCGCAAGCACGAAGAAGACCGCCTTTCGAAGGCGGGCGCACTTTGGCTTGTTTGGAAATGAAAAATTGGGATAAAAAACCCGAGTCCACGGAAACGAAACGCTTGATGCAATCCGAGCATGCCCAAGCACGACTTGAGATGAGCTAAGTTAAAGCAAACAAATAGCGAGCAGTGGTACCCACCGCACGAATGTGAGCTAAGATAAGCTGTAACGGCTCAGTGCTACTATCTCTACAGTCGCCAATAATTCCCAAAATTTCAAGTCGCCAATAATTGTTCAGACATGCTCAGACCTCCAGCAATTCCAGCAATAGTTTTTTTGATTTGGTACGTGCGGCAGCTTCCTCGGGAGTGTATGATTAGTTTTCGAAAATCTCAATTCGCGCAAGCCAGTGGAAAAAAAAAAAAAAAAGCTTCGTAGTTCTACGAGCGGAGTCGGGCACTCTCCGATTTCCATGCTCCCGGTAAGTATACAATCGACTTCTCAACTTCTGCCACAGCTGAGTGGAGACCGCCATTGTTGGTGACTGGGCTTGATTGACTGACCCTTGTGACTCTCGTGACGCAGCTCAGGCACAAGTGAAGCCACGAAGTGAGTGCGTAAACAAATCCTATCGGAAGGTGGGGTGGCTCAGGCAAACGACAGTGAGCTGTTTTTGACTTGACTTGGACTCTATTGGTACTCCGAGTACTACTACCGGTAAGCGCACATCCAAACGGAATACAGCTTGGCGAAATCTAGTTCTGATACCTTTAGCTCTCAACGACATTGAGCTAAGTGAAGCCACGAAGTGAGAGCGTAAACAAACCCTATCGGAAGGTGGGGTGACATTGAGCAGCTGTGACTCCTGCCTGGGGTGGCGTTTTAAGCAAAACATTGCAATGTCTGTACGTACGCACACTTGCTGCCGACTGATGCTGCCCATAGTTTTCCTAACCAGTCGACCGAAATATGAGAGACACATCACCTGACATCGGAGTGCGCAGATTATCATGAGTTATCATCAAGGCTAGGCTTTTGCGCGTTACTTACTCAGCGTCGATCCGAGTCCGAGTCCGAGGGAGGGAGGATGAGGGCTGAGCTTGCGAAGCAACCTGGTACTGAGCGTGAGTATCTTATCTTATCACAGGAATTGAATGATTTGACTGTGAATTCCCTTTTTTAAAGCAGAGAGGTGTGCACAGGTCCCAGTAACTGCACAGCAGCGTTGGCCCAGCTTCTGGAACAGTACTACTGAGCACCCGGAAACTACTGGTACTGACTGTGAGTACTCACGTGACACTGGCATCCTCGTCATCGGTCTGGGAAGGTTGTCAGAAAAGTCGCGCTAATGTGTGTTCATGAAATGTGTGAAAAGAAGTCGATTGAACAGCTTCTTCATGCTGACGAGACTGACGAGTTTTGAAAGATGAACGAGCCCACCTCTTGCAGCAAAGTTGGAAACCTCTGGCATTGCAAACTGGCGACACTGGCAGATATCATTGTTCCACAAGACCAAATGGACCACATGTTGTTCCGTTAATCTACCACGCTACATTTACAGTTGCGCAAACAACATTTCATCAGTTTAGTTCACTGTCTGGTTCATTTTGCTCGTAGAAGAGAAGTTCGTGCTGAACCTATGAACTTTGTTGCTGAACGGGGGACATTGTGGCGCGAATCAATTATTATTTATTCATTTCTTCCTCGGGTTCATGGAAGCAATACCTGTTGAAAGCGCTGCACTCAGTACCAGGTAATCACAGTCAGTCCAAGGCACTTGAGGTTCCTTAAAAACAGGCACTGATTCCGTTTTTCGATGCAAAAAGTGCGAGCGTTGCGCGGCGACACGACCAAGCACTCTTCCCTTTTTTTTTAAAATGTTCAAAGTCGACTGTTGGCGAACGATGGCCTTAATAAACTGAGCGCGCTAAAAGCTAGTGAGCAAACCCACCAGTGTACTGCCTGGCGACTCTGCCGACTCGGAGATTGGAAGGCTCGAAAAAGGAAGCGGGATCTCCAAGTACCCTACTCTAGCCACGGAGAGCGCGACTCTGTTTGTTCAAGTATGTTCAGATTTCAGATGTGAGATTTTATTGTGAATAAGCTGAACCGCGAAATTGCATTTGTTGTCTTGAAAGAAAACTATTGTGTGTAGTCCAAAACGTAGTTTCGCTGTCAAAACCGATAAAACTGCGAAGGGGTGTGCATCGAGCACCAAGGTGCTTTGGCAACCAGGGTTTCGACCCTACATGTAGCGGCCCTCGCCGCTGGATAAGAGGTGTGAAAATGTATCCTACCCTTGATAGTTGTTCACTCTTTTGCAGATCTGGGCTTTCACTTGCCTCCACTGTTTGGTACGTTTCGCAACCTCCGCGCCATGTGGACCGAGCTGAAGGTTTCCTCGCTTCTTTCCCTGAGCTGCGAAGATGTAAATTTTGACGTGAATAAGATTGACAAAGGCAAAGGATGGCGAAGGGTAGGTACTGAGTGGCGTAGCCAAACGACATTGCTCGGAGACACGATGTGGCACTTTTGGCGCGATGAGCTTATAGTTTAGACGCCTCTTGGAAGTCGCTTAACCGAAAAATAAAACACTTTCCCCTTCACTTGCTCCATTGTCAATTCCTCCTTCCGTCCGTCCATCCGTCCGTCCGTCCGTCTTCCGCCTTTGCTCTCTTCTTACTTTTCGGGGAGCCGGATCTCGAGAGCATGTGTCTTTCCCGCTCTCCGAAAACCGTGCTCGCATGCTCGCATCCGTTCTCATTGTTTGCATTCAGAATAACTACAACTCTTTTAGACAATGACGACCCCACAGTGTGCTGACTTGAGGAACTGACAGTGACACCCTTCGAGGATAGGCTTACTGTGCATTGTGAGTGTAGTAGTCCTGAAGTATTGCAATTTGATGTTGTGTCTTGTTTACAAAGTTTACCCCTGAGAATGAGAATTTTTTCCAGACACCTAGCTAGCCGTGCAACGAAGTGAACAGAAGGAAGGCACCCGCGGGGCGGAGTGGGGGGTGGGGTGGGTGGAAAAGATGTGAAGACAACTCCACGAGGGAGCGACTTTCGCGGGAGGGTGCGAATGAAGAGCACTTTAGCTTTCAAGCGAAACTGTTGGGGTCTTGGAAAATGAACCGCAAGTTCCAACTGACGCGACAATCTTGAGCACACCGTCGCGGAGACCTGTTCACTCCCTCGCTCCATCTCTTCTTTACAGAGTTTCTCTGCTCCGAGCTCCGTCACTAGTACATTAGAATCTTGGACCACATTGGTCCCAACGCGCAACGCAGCGCCGAAAGAGGTTTGCCCTTTGATAAGAATCGAATAGGTTGCTATACCATCTATCAACAGTACTGCTATCGAGGCTAAAGGTCGTTCTGTTTCGAATAGGATTATTAGTAGTGCTCGGCATTATCACCATCTATGACCACCTTATCCAAGGCGCTAATGGTTTTGCCCTCAGGTCCATCATAATGCGCATCACCAGTTGCTGGTGCTAGACTGATAGCTTAGCGATTGGTTTATGTAAAGATAAAGCCTATCTCATCTCTGACTCTAAGAAGCCTAAGTTTCGTTCAGAGTTCTTAGTCTAAATAGCCGGGCCCATCAATCGATCAAGTTTAGAATAGCAAAGACTTCGGTCGAACACATAGCATCCCCCCTACACGAAGACGCTAATTCGGCAGGCTGAAGAGCACACTGATGGCGCTGTTGTTGTCTCTTAAATATACTAATGTATTGAGTAATAATGGATAGCGCAGCGCGTGCGATTTCTCTCTGTTCAATAAGTGTGCAGTTGTGTCGATTTCGATCTGTAAGCTTAGGAGAATTCATTTTCTAAACTCGGCTGGAAGTTTTGTCCCAAGTATGTTTTAAAAGAAATAGAAATAAATTTTAATCTCAATTTAAAAGATGATGTGAAAGCTGAATGCGTCCTTTCTCTCAGTTTTATTTATTTCTTCTGAGAGGATCACGTTTCCGCGAAGAAAGGTGTTCGGATTGATTCCTAAATTCGCGCGGGCTAGTACAAGTCGAGCTAGGGTGTGCAGAGATGGATGGGTCCTCTTTACCCTAGCTTTTTCTCTTTTGTGAGGGAAATAAGTATAAAAGGGAATTGCACTAAGTTTACCTACCAGTTGTGAGAAGATAGCTTGTAGGGATCGACTCACGTCCGGTCTCCGGGTACACCCGTCCTAGCTAGTCGAGTTGAAAGTAACTATCCCTGTGTAACAATTATGGGTTAGGGTATAGGAGTGATATTGTCGAATTCTAGCAGTCTAACAACAGAACAGACATTCATCGTCTCTTGTGAAGTCAAAACACCTCAACGGGAACGAAGCCACGAAAACCTTTTTTTTTTGCATTCGGAAGTTCGGGTCGATCGACGACCATACTTTTATGCTCGTTCTCAAGAGATATTGCTGCGAATTCATTGTCTTTCGGAAGATGAGGGGAAGGAATTGCCTTCGGTCAAATGTTCTCATGACACTCCTCACGAGCAAAGCAGATCACATTGCATCAGTAGGGATAGGAATTTTGCCCTTTCAGAAGACCTTGTGGTTAGGTTAGACGCCTTAACGAATTGGCACGAGGCACGTAAAGAGCTGTATTAATTATTTCGTTTCTACAGCTTTACACTGACGTGATTCCAACTACTCACCAGGGCTGCCTTCGTCGTTCCAACTCTTTCAACAGTGTGCTATTAGAAACGTTAGAAGTCAGAGGCTGAAGATCATTCTTTACGTAGCTCGCTGGTTTGAGGAGCTTAGGGCAAGTTACTCAACAGCGTATCCGTGCCTGTTCCGTCCAGCTCCATTGAAAAAAAATGGCAGCTGCACTACCACTGCGTACCACTCTGTTAGCGCATTGGTTTGGCAGTAATGGAAGGAGGAAGAGTGAGGGAGAGCGCCACTTGCTTTTTTCTTGACTGCGAGTTGTTGCGAGTTGCTGCGAGTCTGAATACTCTCCTACCTACGAGTCGGAGAAGGTGATTATTGTTTTACGGACGAATTGGCTGTGAAGAGCGATGTCTGAATTCTTCTGAATTCTGATTTCTGGCGGAGGCACCAACAAACTCAAATCTCAGCCCCCATTCCGCCAATCCGCGGAGTCACAGTCAATTGCATGTACTTTTGCTCGCGCTGCAGTGCGGCAGGCCTCGGGCTCTAGTCCGCGCAGAATCGTCGAGGGCGTCCGGCGATTCCTCACTGTCGAGGCTCTGTTGGTCTTTGTGCGAAACTGGAGAGACTGGCGCCCTTGTACTCGCCCTCAGTGAACGTGCTTGTTGTCGGCTTCGCAGGCTCGGTCACTTAGCGCGGAAGTCGTTGGCCGTGAAGTGCCTTTGTCACCGATTGTGTTGCGGAGGAGCACAGTACCTTTCAATATCGCCACTCACGACGAACCAGGCCAGAAGAGGAAAAAGAAAAAATGTCGAGCGTCAACGAATTATGTCTCGAAGACGTATTCGATCTTCTGTTGAAGGCTCGCAACGGAGTGTTTGACCCATCTATTCCGAGCCGTCCAACTGCGTCCCCAATTAACAGAAATGTCGACTGCTTCTATGTTGTGCCAAGTCTCTCCAAGCGTGGCGGCGGTGTGGGTGGCAACGGCGAGCTTCGTGTAAAGTACAACAACGTCATTAGATCCAAGATTTGGTGGTCACCGGCACATAATCACTGTCTCGGCGTTGTAAGCCGAGCAATGTCCATGAAGACGCGGTCTGAGAGCCATGAAATGAATCGCAGCTATCAGCACGGGTTTCAGGGGCACTGGGTCTCTCTGCTGGAACGTCCCATTCCTGGCCAGATCAAAGACAAAGCTGTCATCCGCAGCTACGTGAGATTGGACTCTCCAAGCTTTGTTCAATTTTGGCCTGCATGCTCTCCGAAGCCGTTTGCGTTCAAGAGCGGTAAAAAGAAGACGGACCACCAAACTTCTGACGAGGAAACTGACCAACGTTCGTATGAGATTTGCAGCTACTTGGGAGACGATCTTTCTCCTGACTCTTGCTGCACATCGACTTCTGCCGCAACGGAGAGCCTGCTTGAATCATTCGCTTTAAAATTCGAAGGTGAGACCGGGCTTGACAATTCGTTGCCCGGATTCCAAATGAATTTGGTGGAAGGAATGATGGACGGCATCAGTCTCCTCGATGGGTGCCTTGTTCATCAGAGCGAGTTCGATGGACACTTTGGGGGCGCCACCATTGACGATGAGCTGAGCCTCGCCCACTTTAGCGACCCAATTCTATTGCACCCCGTCCCTTCTTCCCGTACCCTGGAGGGGGACGAGCACCCCCACGGGAGGCCGTTAACAAGTAATGCCGAGGCCAGGACCTCTGTTCAACGTCCCATCGCGCGTGGGCAGAAGGTTGTTCAACAGCAAAAGCTGAAACGTGTGCTGTCCGAAAAGTTTCTTGACACTGAGCCTGGGTTAAACCCAGCTGATGCCAGTGACGACGAGGAGTACAAATCCTCCGAGGAAAGGTTTAAGCCGGTAAGGCGCATTGATGAGATCCCCGAGTCAGAGGAAAAGGAGTTTGCACTCACATGCGGGTCTGGCGCTTCGTTGCCATCTGCCGCATCCAAATCCGATTTGGATCTTGC
The DNA here is from genome assembly GCA_012862575.1 of Parietichytrium sp. I65-24A. Lineage (NCBI taxonomy): Eukaryota > Bigyra > Thraustochytrida > Thraustochytriidae > Parietichytrium > Parietichytrium sp. I65-24A. The sequence continues at coordinate 932,319 of BLSF01000004.1, forward strand.
CTTGGATTGCATCCTAAACGAGATCGAAGGTTCGTATGGCATTGGGTGTGGATCAGAGGCTGAGGAGGATGGAAGCAATGCAGTTGGCACCACTGAGGAGCAAGAAGTAGACGGTCCAGGTTCGAAGGCCTCCGTCGTTGCATTCGAACTTTTTAAGAACGCCTGTGACATCATGGAAGGCGAGGAGTTTAGTGTTTGGTACGAGCGCCACGTGTCGAAGCTTTTCGAGCCAACAATCTCCAGAGAGATCAAGTCGTGTCTCGACCGCAACGATCCTCGCCTGTCACCAGACTTTTTGTTTCCAGAGACCGCATCTTTCGTTCCTGACAAGCCTGTAGCATATGGCCTCTTCCGTGGGACGTACTCCACTGGATGGGAGCTTTTGCGTGGCTCCCCCGAGTTGACTGAGCTTGTCGGATACGAGACTGCAGGCAACATTTTCTTCTATGAATCGATACTGGAGTCCAAGGTCTTGGATCTCTTCTCGCATCTTGTGTACAAAAAGAAAGTTGCCGAAGGATCAATCAGGCCGCTGGACTACTACTTCCAAACGATCGCGCTTTTGCCATGCGGTAAACGCATGGTTGTCAGGGTTCATTGCTGGTGGTTTGCAAACACCCAAGAAACCTGCGACACTACTGAAAGCGGAAATGTCATGCACGTCCGCATGCAAGACGTGAGCTGCTTGTATCCAACAGTTCTGCTACTTCCCCCGCTGCCGTACTAATTTTAAGAATCCCCACTTCCGTGGCCACATGCGTTTGAAGTGGAGTGAGTGACTTTGAGAAAATGAACAGCGACATTCATTGTACATGCCGAGTGTTTTACCCCCTCCCGATTGCGTGCTTTGCTCGTCCTGTGACCCTCTTTCCATCCGTTTCTCAGTCCTCATTCACCTGCTCGTACTTGCACGCGTGGCTCCTTGACAGTCTCTTGCCGAGAAAAAAAATGTCATGCGAACTGCACCCAGCAATAATGCAATGGTCTTGTACAAACAATAACGAGCTGCACGTGATGGCAATAACATAAATAAGCTAATAATAACAATAATCATAATAACAGTATGTCTCTCGTCCCACTGTCAGTTGATCGAGGTTTTTCACTTATTTTCACTGTCCACTGTCATGAGCGAGTCTCAAGAATTGAGATGGGGAGGGGGCTCCTGGCCCACGTCGAACCAACGCGACTAGCTGTCGATGCGAATATCGCCAGGGTGATCTCATATTCAGTAGTGCCAGTGCTGACTGTGGGAACCGGAACTTTATCAAATTTCAATTTTATCGATCGAGAATTGGGTTCGTGGACACATCGTTTCAAGTGAGTACCAGCGGTACTAGGTACAAGTACACTTTTCCTACCATCCCATTAACGTTGTTCTAGTACTCGTACCACGTGCCCCACACCACGTTCTCGAATTGCCTTCAATTCTGTGCTGTTTTTCTGTTCTAACTCCTGCCTGACCTAGCTAGTCCGCCACAGCCAGCAACAACTTACTCCTTCTGTGCCGTCCTTTCAGTCTTGCGCAAACTTGCCCCCTGGTGCCGGTACTCACTGTCAGTTCAGTATCGGCAGCAATACCGAGCCCCGTTCTGGCCCACTTGCCAGCACACAGTTTTGGCGAGTTCAATGTAAATAGATAAATTTTTTAGCAAATTTTCATTGAACAAAAGGAGGAAAGAAAAGGAAAAGAAGAGTGTTGCGAGCCTCGCCGGCCCTGCACTGCACGTTGCGCTCCTTCTGCATGGCGTCATGCTCGCTCATCCATGTGCTCGCTCCCCATCAAAGTTTGCAAAGAAGGGATGCACAAGATGATCAAAACACAAATAGCGAAGCTGGACGAAACGGCAATTTCCCAACACGCTGGAAAGTTTTCGGGCTGGCAAAGTGAGTCCGATGACGGTCGCGTGCCAAGTGAAGAGTTTAGAACTTAGATTTTGCCGAATGCTGAATGCACTGAATGCTGAATTCAGAATTCTGCATTCTGGTTGGGTTCTCTTTTGTAGCTTCTGTACGCTGTCTTTACCAGTGCCAATGTCTTGTGTTGACAGTGAGTCCATCAAAGTCGACATACGATGGGGTGTGCACACGTCTAAGGTAGATCCGAGTTCATTTCAGTTGAACCCTTCCGTAAAGACGCATAGTGACGGATACAAGTTTGCACAAACTCATGCCTACCTGCACCCTGGACATCGTTTACAAAATGCCTACCACGTTTTGTAGTAAGAGGTACAAAACTGACCGGACTTGTTACTATTAGTGCTACTCGTAACGCTGTTCACGTTCGTTTGCTTTCGCTGGAACCGGACTTTTATTTGTTCAGTTTCTGGTACTCGTACCACTATTACCCTGTGAGCACTGCCAGTTCGGCTGTGGCAAGACATGGGAGGTAGCAGCGTTCACTATCAGATTTCATGAACGGAACAAGTCAAATCTGATTCTGAACTCAGGTGATGAAAATTATGTCTGTTTCGAAACCTGTTTTGCTCTTTAAACTTGGTACTCAGTACTCTCAGTACTAGCTACGTCCTCCTCACACAACCAGTGCATCGTGGCGACAATCGTACTTGTCGCTAGTAGCTTGGCCAAACTGAGTCAGTTTCTCCCCATTGACACTGGCAAGTTAGATAGACCTTACGTCTTCTCTGAATTGATTTTCCTCACAAAATTGTCTGGACAGCTTCGATTAGAAAACGAGATGCAACAGCACACTCATTCATCGACAGGTGAACAAAGATAGAGAAAGCACGATTGACATGACATGGAAGCCAATGAGTCTCCAGAGAGACGGAGAGAGAAGAGAGGAAAAGTAGAGACGTTTGCCCGCGTGAGTAGTAGAGGGGGGAGGGGGTGCCGTACGGTTCCTCTCGCATCCCACGGCATCCCTCACACGACTTGCGAGTAGGAACTGGAGAGTTCATCGTTTCACAAGTTTCTCATTGGTTCACAAGTTATCAAGAACTTCGCAGTTTCACAGAATTGACATGCTACTGTACTAGTACCGATCCGCCTTGGACCATTACAATGAGCCAGTAGTTGACCATAGCAAAATCTCATCCAAGCCTATGGCAATGGGGACTACAAGCTGTACTGTAAAGCTATCAAGTTCCATCCGATAGCGCGTAGTACCATAGTACTAACTACGACGATATAGCGCACACTTTCTTGAGTCGAAGAACTTAAGTATCTCCTAGCAAAAGTTTAATTGAGCAGCAACACTTGGTATTTCGCCTACTAGTGATTCCAAATTTTCTCCGCTTCTCTCTCACACAACAATGGTTGCTTGCTTGCCTCAGACCACGAAAAGAGAGACAATCTCAACGCGGAAGTCTGATCGCGCGAATTTGGGCGATTCCACTTGACATCGAGCTTCGAGAGAAGGAGCAGAAGAGGCGAGCACGGGAGAAACAACGCGCGGATCTCAGGCAAGTATCGTTTGTCGGCTTGGAACGAGAGCTGACGCAAGTTGCAGGGTTAAAAATCAGCTTCCCATACTCCTGTGAGACTGGCCAAGAATAGAACGTGGCCGTATCTTGCTGGGCTTCTTGGCGACTCGCAGACACAGGCAGGAAGGCTGGCTAGCTAGGTAGCTGGCTGGCTGCATCGCTCACTCGCTCGCAAGCGCACCCCGCCTCTGTGGCTTCTTGAGCAAACCAAGAGACCAGGCAGTACGGAGGTCGAACGAATTTTTTTTGGCCAGACCGGCAGGAAAGTCTCCTTTGCGGAAGGGAAATCACTCTCGACGAACAAGCTGCACACCGCCGGGAAGCAATGTCGCTCTCCTCGCACTTTCCTTCTGAGGAGATGTTTGAGCTTTTATTGAAGGCCAGGGACGGCATCTTCGAGCCAAACATCCCAACTCGACCAAGCGCGTCACCGATCGACGTTAACATTGAAAACAGATGCTTTTATGTCTTCATACAAGACAAAAGCCGCTGTGCTCGGCGTAAGCCATGCGTAAATGAAATATGTGTCAAATATAACAATTGTGCCCGCTCGCGCGTCTGGTGGAGTGATAAGCACAATCGGTGTTTGGGCATGGTCGCTCGGAAGATGGGGATGAAGGCGCGCTCTGCGAATGAACCTGGAGGTATCGATATGACTTCCCGGCACGGATATGCCGGTCATTGGCTTGCTCTTGTCGAACGACCGAGCCCGGAGTCCATCAAAGACAAAAATCTGATTCGGACCTTTATATTGGATAAGGCCCCAAGCATAGTTCAGTTTTGGTTGACCGAGGACGCCGACTTTGACAACTTTAGCCCTGAAATCGACCTACCAGAGGATGTGCAAATACCAAGACAAATCTTACACTCGCCGTCTGTATCCTCGTACAGCTCCACCGAAACGCCACACTCGAGCCCCTGTTATCAACTTACGGACGAGTATCACAATATTTTGGAGGAAACGAAAGAGTCCGGCCATCCAAGCGGCTGTGTTGTAGAGAGTGGTGTATTGAAGGAGGACCACTCATACCCTGCGTTGGAAAACTACTTGCAGGAAGTGGTGGAGGTGGTGGAGCCTATAGACAAAGTGGGGTTGAGCGGTCATGGTCTTTCCGATGGATCGCCGTTTGAGTCAGACAGTACGACCCCTCCAAGTGTTGTCGACGTTCCGGGCTCTGAAGTTACCGCTGACGCGTCAAACGATGAGGCGCAATATTACCCTTCGCCGACCTCAAAGCGAACCAGAGCAAAAACACCTCGTGCTCAAGAAACTGATGAGCTTTCTTACCTGGTAGGCGTTCTTCAAGAAGACGATGATGACTACTATGACGTGGAGCGCTCTCGAAAATTCTACTCGAGCCAAAGCAGATCTACAGAAGACGACCAACTAGCACCAGAAACGCTTGAAGCCTCGTTAGTCGCAGTAGATATTTTCCGCACCGTTTGCCAAACATTTACAACGGAGGAGTTCAAGCGATGGTACGATCTCTACGCTCGGACTCTTTTCCTCCCGAACGTAGCCCGTGGCTTAAAATACTTTATGGATCGAGGTGATCCGAGGCTGCGTCCCGACTTTATGTACTCTTCTACGTGCAAGTTTTTAGCGGATTCCCCGGTCGGAACGCTCACGTATTGCGGCAGCTATGCCCGAGGGTTTCGGATTGTAAACGCCGATGAGCAGGTCAAGGAGCTGCTTAATTTGGCGGATGATATGTACGAGTCAAACAGTGTCTACGAGCAAGTAGTGGAGTCTAAAATGATGCTCTTGTGCGCTCATCTGTTCTTCAAGCAACTCGTGTCACAGGGGGAGATACACCCAATGGACTACTGGTTTCACATGATCGTGAAACCTCCCAATCAAGGTAGAAAGGTGTTCAGAGGACACTCAGTAGTTCATGCGAAGCAAGGCGCGACAGTAAATGATGAGCGCAGAACCCTGCAGCTTCAAGATGTGTCTGATATGTACGATGAGATTTTGAACCTTCCTCCCCTTCCCTGCTAAATTAAACCCTTATAAATGAAAAAGTGACTTTGTGTCTTTACTAATCATGGAGCCAAATATTTATTCTCTCGGCTAAAGGACAGTTATGCGCGCTGTGGAACTGGGTGCGTGATGGTGACGGGAAGAAAGAAAGAAGCCTGGCACGGTTGAATAGAATCTCTGGACAAGATGATTCTAAGGAGCACCAGGAGAATGGCATGATTTAGAAAACCACTCCAACACGGGGCAAAACAGCGAGAGGGTCGTCAAGCGCTCGAGCATGCAGAACCAAATTTTGATCCAACCACTGGAGATGTCCGAGAATTCAAAGATTGCCAAGAAAGAAACCTGACACGGTTGGATAGAAATCTCTATACAAGATGATTCTAAGGAGCACCAGGAGATTGGCATGATTTAAAGAACCGCCCCAACATGGGGCATTACAGCGAGAGGGTCGTCAAGGCTCGAGCATGCAGAACCAAACTTTGATCCAACCACGGGGAAAACATGAAAGTGATGGCAATCTTTGAATTCTCGGACATCTCCAGTGGAAAACAATTACGCGAGTACATGCTCTACAGCATTGTGCGAAAGTTGAGTCAGCCCACTCATATTCATCCGGACTATTGGCGCACTTAAAGTGTATCAGAGTCATCCTCTAGCACCTCGTGCTGCTCGTTCCGCCCAGGGAAGTGCCCATGCCCGCCAACCCCATGCTGCTGTTGGTAATCTTGCTGTTGCTGCTCGTGGTGGCCGTGCACAACTTGATCTTGCTGAATGTGATGATACTGGTCGTGATCGTCGATATTGTGATGCTCATCGTCGTGCTCCAAGATGGGATTGCACTGATGCTGGTGAATTGGAACCTGTTGCGTCCGTGGTTTGTGAGTTCGTACAGCAAGAACTGTACGCGTGTTTGGTCCGCCACAGCGACTGTTCAGGTTGTCAAACAACAAGCCAGGAATGACACCCCAAGTGGCACATGTGTTCTGATGATGACCGCGAATCTGGCATCTCGAGCAATGGTCCCTTGAGGGCGGGACTAGAGGAGGATTGCACAATTTTTCAAAGTACTTTTCGTGATCCGAGTTTTTGAGGGAATTCATAAACCCCGGAGGTAACGAGAGTGTGCACACGCGCTTTTTCTTACGCCCGAGGCCAGTCACAACGACGATTTCGGGGTGATCGAGAGCGAGCGGTGGCAGCATGTTAAGCTCTGACGGCAATGCTTCTACTGGAGGCAATTCTGGCATGAGGTGCGCAAAAGCAGCGTCCACAGCCTCTTTAAAAATAGCAGAGGACATGCCGTAGTGAATGAACTGCCTTGACGACTTGTTCTCGGCCCTGGAAACAGCGATGACGTGGCCGCACGGGAGGCCGGTGGATTGCGGGCGCCCACAACTGCATTGTGCCCCAGGAAGAGTCGCCTTTTGCTTGACGACAAAAGTTTGCGCAGGCGTGATGTCGCAATCCACGTACCAGGTTGTCCCAATTTGTTGGCCCTCATTACCCAAAATTGGTATCGCATTCGTCACCTGGAAATGCTGCGCGAAGCACTGCTCAAATGTAGAGATGAGCCTACAGAGGACAACTTTCGGAAATGCCTCAGCCCGGGCAAGCAATTTGGCTTCCGTCAACAGCTTTGGATCAGAGTATTCCTTCAGCTTTTGGTCCCACCCTCGCTCCACTGCGCAACATATGCTGTCGAGCATCAGCGGTACAGGCATTTTCGCATATCGCGACACGAGGTCGCTCCAGTCGACCAAGTCGTAGAACGAATCGGAGGAGAAGTTTGCCAAGTCGCGATCAATGTCCAAAAGGTACTCGAATCCGTGCGAAGAGCTCAACCCGACTCCCCCATGGGCACTCGCTCGCTTCTGCAAAAGCATGATCTGCCCGTAGTTTGATCTGCCCTCCACAGAACAAATGTGGGCCATCGACCATGTCGACACCGGGAATCGTCTGCAAGCGGCCGCCGTAGCTGGGGAGTTGTTCTGCATCAGCTTCATTAACATGTCGTGCTCTGTCATAGACGTTGCCAGCGCACAAGGCAGGAAGAAGGTCTTCAGCGCGGATTTGGTAGTGGTGCTAATCAAGGGTCGCGGACCCTCATCCAGCTGCTGCATGTTTGTGTTGAGTTCTTCCGCAGAGAGTAAAAGGTGCTCAATCATACTGGCCAGGCAAATTGCGTGATGAGCACGCGGCAGGCGCCCTTGCACTGCCTCTTTGACCCCATCTCCATAATTCGAAATTACCACGAGACTCTCAGAGTTGATCAGTTGAGGAAAGCTCTTCTGAAGGTTGCCGATGAAGAATTGCCAGTTCTGGGAGTTTTCTGCGACGCAATGGCCGAACGCGAGCAAGACTGCTCCGCCGTCAGGGGCGAGGGTCATCGCTGACATTAAACAGCCGCGGTACTTACCAAGGCATGGCTCACCGTGAAGGGACACCACGTGCTGCTTGAAGAACGTGGCCGCTCTCACCCCTTTGCCAGGGGCAATGAAAGACCGGTAGTAAAGAAATTGATCCGGCGTCGCATTCGCCCTTGCCCTGAGGTCATCAAGCGAAGATGATGCCACCTGTGAAAGATATGGCCTGAATTTGTCACCGCAACTTCGTATGTCCTTTGCCAATATGGCTGCAGTCTCTGAAGGCTTGCGATTCGAGTGCTCCGATGCCGAGGTTTGACCAATGCTATGACTCATGTTCACAGCAGTATTCCCGTGCTCGGATGCGAGAGTAGCACGATCATTTCCTCCAATAGCTTGTGCCTTGGTGATCTCCTTCGTCTCCATTGCCGCATGCGAGGCGCAGAATTCGCTGCTGGCTAGCGTATAAACTGTATCTTCCGTCTCATGAAAGGAAAAGTTTCTCGAGACAAGCACATCCCTGAGAAACTCCACGTCTGTGGACATTGCTTGAACGACCGCATTCGTGTTGGAGTCCACAGAGTTCAACCTAGCTGCGAGCGCGGGCAAGGAGGAGAAGTCATCATGGTTGGTTACTCCAATTTGGAAAAGGGCTTCCACGAGCACACGCCGAGCGGTGCTATTGACAATATTGGGTCGCCCGATAGAGTCGACGCCCGCCAGTTTTTTTCGAATGTCTTCTGCAGTCACCAGCAACGGGTCATCGGACCCACGTAGAATTGCAATCACTTCTTTGACAATTACACTGTTCAAAAACGCTGTCTTCATCCGCGTTCCAGACACCATCCTTCGCTTTCGTGGCGGGGCACCTGAGAGCGCATCGTCATGATTTCCTCTGTCCTCAGCATCACTTGGGTCTGCGGTTCCAGGTAAGCCCGGGATTCCGGAGGAACTAGTTGCCTGAGGCGACAAATCAGAGAAACCGTGCGCCATTTGTCCGGTATGGTATTCCCCGTCGTGAATCGCATTGTTTGGTGTTGAGTCACAGTCGTGCTTGAGATCTGCTACGGTGACCATCCAGGGCGCATCCGCGTGCTCAGCCTTCTTTGAATACCGGGCCTTGATCCGAAATGCACAGTCTGAGGTACGTTGCCCGCAACGTAGTAGGAGCTTCATTCTGTCACTCTTGCGTGCGTAGAATGTGAACTGGGGAGCTGTGGAGCCTCTCGCCGTATTTATGTCTCGATGAAGCAACACAACCTGTGCATAAATCTCCTCTTTACTTGCAAGCCTCGAGCCTCGAGCCAAAAGCTCTTGCGGGGGTTGGTTTGAATCCATTGTGTTGCTGGGGGCAACGCTGGCACAGACCGAAAGATGGCACCGGCCACAATGAAAATTTGAGAGACGAAATGCAAGTCTCAGCAGTTTAACAACGAAAGTTCTGCACCCGCGCCTCGCTCTCTCCGTCAGCTCGCGCAACACGGCTCAGAAAGATCGTGTTCGCAGCCACCTCTGCCGGCGACGTTAACAAAAACGAAGGGGTCGCAGAGTCGAGATACCCGCACCTCCAGGTCCTGCCTTAAACCTCCCACTTGACGCAGGCTTGAGCAGGAAACCTTGTTCTGTTGCTGTTGCTGTTGCTGATGCTCCGTTCCGATTGTTTTTTCAAATATCACAATCTGCGAATCACGTTGTCCTCCAAGTGCGAACTTCTTCTGTTCTGGGCAGGAACACCTCCGCTGCCCCCCCCCTGACCTGCCCCCTTTGCCCGCTTCACTCCTCTACGATCCTATAAACGCAGTAGCAACTACAGTAGCATTGATGCGGAAAATAGCTAAGACGGTGGATTCATGCATCTCTGGTTAGCCTTGATGGTCATAGCATATGATTACTCTTACCACTTCTTCTATTTAGATAAAGCACCTCTCACTAATGCACCCCACACCACTAGGGCGGTGGTTACCGTCCTTTCACTGGAACTGCATAGTAACTGACGACGGATTAACTCGTGCGTAAGCTTATTGGCTATGATTCATCCGGGTAAATACGCTACATGGTAGCGGTGCTACTAGTGCTGAGGACTCACATCAATTACAGTCCTGGTACGAGTACTGGTCCTGAGTACTATCACTACTGACAGAGAGACGAAAGGAAAAAAGCCCCCTGTTTCCACATCTACAGTTTGCCCTGAAACTCTCCAGGAAGGTAGAGCCTAGCACTGTGAAGGTGCTTTTGGTTTTAGTGTATGCACAAATGGGCACTGTATACAGAATTCAGAAAAGTGCGTAGTAGCACTTCGTCACTAATAACACTGGCAGCTCCTTCACAACAACAAACGGAGATAGGGATATGATGTAGCGCCCATCTTAGTAGGTGAACATGTGCATAAGTACTTCTGTCAAATGTCAAACAGTGAAGCTCCTCACATTCTTCTCGCAGTGATGATCCTTCTCTAATGAGAGTCTACGAATGTTTACGAGATCTGTGAGCGTGACCAACTCTTGCCAAGATTTTAGGAAATTCGCTAGCTACGCCTGAGTATGGACCTCCTCTCACTCACAGAACAATCGTTATAGGCGCTAGTAACGGTACGGATACCGATATGTCCATTACTCGTCAGGCAGGACGCGTGCTCTGCCGAGCTTCCGTATTCGATCGTTACCGATAAACATAATAAAACTGAAGGAAAGATGAGCGAGGAAAAAAAGGAGAAATAAAGAGAAGGGAGAGGGGAGGGAAAAAGGGCAAAAGAGAAAGAGAGAAGAAGAAGCATCCAAGCTGTGTAAGGGGCTCTGATCCTCCCACAGCAGTTGGTGTCCTCGAGTCATTGCAAAGCTCGCTCCCAAGTTGGCGTACTCTGCGGTGTTTCCGGCGCTCCAGCAGCGAGGGACTGGGAGGGACTGGGAAGGACAGGGGGTGGGAGAGGAACCGGCCTTGTGCGTGGGTAAAGGTTGCTATTTTCTGCGTTCTCCTGCAGCTAAAGGCTCTTTGGGTTGGGCCCGCTACTGCTCCCGTTGCTGCTGGCAAAGACAGACGCGTCTTCCTGGCGCAGGTTCTGCATTGCGCGGCATATTCCACAAACTTGTAAGCCTTTGTAGGTTCAACCCGCCATTATATTGCGGGCGGATAGTCCTCAAAAGCTCATTAGAGCGTGCTGCGTTGCCTCGGACACGGACACTTGCGGTGGCCCTCGATCTGTAGCTGTCGCTTTAAGAATTGAGAATTGGCGCGAGGTCGCCTTACAAGTGACGAAAGAGAGTGAGAGTGAGAGTGATAGTCTGCGTGTGATTGAGACCTTCACGGGTCGCTGAGCGTGAAGATTAATTGGCCGGGAGGTGGACTGCAGAGCAACTTAAAAGCAGGGCACTTGGAAGCTGGCACAGGTAGCACGAAGGATGAATCCAAACAACATCGCAGTTCCGCCCCCTCCGCAGTTTGGCGGCTTCGAGAGGGGGCGCGCAAACTCTGCGGGTTACGCTCGTCTCCGCGCGGCTTCCGAAATGCGGCGGAAGGGCATCATATCTGAGGAGGAGAAAGCCCAGATTAAAAATTTAATCATACAACGCGACCCAGCAGCAATCGAGCAGTTCGATAATGCCCAAAAGACGGGTGACTTCAGCACGATCAAAAAACTTTTGCAACAAGCGCATATGTGGAGCCAGGACGGAATGATTAACGATATTCACGATCTAAACCTGGGAGACGACGTTTTAGATTTTTTGGGTGATTTTGATGCAGACTTTCCCACAGCTACCATCCCAGGCGGTAATGGCAAGGGGCAATCTCATCGCCCTTCATATGGCATGGGTGCAGAGTTTTCTGGGCGGGCTGCCATTCCACCACAGGTCATGGGAACAGACACGGATGCTGCGTACACCGGTCTTACGAGAAAGCGCCAGGCCTCGCGATCGATGCCAGCCCAAGGTATGGCTAAGGTCATGGCCTCGTCACAGTCCGCTGCCTCCCCTTCTTCGAGCTTGCGTGGCAACCCTTCATCTGGGCACGGCCCTGGTCCAGGAATAGGTCACGTACGGAGAGCTAGTCGGCCAATGGATGTCCACGCAAGTATGTTGCGCGGCGAAGCTGCTCCATTGCAACATTCCCAACAAAGGTCTTCACACGGTGGTGGTGGGGGCCCCACTCGATCAAAGCCCGAGTATGCTCATCAAAAGTCGGATTACGGGCGAATGTCTATTGGAGGTGCAGGTCCATCTTCGTATCCGCAGAGCAGGCAGGACCCGAGATCTCGCGTTCCAAGCATGGCCCCATCGTCTGCGACGGGCTTGTCAAAGCCTCCTGGTGGGAGCGGCTACATCGGCTCAACAATTTCATCAGCTTCGATGATGTCCCATGACATGTTAGGTTCTCCCCATCCAGAGGACGAGACTGGGCGCCTCGCAAAATCGCGTAAGAATGAGCGCGAAAGGAAACGCCGTCTTGCGGTCACGCAAGGCTTTGACGAGCTGCACAAATTGCTTCAAAAGATGGACGACGAAGAGCACGGAATAATTAGGAAGTCTGATCCTGAGCCTTCGATGCTGGGATCTGCAAAGCCAGATAAAGCCAGCATTCTGAAGAACAGCATTGAGAAAATTCAGAGTCTGGAGCATCGTGTTCATTCACTGAGCCACGAAAACCTGCGCCTTCGACAACTTATTGATGCAAAACGTTAGCGGTTGATCGGCGCTGTTGACCAAGTTGTGTGGACCACTCAAAGCGCTACTCGAGGGAGATTTTGGTTCGACAGGTTTAGGTTCAGATTCGGCGACTGAGTCTATTGCTTTGGGTGCTGGCAAGATCATGAATAGCCCGGGACAGGAGAGATCTAGCATATTTTCTTGGCTTTGGCCGCGCAGTTTCTTGTATAGAACCATCTGTACTCTATCGTCGAAAGGAGAGAATACAACACCTGGTCAATGTTTGCCAAGCGACTGTGAGAGAACAGGACTGTTCACGGTGAGGTGGCGCGGGGCCGTCCTCAACGCGACAGCCTGACAACAGGGTTTTGCTCTAAAAGTCTAGTTCACATGGATAGCGTACAGAATCAAGGACTTGTGACAGGTGGCAAGGCAATAAGGCGGAGGCGCATCGACCGTTCTTCCCCCGGGGCAAGATCTTCTCAACGGTTCCACTTTCTGCTTTCTTGGTTGGCTGTCTCGCCTAGAGCTAGCTAGGTAGTATCTACTAGCTAGCCTAGAGATGGTGTTTCTGTCTTTGTCTTTGGCGTTGAAGTGTGTGTTTTTTAAGAAAAAAGTACCAGTAATTAGCCAGCAGCCTTCTTCCTTTTCTCTCTCTTTTGCCCCGTCTTTCAAATTTTTAGTGGAACGCAAGGAATCGTCACGGCAGCCGATCTCTACTAGAGAGCTTTTAGGTACCGGTAGTGATTATTTTGAGAAACACGACATTCTTCTTTTGAGGTGACAAAACGACGCGTCAGCTAAAGCTTTGCTGTCTGCCCTGTTGTCGAAGACCCCAAGCAGCAAGTCTTTCTTACACGCCCCTTCCAAAGCTAGCTGCTAGCTCTCCAGGGGTACTCAGAGGTGGAGTAGGTGACTTGCACGATTCAAAACTACATTCTGCTCTCAATAATTGAAAGGCCCTGAGGCGAGTCCTCTTTCACTTGAAATATTCTTTGTAGCACCGGCGACGTGAGGCAGTTCAAGAAAAGAAGAAGCAAATTGGAAAACCTTTTTTGTTTCGCACTATTACGCAATCTATCCCACGAAGGTGGATGGTCTGTAAGCAAGGAAGGTCTTCTTGTAAGTCTTGGAGTGCACGCGAGGGCGGCGGTGAGGGATTGGGAAGCGAATGTTGGAGTCATGGAACTGCATGACGCTTGGACGCTTGCAGTCCTTTGCGTCCACAATCGCAGTGGAAATAATCTGAATAGACTCCTTGCGCGCGCGGTGAAGGCCAGCCATTTCCTGGTACATCTGGTGAACTGCTCCGACCAAAGTCACATCCCTGTACTCCTTGGTCATGTTATGGGTACCACTGCGAGAGTTGTAGCGGAGAGTGATGGCATAGTCTAAATTTGACAATTTTCAAACAAAGCATGTCAGAACAACGCCCAAAACAACAATGCCAAGAAATAGGGAAAACGTACTGTTCACAATGTTTCGGTTCTTCTCGACGATCTCGTGCACAGAGAGGATCTCACCAGTCGTCTTCTTCATCTTCTTGTACTGGTGCAAGAAGTACCAGAAGCGAGACTTGGCATGGACGCGATCCCGAGCAAAGATGTGCATGCGGTAAAGCTGTAATTATATGCAAAACAAAGTTGTGTCAGTACAAATAGTCATCAAAAACGCCGGAGCCCACACGAAACAGGGAAGGTATGGCTAAAGTGCGCATTCGTAGCAGCAGATCAGCGACCACGAAGCGCCGCGTTCCATCATCCCAACCTGGTCATCGCGCCAAACACAGGCGCCATTTCCCCATCCTGCAATCTCCGCTCTCGCTCCAATCTCCGGCCCAGCACACAACCCACCACGCAACGAACGTACCTGCGGCTCTGGATCGGAATCCGTCGGTGCCTTGCGGCCGACAACCTCGAAGTGTTTCATAGGCATCTTCTCTCGCGACACAGAAAGCTTGCGCTCTCGAACTCCACAACACAAACTACTCAACCCGACTCTGTTCAACCAAATCGGAGAACACTGAGAGAGGTGAATCGGTGGACACTGAGAGTTGAATTTTGACACCAAGTCCCGAATTGTACAGCGTTCAACGAGGCCGGGGCCACATAGGCCTGATGGGTGGCTCAGTTGTCCAACCTGACTTGAAACCCTATTTTAGGTTAGGTCGTGAGGTTGTGGAGAACAGTAGTTTATTCGCGAATAGCTCGAGTGTTCGCGAGTGCTCCATGTACCACCGGCTCTAGTAGTGCTATGCGGTGGCTTTGGCATGCTTCGTTACGGTACGTTATAGCAATTTGCTATCGTTCAAGTTCCATTCTTGTAGCTAGCTAGTGACCTTTTCCTAATTCAGTTAGGAAGAAATAGTAGCCAAGCTTATCAATTGTAACTTACATCAGTGACGAAAGAAACTTGAACCCAACCAAAGCAACCCAAACTTATGTGAGTTCCTGCTAGCGTGGGTATTCTATTTCTCGCTGACTAGGGATAAGCTTAGGGAGGGAGAGATCCGGAGAGAGCGGGTTCCTGAGTGCTGACAGTGAGTACTGTACATAACTACGCCTGCGTTTCGGAGTCCAGTTGACGGTGGATAAAGCCCCAACCACTGACAACTGTAATATCAATGACTTTGTAAAACAATGAGATTTTTCTTTGTTTTGTCGTCAAGTGCAGTGACTGTTCAGATTCATCACATGTCCAAAACCAAATCTAAACTTGTCCAAAACCAAATCTAAACTTGACCGAGGTTGTGAGTGTCAGCAAGTAGTAGGGCTGTTCTAGTAGATCAGAGTAATCTAGCTAGTAGTAGAGCCACTAGTAAAGTTTCAAAGGATGAGCGTGATAATCGTCTTCACGGGAACTTTCGAGAGTGCAAAACGTGCAATTGTGGAGAGCGATGCCAGGCGGCTGGGGTGCATCGTGAAGTCATCTTGTACAAAGGAGGTCGATATTTTGGTTCTTGGAGACCACGGCGATGGAGTCAACAGCTCCAAGCACCAAAAGGCGTTGAGTTTAGGCGGGGTGGAGATTATCTCTGAGACCGAGTGGCTGTCCCGCGCCAAGAACTTTCAAGGTGCAGCAGAGGAGGACGCCGCCTTGCAAAGCGCCGCCTCTGCCTCTGAAGCAGAGACAGTCGAATACGTGGAGAGTGTTGGGACAGAAACGATCGACTTGACTGGAGAGGACGATACTGGCCGGCTGGAGACCTGCCAGGGCTGGCAGGGCAAATCAGATGCTCCTTTGAGGAGCGCTTCTCCAAAAGCAGCGCTTCAGGATGGCGACTCTTTGCAAGTCGAGTCAATGTCCAGCGATACAAAGTACACCGTCAAGAGGGTCGGTGATGGGTACTACTGTACCTGCCCAGCATGGCGCAACCAAAACCGCCCAATCAATGCTCGAACATGTAAGCACTTGAAAATCGTGTTGGGGGAACACTTTGAGACTTTAAGGTGCAAGGAAGTTGAAGACAATGTTCCTGAACGTGGTGCGCTAAGTTCAGGGAAGCGCGCGAGATCGAAAACCCCTGGATCTCCGCACGGAGCCAAGAGAACCAAGCTTTCTTCCGGCGAAAAGTACACTGGAGGGGTTCTTCTCGCGCAAAAATGGGACGAAAAGAAGCTCCTCAAAGGCTGGCACATGTCAGAAAAGCTAGACGGTGTTCGGGCGATTTGGGACGGTGAAAATTTCGTGAGTCGCTTGAACAACGTTTTCCCTGCACCTGATGCCGTCAAAGCTTTAATGCCCAAAATCGCATTGGACGGCGAGCTGTTCATGGGGCGCGGCCAGTTTTCCACGACGGTCTCAGTCGTAAAAACTCGCGGTCATGCGAATTGGTCCAACATCAAGTACCACGTATTCGACGCCCCTGGCCTTTGTGTTCCTTTCGAGGAAAGGCTTGCAGAGATTGCCAAAGTATGCAAGGCAGTGCCTAACATTCATATTGTACAGCATATGACGGTTCGTGACAACGACCATGTTTTGGAGGAGCTGGAGCGGATCATCAAACTCGGTGGAGAGGGGGTGATGCTCCGCCAACCCAAATCTGAGTATGTCGGTTCTCGGTCATCTACTTTGCTCAAATATAAACGATTCTACGATGCCGAGGCTATTGTGATTGGGCATGAAGGCGGTGCAGGCAGGAATTCTGGTCGTTTGGGTGCACTCGTTTGCAAGATGGAGAGCGGGAAAACCTTCAAAGTGGGCTCTGGCTTTAGTGACAGTGAGAGAGAGAAGCCGCCCAAGATGAATGCAATTATCACGTACCGATTCCAAGAGCTTACACCAGGCAAGGTTCCAAGGTTCCCAACTTTTGTCGGGGAGGCTATCGACAAAGACTCCCCTTGCGATGCAAAAATTTCTCAATGACCGCCTTTTAGCAATGCGAGAGCAGTGCTCAATTGCTCCTACTCGTTGAAATCTTGTGACATGGTACTCGAAACTTGTATAGACAAATAAATGTTCTCTTTTGATCCTCGCGATTCGCCTTTTGACAGTAGTGATTGCTTGTGCGTTGCCAGGTTTTCCTTCCTTACCTTTTCGCTTTTTCACCGTGACCGAAGCAGCTACAGCGGCAGTCGTTAGTATTTGCGACACACTCCGTTGGGACTTGCCCCCTTTTTCGTGAAAAGGAGATTGCGCTCGTGAGAGTCCAATTCTGTGATCGTTTTTCAAAGAATGGGAATGTAACGACAGCCAAAAAAGCCTACGGAGCTTGATCTTCTTAGGGCTTGTCCTATTTTTTCATGTAGTAGGTAAATTTAGTAAGCGACGCAGCTACAGCGACAGTGACCATCAGTAACCCCTGCCAGTGGGGCAACGAGAGAGAGTCTAGGTCTGTGAAGTGAATTGCGGTAGGACTTTGGCCTTTCCTGATTAAGTCCTGGCAGTAGGCAGAGATAGGCATAGTTGGCATTGTGTTGCTGAGTTGTCAATCTTGTTCCAACAGCTGGTACATTTCGTCGCAAGCCGGGAGACACCAAGCGCGCTTTGGAGTGCAGCGCAGGGCTAAGATTCGGCCGAGGAATCTCAAGAGAGCATTAGGGCGCGAAAGCGAACGTCGAGGCAGTTCTGTCCCACTTTTCAAGCCACGAACAGCTCGGAGCAATACATTCCCACTGTCTTGAGCAAGATGGAAGTTCAGACCCGGTGGCGAAGCGTTTTGAAAGGCATCTCGTGGCGTGTTGTCGCCACCGTGACGACAATCCTCCTCAGTCTTGCGTTAGAGGTAAGTGTCTGCGCTGTGTTCAGCTTTGCATCTTCTTTTAGCACAACTGACCGCGCACCTCTCTGCTGTAGGGCACAATGGAAACTGCACTCAAGATAGGTCCGCTCGACTTTGTCGTCAAACTGATGGTGTTTTATTTGCATGAGCGCTTTTGGCTGCTGCCCTCTTTGCAGCTGCTGCCAAACAGAGCGCTTTGGAAAATGGTTTTGTGGAAGATACTTGCAATTTCTATGACAATTTCAACAACGTGGATCGTCACGGGAAGCTTGAAAGTCGCCGTGAGACTTGGCTCTTCGGATTTTTTCGTCAAGTTATTTCTCTATTACGCTCACGAAAAGGTCTGGGATACTGTGTCCCTTGGCCGCGATGTGAAAGCAGGAAAGGGAGAGTAGCGATCGCTTCTCGGATTCACTGCCCACTCTTCTCGACGCTCATGTCCTTCTTCCAAGACGTAGGTGTCGCGAGTGGTCGGTACAGCAGAACGAGAGACTCGGATCTCGTTTGAGGAATCGTGCAGTTTAATTGACATTGCCGTTTGTATGTCGTACACGGCCAACCTCACCACACACCGCCCTAGGTTTTAGTTCGACCGCTCAATAGAAGAGACCAGGAAGTTACTTGCTAACACATCCAACACGATTGCCAAGAGCACCTACTATTGCGCGCCCAAAGCCAGAAAAGATGTCTAAAAGGGCGAAGGTTGAAAATGAAATTGAGAAACATATAACATATGTGGAATTTTTGTTCTAAACTGTATTCCAGTTCTCAAATTTCCAATCACATCATGCGATCACCATATCCAGTCTTGAGTCTCAGCTTTTGAAGAAAGCTTGCCTATCTAGTCGAAGACAACGGAACCTGACAGCAAGTCTTTTTACTGCTCAAATGGCTCAGTCGTGAAGAAGCACGGTGGGTAAATTGTTGGGCTGCACGGGCTATGGCGAGCTTACGCACAGCCCTTCGCGAAGGACCTCCTTTGACATCAGTACGGATGTACTTTTAAATAGCTTTGCTGCTCACTCTTTTTGAAACCTCGGTGAATGATGGACTCGGTGATGGTGATGGAGAGCAAAGCTATCGCTTCTTTTTCTCGCCCCAGAGTTCCCAACCTGAGCCTCTGGGATATGCCGCACTCAACTCCATCTGCCGAACAAAACTGGCAAGAGAGCACATTGGTAACACTCTACTGTGGCACCACGGTGCTGATACCACACCTAAGCGATTTCACGCTCTCCATCGCTAGCCCATCCAAGTCCGCGGAATTGCCCTTCAATTTTGCCTGATGAGAGACCAACTTCGTGTGGCAACTTGGTTGATAAACAAGGATGAGTTAGCGATGCAAGTCTGTCCGCCCCGTTAACACAGAACTTTGCGATAGCGGACAAATGAATGAACACCTTCGCGATATATCTTGCTTGGATTTTCAAAACATCAATTACAGCATTATTCCCACTTGCAGTTTGTCCTTTTCTTGTTTATAAATTTTGTCGTCTCGGTACCCGGGACTTCTTCCTCAAAGAGACACCGAGATATGTTCATGCTTCCGTGCAGCTCTTTCAGAACCTTTTAACATAATGCAAAGGCCGATTTGTTAGGTCCTTAGGGTGCACATCACTTCGAACGGGGATACGTGCGCCAAACCACATTGTCGAATCTCTTCCTTTCGGTCGAGTATTTGTGTCCCACCAAGCTCTCCACGTCGACTCGCAAAATCCTGAGCCTTTTTCTTGCTGGCACAAGATATGTCGCCCAGCGCGTTTGCTGTTCGGCGCTTGGCTTTGCTCATAAGAATTGATATCTGGAGCTCTGAAGAATGAGTTCCGTCTGCACGTTTCAAATCGGTCTACGTTGGAAAAAACAAAGCGCAAGCTTCTGTGTGGGTGTGGTCAGATTTTTTTAGATGTAGAAAAAAAAATAAGATAGATACCTATGGTAAACAGTGTAAACAGGTGTGAATGAAGTAAACAGCCTTCGCCTGTACTGTAAACTCGATACAAATAACGCAAAGAGTACCAGAGCATCACGTGCGCGAACTCTGGAGACTGACAGGCTGAAGAAGAAAGGAAAAGAAAGGATGGGCGGGTACCAGGAGATGGGGGTTGGAGCGGGCAAAAGGGCGAGGTTTCGGCGGGTGGACTCGTTGGACGAAGGCCTTCAGGCGATCGACCGAGGGAAAAAAGCCGTGTGGTGAGTTGACAAACAACAGACTGTTCAGAGGCGGAATACGTCGGTTCTAATGGTGCTTTCCTTTCACGCAGCGTTGGCTCGGATTGCAGAGCGGGGCCAGATGGGGCGAAAAAGATCGCCGCCAAGCTCGAGGCAAACAAAACACTCCTTCATTTGATGTAAGCCATTCTCCAGTGAGACTTTGACACTAGATCCATGAAAGCGCACTACTTGCCGACATCGTTGGAGTTCGCGTCACTTTACGTGGCTTTGACAACGATTTGGTGAAAATGTTTAGCACTCTACT